>LNAC01000147.1:3197342-3384016 GCA_002007465.1 Ailurus styani
GAGCAGAGAGCCCGATGCGGGCCTCGATCCCAGGACCCTGAGATCATGACCTGAGCCGAAAGCAGAGGCTTTAACCCACTGAGCCACCCAGGCGCCCACAGTTGTCTTTTTTAAAATTAGAAATTAGAATTTTCATTCTGCCAAACTAAAATTGTATTTGTGGCTCTTGTTTTTCTTTTACACCTACATCCTCTTCCAAACTAAAACACTAATCTAAAATTTTATAATAACTTTAAAGTTATTCCTTCATGGGCCCGATTAGTCACATTGAAAGGAGTCATCTTGTACACAGAATGGTGCACCATTAAAACATACCCACGTGAATAATTATTAGTAAACAAGTATTATTCAATATTTTAAAATAGAATATCATATGTTTACATTTATAAAATGATTTGAAATTTATAAAGCTCTTAAACATATATTATTTCTTTCAAATCTTACAACAAATCTATTAAGTAGGTATTTTGTCTAATTTATTAGAGGATACAAATCTAAACTCATGTGACCTGCCATGACCTTGTGAATACTTCAGGAGCACGTATTACTTTTAGTATTTTCAGGGTCTAGAATACTGCCTGACATAGCATGAGTGGACAACGAATAAATATTTTCCAAAACAAATTATTGGATTTCACCTAGCTAGAATCAGAAGTTAATGCCAAACCTGTTAAATTTGATGTATATTCTTTTACATCAGACTGACTCTATCATTTTTGCCTTTTTGAGCTTTAGGAGAGGTACATATCCAAAAAAACTGTTCCCTAAAATTAACCGCCACTCTAGCTCATTCACCATTTGAGCACAGAGATAAAACATCGATATAGGATAAATTGAATTCAGTTCAAATCTAGTATTGAGCATCTATGGTATAGCAGCAATATACTAAGGGCTGGAAAGATAAAGATGAGTGAGAGGCCTCTGTCCTCAAGAAAATTGTAAACCAGAAAAGGAGGGAATAAATGTAATTTAGTTGTAACATACTGTAATCAAAGTGTTTTGAGAGAACTAAATTAAAAGTACAGTAGGTGGGACCACAATCAGAGTGTGAAATGAGTAACAATAGTTATCAGTGTGGGCAAAATAATGCTGTAATAAAATCTCTCAAGCCTCAGTGGTTTAAAACAGCAAACTCACTTTCTTGTTTATGCGACGTGACAAACAGCAGTTCTGAATTCTTCACCTTGGTTTTCACTCCTGGATCCAAACTGATGGATCAGCTACCATCTTGAACATTATTGGTTGCCAGGGCAGAAAGAGGGAGAGAACTCCGGAAGGTCTCACATCGGCCATTAACTACCATTTCTGCTCATGCGTCACTGGTCAGAAATAGTCGCGTGCACACACCCATTGAAGGAAGGGCCAAAAAGTGCAATCCTGACTTGCACATGGAAGGCCGAGAACTCTTTAACCAACCACGCTAATGACTACTACAAAGAGTAAAATGGGAATCAGTATGGTCTAAACAGTATTTAATACAGTGAAAGCACAGGTTCTAATCTTGCGTGTGGTCAGTTAAATTAGAGCTACTTCTACAATATAACTCCTCACTTACAGTATATTAAGAATAAAAGAAATGCACAAGCTCTCTACGCACATAGATGCCTGCGTATGAGAACTGAAGGAACTAGGGATCCCTAATCAGGCAGTTCCCCTGCCAGAACCACTGTGTTTACAGTTCTCTTAGCTGAAAGTCCTTTTTACCCAATGCACTAAAGGACTCTGGTTGTTTTTCTGTTCCAAGGCAGCAATAAATAAACACAGGAGCCCATTATTATTTAGAGCTGCCAGTTTTTACAGCCTGAAAGTTATAGTGAGTAATCAGGGGATCTCCAAGGAAATAAGGAGCCAAAGTTTGGAGGGCACTACCCTAGCTCCTGTAGCAGTAATAGAACTTACGCACGAGGCAGGGCAATAACGATGGCACAGAGTGCAGAGCACGTGATCTCCATGATGCTGTTGGAGGGCAACACTTGATGCATTTTTGCTGATAATGATCAGAAGGCGAGGAGCCCGTGGAGTTTGTGTAAGATGCAGAGTCCCCAAACTAGAGGATGTGTATTCTAACCAATAATAAATGTCAGATAATTTTTATTGAATGGCATTACTGTCCAACACACTGTGGCTCTAACTCTGGTCGAAATCTCTTTGTTTTATTTGTTCAAAAGCTGATAAATTGCCTGGTTGTTGAAAATGCTCTGGACTGCTAAAGAAATAAAAATTAAATCTAAAACCGGAAACAGAAACTCATACACAATTGATTTATTTATTATGAAGGCGATTAGATGTATATAAGCAAAGAAAAGATTCTGTTCAATTCTTCCTCTTTCACCTAAAAATCTACTCTTCTAGACCGCCAAGGAGATAGCTTGAAGAGAGGCACGTATCCAAAAAAATGGTACCCGGGATTAACCATCATCACTCTAGCTCCTTCACCATTTCATCCGTCTGCTTCCTGCACTGATAATTTTTCTAGCTCCTTCACCGTTTCATCCGTCTGCTTCCTGCACTGATAATTTTTCCAGCTCCTTCACCATTTCATCCGTCTGCTTCCTGCACTGATAATTTTTCTAGCTCCTTCACCATTTCATCCGTCTGCTTCCTGCACTGATAATTTTTCTAGACTTTAAATCTCACCACTTATTCCCAACAGAAAAAGAAAGACAGGGCCACTGGACTCTGCAGGGTATATGGACCCTGACTGCTTATTTTAATTCACTATAATACATAAGTGTACAAGCCTCTGACAGCTCTAAAACCCTGCAGTCTCCAGCATGTTGATTTTGCTACTCTATATATTTAATTTTCTTTTAAAAACGTATCGTATTTCTCTGAGCATTCATTTGCTTTTCAAATTATGGCTGCCTAGCTAAGGCTTGTGTACCAGGTGCCATGTAAAAGCATGTTAAAAGTAGATAAAAGCAATTTACCCTGCCCTCTAATTAGAGATGTCTCATCTTTACCACTGACAATAGCAGTATGCAGCTGTGGCAGTAGAGAGATAATAGGAGCTGGAGCAGGGAGAAATTAAAGATATGCTGGCTGATGCAGAGTGTCACCTCTCCATTGCTCAGCTTGGGTGGGCTTCAGAATGAATAGTGATTTTTAGTATTTCTTCTTCCCTGACTGTTCATTTATTTCAAATTAATAATTGAGCTTTAAATGCAGGGCGGGGGGATACGTCGGGGAGAGAGCAGCAAGCTAGAAGAGGAAAGACTGTGACTTTCTTAATGACTCACCGTTAGACTATATTTTGCTTCGTTCTACAGCTCACCTGTCATTTAACACCTGTTGGATATCCATCACTGTACTTGATGTCATAAGGCTTAAGAAATACAGAGAAAACGTACTCCTTGCCCCATGGAGTTTGCCATCTAGAAGGATTGTTCTTTATAGAGATCATATCTGATAGGTTGTCATCATTTGCCATGTGCAAAGGAGAAGGTAAAGATAGAAAGTGGTCGTCTTGGAGCATACATGTTCAGCCTAGGCTGTTTGGAATAAGTGAATGTTGAGAAAATCCTCCGTGAAGTGATCAGGCTGAGTGACGAACTTGGAGGGGAGGGCCGCTACAGGGAAGAGATCATGCCTAGAGGTCGTAAGCAGCAGGCGTGTGTAGGAACTGTAAAGACCAGTTTTCCCGCAGAGGGGGAAGGACCTTAAAATGTGCAGAGCAGACCAAAATGGCAAACTGAAAATGGAAATTTAATCTCAGATCACATAAAATGATGTGATTAAAATTGCATTTGAGAAAAAAACATACAGGGAAATGTGTGCTGATCGTAATGTAGTGGGAAGGTCCTGGAGGTAAGTGTACATAACGAAATGTTTAAGTAGCAGTTTATTGAATGGAAATCAGTATGAGAAATGACGCCATAAGTGAGGAAAATAGAAAGACTAAAGTGTGTAGTAATGAGGTATGAGATAGTGTGGTTGTAGAAATGGAGAGGAAGAAAAGTTAAAGCTTGTGTTTAACACGGTACCTAGTTAAAGGAACAGCTCACGGACTCGATCAATTGGTAGAATAAAGCCATTGAGAATACATTTAGCTGACAAGAATAGTGACAATAAAGAAATAAGTACAAAATACAGATTTGTGTGAGAAAATCATGAGTTTAGTGTTCGATACTTCAACTGGCATCTATAGGGAGTGGAAATGTGAGATCGAAAAGATGGTGAGACTGGAGTTGTAGATGGTCTAGAGGTGGGAGGTGGACCAGAACAAATGAATGAGATACTTATGAGTAGGAATAGAGGTAGAAGAATGTTAGAGAATGAAATCACAGAAAGCAGGAGGAAAAGCATGGATGGTAAAATGCAAGAAATTGAAATCAAGTGGGGGATAACCACCAGTGCCAAATGCTAGCAAAACTCTAGGGAGGAAAGAGCTTCAAAATGAAAAGAATGTTCATAGAGGGGAAAAAGAAACAAAAGATTTTCCTAGAAGAAGAGAATTCGTGAATCCCTTCAGCAGAGCGGCACAATGGAGCCGGAGCAGAGAGGATTAAGGAAGGACAGAGTGGTGAGAAGTGCCAGCAGAATGCTCAGTCATTAAGTGCAAGAAGAAAACAGACTGAGAGCAATAGTGAGTGTTAGCATCACCAAGTTAATAACTTAAATAAAGCTTAGGGAAATCAGAACATTTACATTTTTTAGCAGGAATTAACTATAGAGGGATGAAATGCTAGAGGGTGGAATAAAAATAAGATGAAAGTGTAATATATATGCGTACACAGTTCATTCATATGCATGTATAACCTTGGGTAATGCACATCTAATCAGAGGAGAAAAACCTGTTAGTTCAAAGATGGCATCAGAATTATCTTGGAAAAGATAATTTTATTTTGTTTCTCAAAATAACATATGGATCTGTATTGGTTCTGTAATGATAGCCCTCGGAGCATTACTAGAATGCAGTAAGAGTTCTACAAAAAGAGGTAGGTAGTTCTGCATACTATATTTTCACTTACAGAGGTAGCCAAGAGGAAGAGAGGAAGGGGTCTGGAGATGGAAAGAAGATCGACTCTGGGGGTGGGTTTGGCGATGTACCTGGAGGTGTCATTGTTGAGGAATCAAAAGAAGAGTTAGCTTGTGGGATTCTCCCTTTGATGAGAATGGCAGTAGGAATGTCTCATATTCACTAGGAAAATGTTTGAAATGTATGCAACACTTAGATGAAACCTTCAAATTTTCTTAACGTACAAGCTCATAACTCTCTCTCTCTCTCTCTCTCTCTCTCTCTCTCTCTCTCTCTCTGTGGTGTGTTAAAGTAATCAAGGAAAGGGTCTTTGTTTTATAACTGGGTTGGTTACACAGGGGAGAAAGAGCAGAATAGGTGAAAGCTATAAGACATGAAAGTAATTAAAGATTTAGAAGAAATGCAGAACAGTGGTGTCTAGGAAAAATGTAAGTCTGACCAAGCCCCATACCATCAATCCCCAGTGATACTGCACATAGGATTTTGAGACAAATTTTTACTTAAACCTTGAAAGATGAGGCAACTGAAAATATTGGATGCCTTGCATCAGCCAGGAGCTAATATTTGGGATGTATATAGGGCATGGATACATAGAAAGTAATTTACTAATGACAATAATGAGATATACTGTTTGTTGAATGTTTACTGCTGTGTAAACACAATATCACAATCCTAAAATGTTGACCTTCAGAATTAACATCTGATCTTACACATTTAAAATCACTTGCTATGTATGTATTTCCTAGAAAATGCATATCTGAAACAAAATATTGATTTTTCCAGCCTGTTATGATCATATGTAAAGATAGTCAGAAATTATTTATTAGAAGTGCACTACTAAATTCATTAGAGGGATATTTTAATTAGATTAATTTTGCATTAATAGTCAATGAGAAGTTACAACTGTTACTTGCAGTGAGACAAAAATATGCATCATTCTTTGACAGGAAATAAGTAAAAATTCAAATGATTAAAAGTGTATACATATAATGTATGTACTTATATAGGCTGATTGAACTAATAGATATATCCAAAGTAGGTATTGCCCAAGATCAAGATATTTTTACCTGATAGAATTAGCAAGATTAGCTATGTTGAACTTTGAAAGTCATTTTTGTCCACCTCTCTCTATGGATAGGAATACCTGTTTCGGGTTCCATGTAGGATTCTTCTTACTCTTAGGGATATGGACCTGCTTCGAAATGGTCAGATATAAACTCACTGGGTTTCTAGGGCTTGATTGTACCTACTATAACTAACACATATTATATAATCACATTTTATGTAACTTCTGGAAGTGAGAGAACATGTTTTGGTTTCCTTTTATCTTTAAATCTTCATTTGGACTACTCCATGTGACAAAAGCAGCTATTCTTCTTCTATCCTCTAACCTGGACCACATAAATATTTTTACGTCCAAATCATATCCTTCAAGAAACAAGCAGGGCGCCTGGGTAGCTCAGTGGGTTAAAGCCTCTGCCTTCGGCTCAGGTCATGATCTCAGGGTCCTGGGATCGAGGCCCACATCGGGCTCTCTGCTTGCAGGGAGCCTGCTTCCTCCTCTCACTCTGCCTACCTCTCTGCCTGCTTGTAATCTCTCTCTGTGTGTCAAATAAATTAAAAAAAAAAAAAAAGAAACAAGCATTCATTGAATGATTTACTGTATCATAGGCACTATGCAAGACACCTGAGACCATCACAAGACAGATGTTTCTTCCAGGAGCTTAATGAGAGAGCAATGTTTTTTAAGTATACCTTTCCTCGGTAAACCATTATACAAAACAGAAATGAAATTATCAAACAATTGAACTCAACCTGGCCAACTTGCAACACCTAGATATTCATAAACACATTGAAATCTATAATTTGTTGTTTATATTATATGTGCATCCAAGGTTTTGTTATATAAACACTGAAAATAAATGTTAATATTAACCACCAATGGGACTATATAGAGATGATTAAAATCAGTCATATTTATTTATTTTTATCAGATATCCCTCCTCCTCCACTAGTAAAGTACAACCCAGAGCCCATGACCTATTGAATTGAAGGGAATAAAGAAAAAAAATGATGACTACCAACTTTACAGGTGAAGAAAGCAAATTAATTCACTGTTTTAGGTGACAGGACAGCATCAAAGCAAAGATCAAAATCAAGAGTTTTGAAGTCTAGATTTGTGTGTCCTCATGATGCCATTAGGAAGGAAGGAAGGAAAGGAAGGAAGGAAGGAAGGAAAGGAAGGAAGGAAAAGAGAAAGAGCCAAAGAGAAAGAATTCAGTATAAAAAGACAAAAAGAGGTTAGTGGAGTTAATCTTAAAACATCTGCTAGATGTAACTAGGGCCCTAAAGCAATAAATTGTAAAAGTTGTGGAGCCCTTGCCACCTCCAAAGCATCACATGTGGATGCAGGAATCATATCGACAACATGCATAATCGTGTAGAAAATGGATGGAATAAAGCCATACCTAAGGAAACAAGGGGACACAAAATGTGTGTTGTGCTTGACAGTAAGCTTAGGGAAAACAGTCCCCCATAATATTGAGTCATGTACCCTGATCTGAAATTTTCATTACGGTGATCAAAAGGGATCAATTTCTGTCATCGGGGAGGTATTGTAAATGAATCAAACAGGTCTAAATAATCCTGTCCTTGTCCAAACTGTAGCTTACGTTCCCTCATGGGATTTATATACAGATTGGTTTGCGATTGACCCGCCTAGCTTAGCGCCGAGAATTCCCACCCGTCACTCTGCCTTAAGCATAGTGCCTCAGAAGGCCTTGTGGGAGTAATACATGAATATATAATACCAATTTGCATGTCAACATAGACTTTTAAAATTCAAATCAGCTAACTGTCTCCTTGTTGTAGAGAAAAAAACCCAGGTTTTGGAGCTGGACCGAACTGGGTTTGAATCTTCCTTTTCTGCTACTTCACTGTATGTGTCATTTTGGGCAAGGTACTCAACCTGTATGAGCTACAGTGACAGTGTGTAATGTATATGTGAGATGCCTGGCAAGCATCTGTTACATGTGTGGGCTCAAGAGGTAAGTTTCAATGGGAGGGGAGTGGGTAGTCAGATTCCGGCAAGGCCAAAACACTTCCTTTTATTTCATAAAATATCTGAATATCTGAACAAGAAACATCTCCTCTCTCTCTCTCAAGGTTGAGTAGACAAGTTACTGAACTGGTTTTGCTCTTCCCCGCCCCCCGCCCCCAATCTCCTTAAAGCCCATATACAAATGGAGTGTCTGAATATCTCACTGCCACTTCAAATTCAATATATCCAAAATGAATCATAATCTTTTTCAACATGAATTCTTAATGGCACCAACAGTCTTTCAGTTCTTGACTATATTCAAATATTAAAGTAGATTCACAATGGTTATTATGTACAGGATGGTGGATGGGGGATGTCCAGTGATCAGAATCCTCTAGGAAAAATCTGGAACTACATGTGACTTGTGGACTGTTGTAATGGCTGCAAGGTGTTGCTCAAACTTAGTGGGAAAGGACAATCGATGCTGAAATCCCTGCAGTGCTGGGAGGAGTTTTTCACACGGAAGAACTGTGGAGCCCAAAATACCAAGAGAGGCCCCATTGAGAAATGTGAATAGAATCTTACCTCTTCAAAAATGCCTCTCATTCCTGTTTTCTACTTTTTGTTTCTATTTCTGTTGCACTCTTCCAGAGTCTGCATTATCTTGAATCATAGAATGTTATTGCTTGAAGGAATTTGCAGGTCATTTAGGTCAAGGTTATCCATATCCCTGGGAACTGAGGCCATAAAGGTTCATTTCCTGGCCCAAGTTACATGACTACTTGATTACAAAACTGAAGTTTGACCTCAGATCTGACTGTTACTCCATTAGACTTGCCTGAGGTTATAATATTATCTAATTGCTCTCCAGATTCAAATTCACCCTCTGCTGGACAGAGCCTATCACTAACTCTTCTTAAAGAATCATTCCCAGAACACCACTTTCCAACCGAAAACAGCCCTCAGTGTTTCCTCGTTGCCTACTAAATATATTCCTGAGCCTTGAATCCTAACCACCCATGATCTGGGCCAACCAGGCCATCTAGTGTTATCTCACCCAGCTCTCCTTCTGCCTTTTTCAAGTGACAAACTGTCCCTCTGGCTACCTCCCAAGCACATATTGGGCATTTATATCTTCCCTCAAGGTTTTCCTTTTGCCTAAAATATTCTACACATTCCCTCCTGTCAAATCTCTACTGACATTCAAATGTCTCCTTCTCCATGAAGTTTAAAAAAAAAAATTTTCCTCAACCAGACATGCTTTTTCTCTAACACTTTTAATACTTTATAGCTTTTATTGGAATTACTATGGTCTGGTTGGCACTATAGCTATTTGAATATTTTGTTCTATTTGAGGACAGAGGTTGACAAATTTGCATAATCTCACCTACACCATATTCGGCATATATGAGGTAGAGAGTAAAATTTTGGAGATAGATACACAAAATATCTACCAGCAAATCTGGGAGGAAAATATCAAAAGAAAAGAAAAACTTCCACTGCTACCTGTTTACCTTAGAAAAGCTTTAAAGCACTTCTCACTCCTACTTTAGCAGTCCTTTTCACATTATAAGTGAAATTCATTGGAAATACGTTTCAATTAAAAAAAAAAACAGAAGAATGATATCATCCCTGTTCTTTCTGTTGCCCTCCATGAAAGTTCCAATTATCTTTGTCATCTAACCTATGCTGTCAGCACTAAGGATGGAAGCCTCATTAATAAAAATCAAAGCAAATCTCCTACCTTGTGGATGAGAACTCCTAAAATATTGTCAAGACAATTATGTTGCATGTTACAGCCTGGAGAAGTGAGAATTCTGAATTGGCAAAATCAGTTGATTCAGAACTTGGTTTAGAACCATAATTGTGGAAGGAAAAATCCTTGTGAAATCTGTCTAACTATTCATCACTACATGACCTGGAGCTCAGCTAAAAATAAGCAATAAAGTAGAGCTGGGGAGTAGACTCTAGCTTCCTTGATACTTACCACTCACTTCCAAATTCAGCTCTTGATGTATTTATAAGTCTTTGTGTATGTGTATGTGTTAAGAATAAATTTGGACATACTTTCCATACAGCTACGTATTTCTTAATGTGTTCCCACATGAAAAAAATGATCACATGATCAATATAATGAGCTAAATATAAGTGAGCTAAAAAATGGCTGGAATATTCAGGCATAAGATGAGGAAGAAAGAAACAAAAACATTTAAAGAGCGCATAATCCTATTTAAAAGAACAGAATCTTAATCTTAAATCATTAAATCATGAGCTAGCTAGTCCATAGTTTTATGCTAATCTCTTAATGCTGGTAATGCACTGGAAATCAGGTTGGTGTCTCATGGCTGTTGATGTGTTCAACAAGAGTTATTAGAGGTTTTGTACATTGGTAAAACCTTTGATAATACTGGTCAAGATCTCATTTTTATGTAGTTGATTATATTTTAATTATTAGACAGGAGAGTGATTTCATAGGAACTGTTTTCTCTAAATTTGGAATAGAATAGCTGGGTTTTTTAGCCTTGTAAGGATATGCTAAAAGGTAATCATTATCCTATGCTACAATTCAATCTTTTCCTACAAAAATATTATACAGTTCACCTTTAAAAAGTTACTGTACAAAACTCAAGAGCTGGGTTCTTCCAACCTGCAGTTTGCAGTAATTAATCCTCCAAGGTTTGCTCTCTGAACTCTAGAATATAAATGATGAGGTCATTTCATAAATTATGTCATATCAGACGGCCTTATATTATATTGCGTTATATTTAAATAGAGCTCGGCTATAAGTAGGCGATTGAAAAGTTATTCTGCACTTTACTAATAGCTTATATTATTTCCTAAAAATTCCTTTTTGTAGAAAAGGGCATGCCACTTCTCTGCTGGATGCTCCAGCAAGTCTTGTTTACTGTAACCAGGAGATGAAATTTCCAAACAAACCCTGGTGTTTACAGCACTTGGAGAGGCATGTGGCCTGCCATTCCAGCCTCTCTCAAGCATGTGCCCCACCTGCTTCTCGGCTTTGGCTGGAACAAGTTGGTTGGGCCACAACACAAGTGTGAGAACATGAGAATGTGAGATGCCACAGGCCAGGTGACATGCCAGTGCTGCAAAGCTGGTACATGGCAGGGCATCATTGTGTACATAGAAAGGCCACATGCCACACCAAAATGTGGCAGCCACTTCTCCTAAATTAGATGAATAATTTCCCTTTCATTATGTTCTCACAAACATGTTGTAAAACAATAAGCCTTGAGCTACATGAAGTCCAAAAGTTCAGGGTTTCAAATGAGTGACAAATGAATATTCATGCTTATTTCTGACTTGATTGACAAGTGGAACTTTTTTTTTTAAACCACGCTTATGTGTGATTTAAGAAATATTTTTTCAAGGCAACAGAAATCATTCTTCTAGGTGTGAGTCCTCTGATGTGGCCAAATGCTGTCGAGCAGCAAATAACTTTTTTTTTTTTTTTTTTGTCTAATAAAGCAGGAGAGAATTTACTAGAAGAAATGTCGTAGGATCGCATATAGTTCCTCCTGGTTTTCTCTGAATTTCATACTTCTGTATGCTATCACGAGGTCCATGCTGCTAATGCAACTGCAGTTGAATTCATTTCAAGTGTTGGCAGGAAAGGATAAGGGAAAAAATAATTACACTTTTAAAATTCTGTTGAGTCTAGTGTGGGTTACAGAATTCATAAATGTGCAATGTCAGGTAACCCAAGGTATTTTCTGAGTTCTGACTCTAACTGCTGAATAAGTGTGTGAGCATAAAAGTTGAATAAAATTTTTCTCTACTTTATTTTCTTCATCTTAACAATGGGAAACTCAATCCAAAGCCAAAATCCTTCTGAAATTTTTGAAGAATCAGTAATGAGCATTTCTTTATTGATGAGAGGGCATCAGCTAGAATCTTGAAAGAATCTAAAGGACATTTGTCTCTGCTATCCAAACTTTACACAAGAAAATAATTGTGGAATTTGTGACTATTAACATTTTTTCCCTCACGTGATATCTTTTCAGACATACAGTCTTTAAAATGTCTTTATTTTTTCATCTAACTCCAAACCATGAATCTCAAGGAGGAGACTATACCTTTGTCATAGATTTCACATAATATTAGCAGTGAATCAATGATTTTTAAAAGCTGAAAATTATATTAATATGTGGAGAGCTGTATATTTAGGCTTACATCCTATGGTTCTTGGTTTTATAGCTGCTCTCTAACTTTCCTAAAATAATGCACCACACTTGAGTGTGGGACAGAGTATCCTTTAGGGACATTAGTCTGGTTTTAGACGAACAGACTCATGGTCCTGTTTGCTATAGCCAAGGACTGTTCATCTTCACCAGAAACACAGCATATTCATCGTTTATATAAAAGAAAAGCCACTGATACTGTGCTATGCTTATAATGTTATGTTGCCTAATAAAGGTATTTTGGGGAGTTTATTTATTCCCTTTCTGTTTGCTGAGTAAATTATTGCTTGTAAAAGGTTATGCTTCTCCAGAGAGCATTAGAAATAAAGTCTCTGTTCTTTTGACCCAAAGTCTGGGCGATTTCCAGCATCTTTTAAGCCTAGAGTTTGAATAAGAATGTCATCTCTTTGAAATAGTCTGCTGAAATAGAGATTTAAAAGCTCAGACACTGCCTCTTGATGAATACAACAGACTGAGAGGAGAGTGGGGAATCCTGAGTCTGTGTGGAGACAGCTTCCTATTAGAGCTTCCGAATTAGTATTCACCACAGTAGGTGAAGCGTTGGAGACCAAGTATGATTTTGAATTCTGAATATCCAAGCAGAATATTCAGATACAGCTTATATACTCCATGTTTTAAAAAATATGTATACTTCAGTAGAGAATCTACAAAAGAAGTACATAATCCTTGTTTGAACATATTGAGCATTCACACTGACTCTCTCTGTGAATTCTATAATTTCTAGAATTATAGCTCTAAAATATTTTACTAGTAGTATGGAATCAAAATTGTAAACCAAATAAAAAATACACTGGTAAATAAAATGTTTTTCCTGGACATTTTCTTTCTCCTCTCCTTTTGGCCTTCATTCTTTCTTATTTCCTGTTTACATTTTTCCAAATTCTTGCATATAACAATCATCCCTTTCCCCCCACGCAAAGACCATGCACACTCCTAGGAGATTACAAAGATGTCTTTTCATTGTCTACTGACTTTCTTCTTTTTTTTTTTTTTCTTTTTTTTTTCTTTTAGATTCTTCTCTCTGATACATAGATGAGCTGGAGGTAACACGTGGGAGACACTCATAATTGAAAGATGAGGTGAGATTAAATGATCGTACATTATTTCACGTCTGCCTAGGGTGGAAGCAATGCTGGTCCCATCCACTTAAATTTGAATTGGTGATTTAGTGTCGAATGTGCCATTTTAACAAATTTTAACAATGGTACCTAGATTAGAGGTGGGCAGGCAGAATAGCCTACCTTCATTGTCTGTGACACACAGTAGGCCATTAATGAATATTTGATTGAGTTGACTAAGAAAATATGTCATTGTGGAATGTGTCATGTCAGCTTAGAATTGTTGAACTATGGCTGTGTTGAGGAGAAGTAAGCAAAAAGTGAATCAATTCTGCCCTAAGGATGAGAAACTATGATAAAAAAGAATTTTAGAAAACTAAATGGGCAAAAGAAGGGACTAATATTTTGAATTAGTGAGAGTATACCATTCACCGTTAAAGACAAAGCTATATTTGCTGCATCTAGGGAGAATGGCGGTTGAAGCCATTTGAAAAATTGAGAAAGGATGTGTTCATAGGATTATAACTTGTTACTATAATCATTTGTTGGACCCAAGTTTCAAATTTCTTGTGTTTTAAAATAAAGAGGAACATGTAGATGAAAACACGAATTTTTCACATTGAAGTATACCTTACTATCACATTTTCAGACAGAGGTTTCATGGTGAATTTAAAGCAAGGAGAGGAACCTACAAGAAAATAACAATGTGTTTAGATTTTGTTAAGCCTGTCAAAATCATAGGGAAGCATAATCACCACCCAGGCCCTTTTTTGGGATTTAGGGGAAAATGTTTAAAAAAAATTTTTTTTAATGCCTTAACAAACACTCTTGGAAATGTATTGAATCTGACAAAAGTGTAGCTCAAGATGAGTCAAGACACTGAGAAATGAAGTGCGATCATATTTTGCCAAGGAAAAAATCAAGTGATCTGTTATAAAAAGGGAACCGATGATACCAACATGAAACACAAAAATATCTGAATCTACTCATTCCATCAAAAATACTGTAAATCCTGGGCTTTGGTTTATTGTTATGTTCTTTTAATTTCTGATTCTCGAAGTTTAAAAAACCTGGTTGCATAGTCCTCAGAATATATGTAACACTTGGGAGGCATTGATAAAGCATCAAATATACTAGTAAATGTCCTATATTTCATTGGAAGACTGTTTTAACCCATTTTAGGACACCAAGATTGATAAAGAAGATTATTTTACATGAAAATATTCTTACATTAACTGTATGATTTGCCAAACCACACATGGAAATTTAAAAAGAGAAAGATATTTTTCTTTGACCTGAAAGGAAGACCACACATATACTTTAGTGAATTGAAAACAGCTGTGTACAGTCTTCGGCACAGGCAAGCTTTTTGAAAGATTACATCTGGATGGTCAGTTTTTGGGTTTTGATATAATCACCATTAAGGTATTTACATATAAATATAAAAATATGTTGAACTGCTTAAGAACAGTTTTAAAAGTTGAGACATCCACGCCTTGAATTCGGTGTCCTGGTTTTTGTTTTTCCCTTTTCTTGCATTCTACTGGTATATAATTTGAATATTTGTTCAGAGGCAAATATTAACCATTAAACTTGAAGGAATGATAAAACTATTGTAAAAATGAGGAAATCTTAATTCTCTCCTTGACTGTTGAATTTACTAAATGATGCTTTGCAAACCACTTAATCCATAAGGTATTCAGTTTCCTTGTATAGCGAGGTTAACACTACTTTTTATTTAACTGGGATTTTTAAAGAAGATATTAAAACTAAATGAAATCTTGATGAAATTTCTGTGTTTACATATTTTCTGTAGTCAGAGTCAGTATTTTCTCTTTTGCAGACCATTTTCAGAACATGTTGCATTCTCGTTTTTTCAAAAAGATAATGTATTTTTTTTTATTTTGGCAGCATAAACTGGAATTCATAGGCACTGAATCAGGCAGGTATAAAGGAGATGAATTTATTATATCAATGATTTTCATTTATTATATTTATTTTTATAATGCCCCATCAAGTGGCAACTCAAGCCAGCATGTGGTGATTCTGACTGCAGTGTAATAGTCATAAAAAATGTATTTATAAGACCCTGAATCAGACATCTTCTGTGAATCTAACCCTAAAATGTAAAGCAATAACCTGGGAATAGTTATGAATATCTAAAGATGCAGGAATGACTTTCAGAAGGATTTCCTCCCCCACTTTTCCCCTTAGAAAGAACTAAAAAGGACTCAAGATATCAATTCAATACATGTATTTTTTTCCCAGGCATCAATTTTCTTGGAAATAAATCTGAGAAGTAGAAAAAATAATTTACTCTCTGCATGGGTATTTGCTGTAAGAACTTCCACCATGATGGAAAGTGAATGGAAAGGTTAAGTAGAAGACGTGCATCATTGCTGTAATTTGTAAACTGATGTGATAACCTCATGTTTAATATTTTATGGAGTAGAAGGTGAATGCTAGAGGGAGAAATGTCACTTGGAGATAAGGGAAATCATATGCTAAGAATGTGTATAAATGTGACTGAGAATTAACTTGAGTGTTTCTTTATTAATTGATAGACTGGTGTAACATGACGATGAAATAATGAAGGTATCCTAGCAACCATCTTTCCCTAACAACTGTGGCCTGTAAGGCTGTGATGACTGTCAGCCACATTTTATTAATTCAGGAGGGTGAGCAAAGATAATTTCAATTAATAAAGCCTCTCTACAAACAAAGTATAATGTAGATTTGATCACATCTATGACTAGAATTTTTTTATTTTATAGCATAAAATAATAGTATATCTAAATGAATAAATTATTTTAAGTTGATAACACTCCAGTTCCGAACAGTAGTAAGACACTCTATCATTTATTTAGTTGATATACAATCTGGAAAAAATCTTTTAAAAAAATATATAAAGACCTGTCAATATTATGAGGTCTCCTTTTAATATAAAATATGAAAACAAAAATGGGCATTTACTTATAAGTTAATGTTTCTAATTTTATCAGCTTTATTATTCCAATAATATAAAAATGAAAACATTGTATGCCCTTGCTTTGATATTCTAAAAACTGATTTATTCCTCTGTTTTAAAATTCATGGCTGTGGGCTTCCTCTCTCCCAATACTGAATTTATCCAAATACTCTTGTTAGTGAGTTAAAATCAATACAAGAAGTACTTATTAAGTACCTACTGTTTGCCTAAATGAAAGATCAACATGACTCAATCATAAAAACACTTCTACTGACTTTTTAGGTCTACTATTTAACCAATTCCCATCTCCTCTGACTTATTTATTTTAAAGATTCAATACAAGAAGTACTTATTAAGTACCTACTGTTTGCCTAAATGAAAGATCAACATGACTCAATCATAAAAACACTTCTACTGACTTTTTAGGTCTACTATTTAACCAATTCCCATCTCCTCTGACTTATTTATTTTAAAGATTTATTTATTTACTTGACAGAGAGAAACACAGCGAGAGAGGGAACACAAGCAGGGGGAGTGGGAGAGGGAGAAGCAGGCTTCCTGCCGAGCAGAGACCTGGGACCATGACCTGAGCCGAAGCAGATGCCCAATGACTGGAGCCACCCGGGCGCCCCTCCTCTGATTTAATATAGAAATAATTTATTGTCTAGGTCCTGTCAGGAAAACAGAAACCTCTCTGTCTACATGAAATAAATAAAAAAGGATTCAATATAGAGAATTAGTGGAGGCAAGAAGCTACAGAACTGCCAGAAACTGAAGCCAATCATCACTGCTTCCAACAGTGAAGTGAATGATTCCCAAAGAAAATACCTGAAAACTGTTGCAAGGATGCCATGCTTGCCCAGACCCACTTTTTTTGTCCATTGCAGTCAAAGTGATAATGTGACTTCGTTTCCTTTCCACCTTCCACGTTTCATGCACTGCCTGTCTTTGGAAAGATCTTACCTAGAACTCTTCTGACGGTAAATCTGAGAAGTCTATTCTCAGGCTTCCAGCCTGTGCAACACAACGAACAGCCAGGATGAAAGGAAATGGCGCTGACCTCCCAACAGACAATATGGCACCATCTCAAGCCAGAGAGCTCTCTTCATGGGTGATAGTATGGCAGTTCCAAATAGAACAGAAAAACTGTTGGAGGGACCAGTAGTTTGGGATTGTCTTTGGTAATTTAGTAACTAGAATAGAAGAACGAAAAATTATCCTAGACATTGAACGATGTATCTCCACTTGTATCACTAGCAACATGATAATTTTGTCTGTGTTCTAGTAAAGCTAAAAATTTATTTTATGTTTTTGTAAGATACCAATATGATTTTTAAATCTGAAGAGATCTTTGGAAATTTGGAATCATTTAATCTTATTTAACTGTCTAGTTAGACTTACTGTTAATATAAAAACAGAATAGGTTATGAATAATAGAGATTTTTTGAAAAACAATCACAGAAGTGAAAGCAGCACTGGTTAACTAGCAGAATTAGTCCTTAGCAATATCTACTCAGATAATATATTTTTAAGTTTGTGTGTCGGGTCCTCTTATTGCTTTTCCACATTGAGATAAGTAACCCAATTATCCCCCCTCAGCAACTATGGAACAATTGATGACTTGCATAAATGAAAGAATTAGAGCTTTCTGAAACACACTTGGTTGTGATGCTGCAAACAGATCTCTCCCAGGACAGAGAGGTGTCTGTCTTCTTCACCATTCCATGCCAACACTTAGCATGGTGCCTGGTACATCTGAGGAATCCAATAAATATGTGCTGCATAATACATGACTAGTATTTAATTTGGTACATATAATTCACATGTTACTTTAGAAATTGTATTTTTTCCTTGGAGGAATATGCAGTCATAGAGCAAGGAATTTCAAAACATGCCATTTTCAAATCTTAATAATTGTTGAATCTGGATTCAACAAAAACAAAACAAAAGTGCAGAGATTAATTGTACTTTTCTCTCTACTTTGGATATGCTTAAATTCTTTTTGTATAAATTTTCCTTTAAAACATCATTCTGGGTGATCTGAGGCTAACGATCACAACCACCATTCTACCGAGTCAATAGATAGTTTCAGTGTTGCACGCAGACTTCTGTCAAAGAATCTACTACTGGCCTCTTACCCAAGCTCTGCTCCACAGCCATGGTACTGTCTAGAAACTGCATTTCTTCCTGACTTATCTTCATCCTCCCTTCATCTGTATTATGTCATATAACATCACTGCATAGGGCTTTCTTTGTATGCATCATATAGAATAATACAGTAGTCTTTCAGCTATCCATTTGTTTATTCTAAGTGGCAGGAATCCTGCTTTAAATATTTTATTTCATTTAGTATCCACAGTAATCTTAGGAGGTAGGTTCGAATGCTATCCACAATTTACAGAGCGGAATGAGAGGCTTAGAGAAGCTGAATCATTTACTCAGTACCACGTAGTTATTATAATAAGGAGCCATGATCTAAACCCATGACCGACTCTGTCCAGTCAACAGGAACAACAGTCTCAGTGAAGGAACTTGGAAAATTGCACCTTGCTAAACCCAGAGAAAGCATTAAATAAGAATTGAATGACTAAATGGTAGATCTTTTAATATCACTAAAAGTAGTAAATATGTACTGAAGCTTTAAAATATATATAGATAGATTGGCATAAAACTGTAAATATTCAGTGTTGCTATATTTCTTTGATTCCGTGTTCATTAAGGATATGATACAAAAAGAGCTTTAAACAAAGCAGAGAACTGTCAAGTCAAAGTTAAGCATGTGCATATCTGTGTTTAATATTAAGAAGATGAGAAAAACATTTCTCCAACCAGCCTTTCAACAAGCTAATTTTTTTCTTTATTTTTTTCCCTTTATTTTCCTTGAGTTTTTGATTATGCAATTTGGGATATTCTGAAGTCTTTTATTCTCTGTTGGCTGTGACCAGAATCTTTCAACTTACTTTTTATATTTCTGGAAATATCTGAGAGACTTGAGATAATATGTGACAGTAATTTAAATGCAAGTTTCTGTTTTGGAATGTTCATTAGAAATAATTTTAAATTTCAGACTTGTTATTTATTGTTTAAATAATTATCTCTTGACTCAAAGCAAGATCAGTATCTATAAACTATATTCACAAATAATTTTCATAAATCTTCAAGTTCATAAAATCATCTTCTTGTCCCAATAGTTCCAGAGTGAAAATTAATATCATGTGATACACAATTTATGTTGTCTTCTACCTACCTATTCAGCATAATTTGGAAATGCTGGTGAATAGAATAAATGTTTATTATTACTTAAATAATAATAAATAAATATAAAATATAGTGTGATATAATAGGAATAATGTAAATATATAATAATATAGGAATAAGATACATATATAATTATGTGATATAATAAATAATATAAAATGAATAATAAATATTTATTTTTTGGAATACAGAAATAAATATTCAGAACAGAGCAAAGGAAAATAAGTGTGAAGAACCCCTAATTCTTGCCTCATTTAAAAAAAATGAACAGGATGAAATTGTTTTTTATGTCAAATTTTAAAAAATCAGGGGCACCAGGTGGCTCAGACAGTTAAAGATCTGCCTTCGGCTCAGGTCACGATCTCAGGGTCCTGGGATTGAGCCCCGTATTGGGCTCCCCGCCTAGCAGAGAGTCTGTTTCTCCCTCTCCCTCTGCCCTTCTCCCCAACTCTTGCTCTCTGTCTCGGCCTCTCTCTTGCAAATAAATAAAATCTTTTAAACATTTTTTTAAAAATCAAATTCAGCTTTTTAAAGTTAGTGTTACAGCTTCTCTTGAGAACAACTTTTGAAATGCTTCTCATCTGATAACAGCAAAATGGCTATTTAGAAAATAGGTACCGAGGGGCGCCTGGGTGGCTCAGTTGGTTGAGCGGTTGAGCGGCTGCCTTCGGCTCAGGTCATGATTCCAGAGTCCTGGGATCTAGCCCCGCATGCGGCTCCCCAGTCAGCGGGGAGCCTGCTTCTCTCTCTCCCTCTGCCTGCCGCTCTGCTTTCTTGTGCTCTCTCCCTATCTCTCTGTCAAATAAATAAATAAAATCTTTAAAAAAAAAAAATAGGCACCGAATATCTCCCAAATGGCAAGTAAATGCCCAGCAGTAGTTACCTGTTCCTTGCAGCTGATGTGGGCTAGTACTACCACACCATCCTTCAAATCCACATAGAAATGAGATCCATTGATCCACCACTGTCCCACCATCTTCCCTATCAAGCTTACATCACAAGGCCTCTTACTCTTATCGTTTTTTTTTTTCTTAGTATTCTTCTGGCAAAACCACAACTGTAATCATACTCATCCTTCTACCACCCTTACCTATACTCTGGTGCCTAAAAGTTGCTGAAGAAAATCTCATGACCACAACCACTGGTCACACTTGAGTAGAGTGAGTGACAAAATTATCAAGCAGGTACTAAAGATCCCTCCCATATTCCAGTAGATTTTTTTTTCTCACTCTTTTAGACTATTTCACATTTTCTCCGTCCTCAGTCTTCTGTGATAAAAACTCAGCTGATGACTTCATATTTCCTTGGTGAATGAGATGGTACCAGAGGAAAATTATCTTGTCCTCTACCCACAAATTTTATTTTTTGGTTGCTGTTTTATCCCTTATGGCTGGCCCATTTTTGAATAAATGGATTGAGCTAAGTTAAGTGAAACTCCTTTATAATGGAAAAATTGTACAATTCCTGAGGCCAACCGTCATTCATCTACATTAAGACTTCATTCTTGCAGTTACACCCTTTCTTCCCTGCATCATCGGGTGTTCTCTATGTTTGCTAAGCTATAGGCATAAGTCTCTAAAATGATAAAGGAAAGAAGTCTTGAAAACCATGATAATCTCAGAAGAAGAAATAGGCATTCCCATATTGGAAGAATTCTGAAACACGTCGATGGATCAATGCAACATTGGCTGAGTTGTCCGGTGGAATACCAGACTCACCCAGTATTGGTGTTGAATTCTTTTGCAGGTGCTGAGTCACAGGAAGCTGTGGTGTAACATTGTATGTTCTGTCTTCCTCTGTTCAGGCTGCTGTAGCAAAATACCATGGACTGGATGTTTTCTAAACAACATATATTTCTCACAGTTCTGGAGGCTGAGAAGTCCGAGATCAAGGTGCCTGCAGATTCAGTGTCTGACGAGAGTCTGGTTCCTGGTACATCGAGAGCCATCTTGTTGCTGTGTACACACGTGGCGGAAGGGGTGAGGAATCTCTCTGGGGTCTCTTTTATACAGGCACTAACCACATTCATGGGGGCTCTGCCTTTATAACCTGATTATCTCCCAGAGGCCCCACCTCCAAATACCATCACACTGAGGATTAGGTTTCAATACATGAATTTTAGGAGGATACAGTAGTTTATGGCATATTACATCCATCCAAATTAGACCACTTAATTATTTTCTGTTTTAAACAGTCCTCAGTCAAATGATCTAAGAATCAAAAGCTCCAATGTTCTAATACCACGTTGACCAGGAAGATTAAGAACCTTTAGGAATTACGGTTGTGATCAAAGAAGCAGTAACAGCAATTACTCCTATTTCCTGAGGTATTTACTCTATGTAGGGAACGGTACCAGATGCTGTGCATACTGTGTGCCCTTAGAGAATATACTTGGTGAAATTTAACTGATCTCTAAGCATGGTCTATGCTCTGAAAAAGTTTACATGGATAAAACCTGGTCTGTTTTGGAGATATTTGCTACATTCTAGCTGGAACCTAGTGAGTTAACCCCAAGCCATCTGGAACATTCAGCTGTTCAGAATAACTCATTTCCAGGGAGCTCTGTATAGCTGAAGACTTACTGTATGAGTTTTCACATAATGTGAATAGAAATGTGAGTATTTGTAACATTTAAACACTCACAATTTCCATAAATGAAAGAAAGTTCAGTATGAGATTTATCATGACTCAGTTTTTTTTTCCTCCCTCCTCAGAACAGTACTTGCATATTTTGGGTAGCTTTTGAATAGGTACTGCTGCAAAATGCAGTAGGTGACAGTTAAACATACGTTTCAGCATTTGCAGGGGATGAATCATGCTCTTTCCCAGTCATTTGGCTTTTCAAGATCTCTGTTAAAGAAAAGATGCAAAACCTCTCTCTTGTGGCTCTTTCATCAGTCATCAAACTTGTGGCTTTTAGAACACATTGGTTTTGAGAGGCTTTTCATGAAGCACCTTGAAACAGCTTGCCATGGAAATGGAGAAAAAGGAAGGCAGACGCCTGGAAAAGGAAATTTTTCTTTTAGTTAACATATCACAGAATGGGCTCTGTGCCCAAACTTGAGAATTTGGAGTTCTCGTTGACATCAAAAGAAGTTTCCTTCTTTTTTTTGTTTTTTCAGAAGGCTGCTGGATTGGTCCTGAGATTTGAAGAAAATTTTTACTCTTGTTCTTGTTCTTTCTGGGTTTTTTTGCACCTTTGTTTTGTAGGCATTTTCCTTGTAAAATCTGGATAGCTCTTTTCATGTTGAATAATTATCTCTCTGGATGTTTCCAAAAAGGTTAGATCTAATGAATTCCTAAGAAGACTCATGCAATAGTAACTTTCTTATCAGATGTAAAGTGGTAGAAGACAGAGTTAGAACTGTCTTTCATCAAGGTAATATTTATAGCTAAGCAAATCAACATTTCAGCTCTGCAAATCCTAAATTTGTTGCCAGACAGTATCTGGAGATTGTTTGGATGTTTTGATTAAATACAGATTCCTTGAACTTCTTTTCTAACAAGACCAGAATTCTGCATTAGTTCTTGTTCTTTGTTTTTTCTACTTAGGTCTTGTGATAAATGAGATGTCTAATTAATGACTCATATCACTGAATGTAGAGTCTCTTTTCTGATCATTGTCACCTCAGTTAACTTATCCTACAGTTTGTAATCTGATACATAGTCATGATACTTAAAAAATAAGCATTTGAATTTATATGAAGTACATTTTTGACAGAAACAAAACTAGGGAAAATAAGCAGTATTTTTTTAAGTTAATAAATTGATTTTTCCCCAAAGTGTGCTTTTCTGNGAATTTATATGAAGTACATTTTTGACAGAAACAAAACTAGGGAAAATAAGCAGTATTTTTTTTTAAGTTAATAAATTGATTTTTCCCCAAAGTGTGCTTTTCTGTGTGCACACAGAAAAAGATAAATTCTCAGTACATTTAACCCAGGCTGACTGAGTGCATCCTGTGTTCCAAGAATGTGGTAGATGCTGGGAATACAAACAGAGTGGCCATCCTGGGGACTTCATGGTGGACTCTAAGAAAGACAGTGACATGAGGAAGACTAGGAAGTAAGATGCATGCTAAGGTACCAGTGTTCATAGGGGCCAGAGAGCGGTCACCAATAAGAGTGAGGGAAGAGGCATGGTTTCCTAGCGAAGGTTTTTTAAAAAGAAAGAGAAAGAAACCGGGGAAATTATCAGATGAAATTACAGGCCAGAAGAGCAGAATGAGACTTTATGACGGGTGACCAGACCTTAATATCAACCACCAGTCTATGGAGGATAACAAGTAAAGAAAAGTTCACAGTGGAGTTTTGGGGGAATCTGTGGCAGATTGGGAAACACTGGGAAATAGAATTCTTGACATGGACAAGAAAGTCTTCCCATCGGGAAGGATTAAAAACAACAGAATTGTTTCCATGTGGTGGTTGTAGTCCAGAAGAATGTCCATGAGCTCATATGGAATAGTCCCAAGGATACACAAAGCACTCAGCGAGGTTTTAGAGGGGATGGAAATTAGCAGGTGTGGGTACGAATTGGTAAAACAAATGATTACTAAAAATGTGACCCCATTCATCCTTAGAAGCTGGCATGGCCTGAAGGAAGACTTAATTATATAAAGCAAGAGCAAAAGTTGGTGAGGGAGGGCAATTGATCAAGAACCCAATCATTGTTGGCTATGAAATGTCATGTTGAGAATTCTTAATTTTTCTGTCTTTCAATTTTGATAATTTTGCCTGAACATATTTGAATTTTTAAAAGAGAATCATGACAGCAATGTAGAGAATGGATGGGGGTGGAGAAAACAAGTGAAATGTGCAGGTTAGACTGAAGAGACAGGATGAGAAGGAACAGTGCAGTAAGAACAGTAAGAGCGGCACAACCAGGAAAGAAAAAGAAAAAAGGAAAGAAAAGTTGTTTAGGAGCATGAACATGGATCGGTTGAATGTGTTTAACAAGGGGGTGAAATATAAAGAGAAGCATCCACGGTCTCCAGGTTTCTGGCTTGGGCACGGGGCCGGGGGCAATGCCAGTCACTGGAAAATGATTACAGGAAAAGGGAAACATTTGGCTAAAGGGGCTGAGAGTGGCTAGCACTTGTTGAGTTTCAGAGATAGATGGGTTTATAAATGTTGGTCTAGACTTCAGGCTATGAGTTGGAGTTGAAAATATACACTCGCTGTTTTTCTCCTCTTGTGTTTTGTGTAAATATATTCCACTTAAATTACAATGCTGTTAATTATATCATGTTTGAATCCCTGGCCAAAGAGTTTCGTGTTTAAGAGAGAATGTTTGGGGAAGATAAATCACAGAAGACTCTGTCTATATGGACTTGTTACTTTTCTTGATCATCATGAATTTAAATAAGGGAAAGATTTGGAAAAACATTGTTTAAAGGGAAATTAATTCTAATGTGATCTAGGTTGTCCGAACCGAAAATATTTATGTCGCATCTCACTTGACATAACATCACTACAAGCCAAGACAATTTTATTTCTAAGAATACTAGCACTGTTATGCCTGGTACAATCAGGCACAGAATTTCTCTGGATTAGGCTTTAAGAAGTTAACCACTTGTCAAACGACACTGATGTAACATTGTGTGTCAACTATACTTCAATTTAGAAAAAAAGAAAGTACTTGAAAAGAAAAAGAAAGTTAACCATTGCTTGGCTTTAAGATGAATGTTAATCAGGAATGCATGGTTGTTAAAAGCAACTTAGATCTCAGATCTGACTCTTAGTTGCTGGATAACTTTTGTAAATTCACGTGCATTTCCGGCCTTTAATCTCATCATGTGCAAAATTAAGGGCATAGTAACAATCTAACGCCTGATGGAGTATAAGAAATCAATTGTAAAATAAGTTAACCAGAGTATCTATATCTAGCATATTAATAAGCATAAAAATGTTATCTATTATTAATATACAACTTCATTAATGAATAAGGGCAATAAAAACTACTGTAACAGTAGAGGTTAAAACAGAAGCATAGACAGAACAATTAAAATACATTTACTAATGGAGGGGTGCCTGGGTGGCTCTGTCTGTTGAATGTCTGACACTGTGGTTTCAGCTCAGGTCAAGATCTCAGGGTCCAGGGCTAGAGCCCCCATTCAGCAGGGAGTTTGCTGGTCTCCCTCTCTCTGCCCCTCCCCCTGCTGGCCCTCTCCCTCCCTCTAAAGTAATTAAGTAAATCTTAAAAAAAATAAAGCAAAATAAAATACATTTACTAATGGAGAGTAAACCTCTTCAGGTCAGGAACTGTGACTTCTGTAGTTTCTGTATTATCTGAACATATAGTAATACTCTAATAAAAGATAAAAATATTTCTCATATGTTTACCTTTTATTAGAGTATTTGAGAAGCACATTCTTAGTGTAAATTTTAAATTAATATAAAATTCTAAAATATTGTGATTTAACATTAATTCTGCTTCATGAAATACCCCAAGATTCAAAAAGAAGAGTATAAGAAAACAAAAATCAGTACGGTAAAGAAAAATCAGTGATGCTAGGGCGCCTGGGTGGCTCAGTTGGTTAAGCGACTGCCTTCGGCTCAGGTCATGATCCCAGGGTCCTGGGATCGAGTCCTGCATTGGGCTCCCAGCTCAGTGAGGAGTCTGCTTCTCCCTCTGACCTTCTCCTTTCTCATGTTCTCTCTCGCTCCCTCTCTCTCTAAAATAAATAAATAAAATTATAAAAAAAAGAAAAATCAGTGATGCTAAAGCTAAAAGATTAAGAAAATAAAATTGAAACTTTGAGCTAAAAATATATGAAAAGTATTTTGATATATGTACAAATTTAAAGAATACAAATGAAATAAAAATACCAGTTCTCCAGACATTTTCATTTTCTAGTTTTTAGTCTCCTAAAAATAGTCTGCCAGAAGAAAGCTGGGAACCAGAGTTCAGTGCAGTGTTGCGTGGGTCTTTCTCTGATCTGAGGCCCCTCAGGACCTCGGAGAAAGTGCCCAGAGGTCTGACCTGACCCTCGCGGCTATCCCAGGGAAGCCACAGCTTCGTGGGGAATGTTTGAGCACCATGACATCGAACAGACCTTGTATCAAACACAAAGGCATGCGCTTGGGAAAGTTCCTTTACCCTCTTTAACATTATTTTCCTCATGCAGAGGGAAAAAAAAAACCAACAGTAACCTTGATTATGTGGACAAACTCTTAGACAGAAACCACTGAAAATGACTCGTGAAGAAACAAACAATCCTATTAAACATATTACAACAAAAATGTCCTTGATTCCAGTAGTCCCACCAGCAACACTCCGGCTCAAGACCTGAGCTGCTGCAGTGGCATCTCTTCTCCTGGTTCGTGGTCCTTCACACACTCAGGCTCAGCCTTACACCATTGGTCCCCTGATTCTCAGGCCTTCAGATTTAGACTGGAATTGTGCCGCTGGCTTTGCTGGCCCTCCAGCTTACAGATGGAAGATCATGGGACTTCTCAGTCTCCGTAATCACATGAGCCAGTCTCTCACAGTAATTCTCTTTCTTTATATCACTATGGCTGTCTACCTACCTACTACCTACCGACCTATCCATCCATCCTTTCGGTTTGGTTTCTCCGGAGGACTCTGACTAATGCTGTGGTTGACAGGGACTGGTGGAAAGGAAAAGGAATGAGTGCTAATAGGTACAAGGTTTCCTTTTGGGGTGATGAAGATGTTCCGGTATTAGTGGTGATGCACAACTGTGTAAATATGCTAAAATTCAGTGAGTTGTATACTTTAAAATTGTGAATTTTATAATATGTGAATTACATCTCAATAAATTAAATATATATGTATATATTGATCTTCAAATAAGCTTTGACTCCAGATATGGATTTTGTATCAGAGTGGTAAGGCTTTAGGACACTTTACTTGCATGGGTCCATCCAAGGCCTTGTGAGGTGATGCTGTTCATACAGTCAATGAGTGTGTTGTAAAGTGTGCAAAACCAAGATATTTCAGCTGCAGTTGGTTAAGACCAGTGTCCCTCTCCACGCCAATTCCCCCCTGCAACTCCTTTCCTTTGTGTTGGGTGGCATTGGTGTAGCTGCAGAGATTTGAGAGACGTGGCTAAGAGGAAGGCCAGATCATAAATGTGATTGCTTTATCTGAAGACTGCAGTTGACCTGAGATCCAGAGGAAAAAAAACCAGAATTATCTTATTTTCTCTGCAGAAAATGATAGCATATTGTTCTATGAAGGGATTTTTGAAGACTGGAGTACCTGGGTGGCTCAGTTGGTTAAGTGTCTGCATTCTATGTGGTGTATATATATATATATACACACACACACACACATATATATGTATACACACACACACAATGGAATACAATGCAGCTATCAAAAGAAACGAAATCTTGTCATTTGCAACTACATGGATGGAACTAGAGGGTATTATGCTATGCAAAACAAGTCAATCAGAGAAAGACAATTATCATATGATCTCTCTGATATGAGGAATTTGAGGGGGAGGTCAGGGAGTCATGGGGGTAGGGAGGGGAAAAAAATGAAACAAGATGGGATCAGGAAGGAGACAAATCATAAGAGACTCTTAATCTCATGAAACAAACTGAGGGTTACTGGGGGGTGGGGGGGTAGGGTGAATGGGTTATGGACATTGGACCGGGTTTGTGCTATGATGAGTGCTGTGAAGTGTATAAGACTGATGATTCATAGAACTGTACCCCTGGGGCAAATAATACATTATATGTAATCAAAAAAAAAAGTGTCTGCCTTCTGCTCAGGTCATGGTCCTAGGGTCCTGGGATCGAGCCCCACGTCCAGCAGGGAGTCTGCTTCTCCCTCTGCCCTTCCCCCTTGCTCATACTCTCTCTCACTCTCTCACTCACTCTTTCTC
The DNA here is from genome assembly GCA_002007465.1 of Ailurus styani. Taxonomy (NCBI): domain Eukaryota; kingdom Metazoa; phylum Chordata; class Mammalia; order Carnivora; family Ailuridae; genus Ailurus; species Ailurus styani. Next base: position 3,225,722 of record LNAC01000147.1, read on the forward strand.
TCTCCTTCTCTCTCTCACATAAATAAAATCTTAAAAGAAAAGAATGCAGCCCAAATACATAGAAAAATATTACAGAGAAATGAGTCTCTTAATAGTAAAAAAAAAATACCATTGTTCTAAATTTTGTGCTATTTGTGACACTGGTCAGCTCTTACAGGTTTATAATTTGTTTTTTGATTTTTCTATCCTGCAAAATAAAATTAATAAATAAAATAAAAATTAATATTAGTTATTAACTTTGTAATCTTTTTCTCAAACAGATTACCCCAAATAGTGTGACATTAGAACCCAGAAAATCTGGGTCTACCCATATGTGACACTTAGCATATTATATGAAGTATTACACTAGAAGAAGAGAAAAACACACTCCTTCTGAGAAATACTGGGGAGGTTTTAGCTTTTCCTCTCACTGCCCCGTCATGTGAGAATGATATTTCTCAGAACAGTGAATATAATGAGATACACTCACATGGTTTGAGTTAGGTCACGGGGGCTGAATGACTCCTCATATATGCAAGTAGCACATTTAGTTCTTCAAACCTGACCTAATTAAGGAAATAATAACAAAAATCAGCAACCTAGACTATCCCTGTTCTCTGAGAATTGACCACTGGATTCTCCTGTGTCCACCTTCATCCAAAACTGGAGGAAAGAAAGTCACTTTGGGTTATTCTTTTTCTTACTTTGAATATACCCTGGACATTTTGTCAAGAATTTAAATTTAGAAGCTCTTCCCTAAAGTATACATGTGGAGCCCAAAATAATCTTGTCATAACAAGTGTCTTCAGCACTATTGAAAATAACCTTCCCGATACATCAGTGTCTTTATTATAGTTGTCAAAAGCTTTGTGGTTGTCATGTACTTAATAACCTGAATTAAGAAAGTACAGATGAACGTAGGAGGCAAACACCTCCCAGGTCTACCTTGGATATGGATGCAAAAGATATCAGAGAAAAGGGGATCAACATATGATCCCCTATGAACATTTCTGAATTATTCCAGATGGCTACCCAAAAAAAGTTTTGCTAGGGGAGTTATATTTATATGTGAAAGGCCTATTTAAGTGATATTTGTGAAGGTAGGAAAAGCAACTTTTTTTTTATATTGTTCATTGCTTTGGACCTTCAAGTGAATGAGAAACCCTTTAGAGTATGTGTTTTTCAGAGCGCGAACTCAATGCTGATAACGGTGTGTGAGAAGCAAGTCCAAATGTTGAGAACATAAAGCAATAAGGCTTTCAAACATACAGCCAGCCAGTGGTGTTTCATCTCGGAGATGAGGGTGGATGACAGATCTTCTAAAGCTGACAGTAGTCAGGGATACCTAATATCAACTCAAGCTGAGAAGCTACAAAAGTCAAAAAAAGAATCGTCTGGACTTGTCTCCCTGAGTGTTCAAGCTTTACTTAAAAGCTTTAACTTTCCTAACTAAAAAGTTAGGTTAGGGTGGAGTGGAGGAGGCAGGGAACCCAGCCAAATGTTGTAATGATATTCCTAAGTAGATGATTCTTTCTCTCCTGCTCACTTGGATTTGTACAAGAGGAGTTCAAAAGGAAGAATGTTGAGAGTTTGGAAGTGTAGATGCCTGAGTCACATGTTATACTATTTTCTGGATTATGGTACCACATTAAACCTCCAAGCATCCACTTCCATGCTCATGACTTTGGAATGTGAGCCCCACCTGCCTCTCCTGGGTGGCATATTCACAACTGTAGCTGAAAAGTAAAGTGGGGAATTATATATAAAGATCCACCAAAGGAAATGGTCATTACTACCGGAGGATGGGAAAACATATCCATTTATGTGTCAGTAACGTATAAGAAGGATACGTGGGGAGAATATTTTTAATACTAAATATTTCAAATCTTATCCCTTTGTACTTTATTTAAATGTTAATATAACACAGCCTTTGGACCATGGATGTTACTAGCACTTAATCTAAAGCTTTCAGCAAAATCTGAGGATTTGAGATATTTTCGTATGGACAGGAAAGAAATCTGATGTTTTTTATCCTGGAAAACAAAGCCTCTACACGTCAGCAACAGTCTCAGGTTGTGGACTGCAGATAATGGAAAAGCACTGTGCTTCTTATTGTAGAAGAATGCAAAATTCCCTCCCGCTTTGTTTCATTTGATACAGTGATGTCATTTCTCTTCAGAGGTGGCTCCCATCACAGTGGTCAACAGGCACAGACTTCCAGATATAATAGAAATAACTACCAGAGCTGTAATGTACAGCATGATAGCTATAGTTAACACTGCTGTAGGGCATATTTGAAAGTTGTTAAGAGAGCAGACCCTGAGAGTTCTCATTGCAAGGAAAATAATTTTTTTTCTTTTTTCTTTTTTTCTATCTGCATGAAATGACAGATGTTAACTAAAATTACAGTGATAATCATTTTACAAATAGAGGTCAAAGCATTACTCTATACACCTTAAACTTCCACAGTGCTGTATGCCAAAGATATCTCCATGAAACTGGGGAAGAATGTCTCTTACTCCTGTCCTAGACTCAGGAAACACAGAGGTAGAGATGGAAGAAGTCGTTTTGGTAATGCCCTCTGCTAGCTCTCTTCTCTGAATAGTCATTATGACCTCATTTCCCCAATTTAGGAAGGACTGAGTCGTACTTTGACTTGCTACTATTTTTAAATCTACACATCCCATCATTTAAAACATATGTTTTAATCAAATCAAGCAAAGATGTCTGGGGTGATTAGCCTGGGATTTTCATTCCTTGAATACTCTTGGCGTGGATATTCAACCCTCTTCTTTTACATTCCCCAGATACTACTGATTTCTCCAGTTATAATCTTTCCATCGCTCATGTTTATTTTAGCTTGTTTGCAGGAAAGCCGACACCATACAGTGACAAGAATCACATTCCAAGCCTAAATGCTTAACATTTAACAGGGATTTTAACTAAGAGACCTAACAATGCCAAGTGTAAAATAACCTGTCATTTCTGGATGATCTGCTTTGTTTTATGAGAAAAAGCCAAATTCATGGTTTAAAACAAGGCTTTCCATAATGCGGTTGTCACAGAAGTTTGATAAAATAGAAAATCAGAAGAAGTTGATCATAGCAGAAACGTAGAAGTGCTGGTCAATTAGTATATAGCTCATATTTGTTGTTAATTATTAAATTGCCATCCTTCACTCACAGAAGATGGTCAGGAAAGATGTGATATCATTTTGTGACAGTTTGTAGGCAGACGTGGAAGGGAGCCTTTTCTGATGTAAAAATGTTAGTGCCAAAAATGCGAGTGAAGAAAGTTAAGGATTTTATTTTCTTAAATAAAATGAATGTTTTCTCCCTAGAGTGATTGATTTCAATCTGCAAGTGAGATTTAAACTTAAGACACGAACAATCAGTAAATCCAATCCATACTAGTACTTAGAGAACAAGTGTGTAATGTTTGCTTACCAAATAATTTCCTTTGCCTAATGATACTGAAGCCATCCAGGCAGCTCAGTTCTTGAGCCAGAGTGGGGCTGGTGGGACTACTGGAATCAAAGAATTTTTTTTACTAGATTTCTTGCTAAAATCTGGGGAAGGCAGTAATCTCTTCCCTGTGCATATTTTGCTTGAGTGTCCTATATCCCAAGTACGTCGTCCACGATAACCTTGTAATACAAACCAAGCCTCCTGATGGTCTTCAAGCACACATTAACTCACACCAAAACAAACACTACGACCTACTACTGCTAGGTTTCTTTGCGATGAACAGTGTATTTTGCTCACTGTGGGGAAAAGGCAGGAGGCAGCCTATTGTGTGATGTAACAGTTATCTCTGAGTGAATAGAAGGAATTGCTTCCAAATGCAGTAACAGAATTACCGTAGATTAGTGTAGCATTTGAGCTTTAGTGCTGAGGTAAAATTGTTTCCTCTATTGCATGACCATGATCTTGAAAGTTTTCATTTTATTCCAATAATGGAGATGCTTGATCACATACTGAGTCAGGTAAATCACAAAGCCGACTCTTCAGCAGTCCTGGGCAGGCCATAACGAATGCCATAGCCAAGGACTGCATTAACCACAATTCAGATGAATAAAATCCAACACAAGCTCATTTGATTTGGTTACAGTGGGAAGAGGGACTTTGTCCAGAAACACAATAAAGCAACAACAATAAATGCTCTTGTTCCACATTGTGAAAAAGAAGCCCAGGTATCATTCACTGTGGTCTGAAGTCTTTGATTATCAGGGACAGCACACTCAGTTCACGAACACTGGGTATCAATGAAAGAAACAGCAACTTGTGGGCTCAGGGGAATATTTATATACATTTGAGGATGAAAGAGCTGAGGGAGGGCAGGATTAGAGTATCAATTACAGTGATAAACATGCGGCTGCTTAAAATTTTTAACTTGAAACATGAAAAGGGACTGTGGTTCAGTGCAGCACATGAATAGCCTATAGCTTCAGCTTTGAAGCGAATGACCCACTTTTCTTTCGTGCGTATCCACCCAAATTAGGTAGCACCTTGCTTGAAATGTTGATAAATTTGAGATCAGAATAAGCAACACGTGCATATTTGAACAGAGGCTATAACTTCACCCTTTAAATGTGCACATTGAAGAATTATGATCACCTTATGTTAGATTTGATTTAGGTAAGAACCAAATCTCTCTGCCTTCATGAGCTTTTAGTGAAAGTAAGAGTCAACAGATAGAATATGATAGAAGATTTGGAATATTGCTAAAAAAAAAAAACAAGCTCTGTAAGCACCAGCAAAAAAAAGGGGGGGGTGTACTTCCTTTAAAATTATGAAAAAAATCCAGGAAAACAAATGAGAGAAAGTGATTAAAGAACATGATTTTATTATTATCAATTGCATCCAAGTTGGTACCCCATGTAATCACTCCAAGTTACAAGGTTCTGTAGTTAAGGAGGCTTAGGGTTTGACCAATTGAACCTGCCAAGATAAGTTACAGAACAGAAGGATTTTTAGATATGCTAATCTTAGTACACAAAATACAATCGCCCTACTCTGCTATTAGGAATCAGGGCTAGTTAATTTTTTTATTTTTTTAAAGATTTTATTTGTTTATTTGACAGAGAGAGAGAGCACAAGTAGGCAGAGAGGCAGGCAGAGAGAGAGGGGGAAGAAGGCTCTTCACTGAGCAGAGAGCCCGATGTGGGGCTCGATCCCAGTACCCTGGGATCATGACCTGAGCCGAAGGCAGAGGCTTAACCCACTGAGCCACCCAGGCACCCCAATCAGGGTTAGTTTTAATGGTATTAGAAGATACTAGAATCAGGGGACCTAGAACTTCCAACTTCTACTTCTGGTCCTCACCTCGTTTTCCACATGAGACTCCCAAGAAGCCATGAACTCAGAGGTGAGGACAAACTCTAAATTTAAATTTGCCTTAATTCTTATCAGTTGGTCCCCAGTGTCCTATCAAAAAGCAACCTGGACAGCTGGGCTGAGCACTTGGCTTAGACTCATGGCTCAAGAGGAGTCCATTTTCTCCATCTTAGCTACAGCTGCTCACCAGCACCAAACTTGGTGCTCAGAAGTATAGGAGGCACTGGAGGGCGTTGCCAGGGTGCCTCCATTAACCTGGAAGCTGGTACGTTTGACTCCATCAGTCTCTCCCTCTGATCAATCAAATTAACTCTATCTTCTCTCCAGACAGAGGATGGAGGTGAGAAGAACAAGAAAAGAATGAGAGGAAAAGAGGCTCCAATGGAAAGAGAGTGGTGCTTAGAGCTCCCTTCCTGTTCAGAGGCCAATGATTCCACAGAGAAAACACAGCTAATTCAATTCCATGAACAGTTGTATTCTATCACAAGTGGAAAGGGAGGAGAGTAGAAATAAGACATGATTCTTACTCAAAAAGGCGCAGGTCTAGCTGAAAATGAGCTCTCACCATAATACAATGTAATAAATGCTTTATGTATTTATAAACCAACTTATATAGGAAATCCAAAGGAGTCATTATTTCTGCCATGAGTGTGAGGGTGGTTAGGAATGGCTAAAGCAGAGACATTTGAGAAAGTATTGAAAAACAAAAGTAATTTTAGCAAATTATTGAGATTAAAGACATAATAAAAGGGAAAGGGAGAGGTCAGAGAAGGCAGTAAGAGTTAAGGTAAGGAGATCTGAAATTACATACCATATATGGCGGGTGCTCTGGCTAGAGATCTGGGGATAAAGAGGAACAGGAGACAAGTACAAGCTACCTCAGAGACACTATAGGTTCAGCTCCAGAACACTGCAATAAAGCAAATATCACAATCAAGCAAGTCAAATGAATTTTTGGGTTTCCCAATGCATATAAAAGTTATGTGTACTCTATACTGTTGCCTGTTAAGTGTGCAGTAGCATTGTGTGAACAATGTATGTACTTTAATTAAAAAACACTTTTTGCTAAAAATGCTAACCATCATCTAAGCTTTCAATGAGTCATAATCATTTTGCTGGTGGAGGGACTTGCCCTTGATGTTGGTGGCTGCTGACTGATCAGGCTGGTGATTGTTCAAGTTTGGAGTAGCTACTGCAATATCTTTTCTTTTTCTTTCTTTCTTTCTTTCTTTCTTTCTTTCTTTCTTTCTTTCTTTCTTCCTTTCTTTCTTTCCTTCCTTCTTTTTCATCTTCCAAGTTTTTATTAAATTCCAACTAGTTAACATACAGTGCAAAATTAATTTTAGGTGTAGAATTGAGTGGTTCATCACTTCATACAACACCCAGTGCTCATCACAAATGCCTTCCTTAATCCCCGACACCTATTTAACCTATTCCCCTACCCACCTCCCCTCTGGTAACCATGTGTTTGTTCTCTATAGTTAAGAGTCTGTTTTTTAGTTTGTGTAGCAATTTCTTTAAATAATATAACAATCAAGTTTGCCGCACTGATTGACTCTTCTTTTCATGAACATTTTGTCTATAGCATGCTGTGCTGGTTGATAACATTTTGCTCACAGTAGAACATTTTACTCACAGTAGAAGTTGTTTCAAAATTGGGGTCAATCCTCTCATATCTTGCTGCTGCTTTATCAACTAAGTTTATATAATAGTCTAAATCCTTCATTGTTATTTCAACAGTCTTTACAGCATCTTCACCAGGAGATTGTAGCATTCGGTTGCAGCTTCAGACTCTACTTGTAAATTTAGTTCTTATGCTACTTCCACCACATCTTCAGTTACTTCCTCCCACAGGTTTTCCACTGAAGTCCTGAACCCCTCAAAGTCATCCATGAGGGTTAGAATCAACTTCTTCCAAATGCCTGTTAATGTTGATATTTTGACTTCTTCCTCTTCTGATGAATCATACATGTTCTTAATGGCATTTAGAATGGCAAATCCTTTCCAGAAGGTTTTCAGTTTACTTTGCACAGATCCAGCAGAAGAATCACTGTCTATGGCAGTTATATCCTTACAAAGTGTACTTCTTAAATATAAGATGTGAAAGTCAAAAGTAAGTACACCCTGATCAATGTACTGCAGGATGGATATTGTTTTAGCAGGTATGAAAACAACATTAATCCTTGCAGTCTTCATTGGAGTTCTTGGGTGACCAGGAGAAGTAATAGTTTGAAAGAAATCTTTTTTTTTTCTGAGAGGTAGGTCTCAACAGTAGGCTTAAAATACTCAGTAAACCATGTTGTAAACAGATGTGCTGCTATACAATCTTTGCTTTTCCATTTAAAGAGCACAGGCAGAGTAGATGTAGCATTTCTTAAGGGCCCTAGGATTTTCAAAATGGTCAAGGAGCACTGGTTTCAACTTCAAGTCACCAGCTCCCTTAACCCCTGACAAAGGAGTCAACCTGTCCTTTGAAGCTTTGAAGCCAGGCATTGGCTTCTCTCTAGCTGTGAAAGTCCAAGATGGCATTTCTTCCAATATATGTCTGTTTTATCTACTTTGAAAATCTGCTATTTAGTGTAGCCACACTCACTGATTATCTTAGCTAGATCTTCTGGATAACTTGCTGCAGTTCCTCTATCAGTACTTGCTGCTTCACTTTTATGTTATGGAGATGGCTTCTTCCCTTAAACCTCATGAACTAACCTCTGCTCCCTTCACACTTTTCTTCTACAGCTTCCTCACCTCTCCCACCTTCATAGCTGAAGAGATTTGGGACCTTGCTCTGGTTAGGCTGTGGCTTAAGGGAGTGTTGTGGCTGGTTTTACTTCTATCCAGACCAATCAAACTTTCTCCATATCGGCAATAAGAAGGCTGTTTCACTTTCTTATCATTTGTACATTCATTGGAGTAACACTTTTATTTTTTATTTATTTTTTTGAGAGAGAGAGAGAGAGAGAGAAAGAGAGATTGCAAATAGGGGGAGGGGCAGAAGGAGAGGGAGAGAGAATCCCAAGCAGGCTGCTCACCCAGGGTGGAGCCTAATGTGGGGCTTAATCTCACAACCCCAAGATCATGACCCGAGCCTAAATCAAGTGTGGGATGCCCAACTGACTGAGCCACCCAGGTTCTCCTGGAGTAACGCATTTAATTTCCTTCAAGAACTTTTCCTGTGAATTCACAACTTGGCTCACTGTTTGTCATGAAAAGCCTAGCTTTCAGCCTGTCTCTGCTTTCGACATGCCTTCCTCACTAAGTGTAATCATTTTTAGCTTTTGATTTAAAGTGAAAGATGTGTGACTCTATCCTTCACTGGAACACCTAGAGGCCACTGTGGGGTTATTAATTGGCCTAATTTCAATATTGCTGTATCTCAGGGAATAAGGAAGCCTGAAGTGAAGGAAAGAGGGGAACGCCTCATCAGTGGAGCAGTCAGAACACACTCATTTATTAATTAAATTTGCCGTATTATATGGGGCAGTTTGTGGTACCCCCAAACAGTTACGATAGTAGCATCAAATATCACCAATCACAGATCACCACAACAAATATAGTAATAATGGAAAAGTTTGAAATATTGTGAGAATTTCTGAAATGTGACACAGAGACAGAAAATGAGCAAATGCTGTTGGAAAAAATGGTGCCAATAAACTTGTTTGACACAAGGTTGCCACCAACCTTCAATTTATTAAAAAAAACAAAAAGCACTAAGAGGGGGGGGGGAGGGGAGAAGCACAATAAAATGAGGTATGCCTGCACCTGGAAATGATCCGAGAAAGGAATGTTTTTGCCAATTTAGGAAGGGCCTTGAATATTCTGCTAAGAAATTGAGTTTTATCTTTGATGATGATGGGAATCCTGGAAGATCTAGAAAACTGAAGTGAAAAGTGTGAAAAACCAGTTGCCTCACAGCTTGAATTCAGTATTTGTTGAATGACTACTATGTGTCTGGTACTGTGCAATTTGAGGGCTTCATGGGTTAGTGGGTCAAGCTCTTTTCTGTGGTTTTCAACTGGAAGATGAACCATAACCAAAAAACTCACAAATACATGCTTCTCATGACAAAAATGACTAGGAAACTGAGTGGTACTTTTTGAATGACTGGCTGATCCACAGCAGCCTATAAAATCTTAGTCTTTCCTACCTAAAAGTTTAAACAAAATAATTTGAGATGCGATTAAACAATCAAGCACAAAGTCTGCCCTTTGTTCTGTGCTTGCCACTGCATTTTCTGTTTCATAGATGTGTCCATTTGGAACAATCATGCTTGTGAAGGTACTTTGTAAATATGCTCCAGATGTGAGGCAGGTTTGTCTCTGTGACCAGCCCCAGCTCCTAGGTGCTGGATCTTACAGGCAGGCCATCACAGTTTGGAAGGCCCTCTGTCACCTCAACTTCTAAAATCCTCAAACTCTCTGTCAAAAAATATGTATTATTTTTGTGCTCCTTATCCTAATTAATGGCACCAGTACCATCATTAAGTTGCCTAAGCAATACATTTCATCACTCATTAGGATCTTTGGAAGCCCTGAGCACAAATACACTGTCATAGCCTCACTTCCACTACACACACATTTTAAAAAATTCATAGAGTAAGTACTATAAAGAAGGCCAACAAAGTTTGTATTTTTCCCATAAGCTTTAATGTCTTTTTTGAACTCCATAATGTTAAATTATTCCAAAAATATTTTTGGTTCCCCTACTTTGTGGGTAGCCTCACTGTCTCCTGAGTGATCAGCATTGTTAAACCCAAACTCTCCACACTCTGTGGGTTCATATCCTTTATAACTCCTAACTGGTTAGCTTCCTGTTCTGTTTTTAAAACTTTATCCCTTCCAGTCCATCCTTCAGTGTTTCCAGAATCTCTCATAAACACAGATCTGATCATATCTTTTCTCTTCTTCAGAACCTTCCATGGTTCTCATCATCTTCAAAGTTTCTTCTTTGCCTTACGCACAAAGGACATTCTAAGGAAATAAACTTCTCAAAGTCCTTTTCAGCGAAGAGAACCATAAAACAAATAAAAAATAAATAAACAAATAAACGAAACCAATCATTTGGAAAAGTGTCTTAAGGTTTCCTCTTTATTTTAGAGGTGTCTGGGTGGTGCAGTTGATTGAGTCTCTGACTCTTGGTTTCGGCTCAGGTTATGATCTCACGGTCGGGAGACTGAGCGCTGTGTTGGGCTCTACACTAAGAGGGGAACCTGCTTCAGATTCTCTTTGTCTTTCCCTCTGCCCCTCTCCCCTGTGCACGTGCTCTCTCTCTTTCTCTCTCTCCAATGAATAAATCTTTAAAAAAAGATGTCGTGTTTATTTTAGAAATTAAGTGTTTTACTTGTTAGTAGCACCAGCATTTGGTAATCAAAGAGAATGCCATTGTTTCTGTTAAAGAATAGACTGTTGGAAATGACTGTTTGGAAAGCATTTTGGTAATGCTTATAATAAAAAATTTAGAGCTTTAACAGAGTTAACAGATATGCTATTAAGGAAAAACAATAAAAAGGTCTCGGAAACTGAGACTCTCCTAATTGAAAAAAGAACATGTTAAGTACTTCCATATTATCAAAACAAACACCAAACAGAAGAAAACAAATTTGAGATAATACCATATTGTCTGATTACAATACAACTAAATTTTAAATAAATAAGAGATAATTTTAAAAGACTCACACATTTGGGGAATTTAAAACTTCTGAGTAACTAATAGGTCAAATAAGAAATTATGATGGAAATTAGAAAATATTAGAATTAATGGTAAAGAGAATATTGCATATCAAAATTTGCTAGATGAAATCATACTGGTTCTGAGGAGGAAACGACATTTTTTTTCAATTACTTGAAACAAATTTGGGAGCCAAACATCTTTTCAAGTTGACAAACATCTTTTCAAGAAGTTGTAAAAAACAGAATAAACTGAAAGATGGTAGAAGTGAAGATAAAAGAAAGAATAGAACCGAATGATATAGAAAATAAAGGAACAAAATTGAGATCACAAAATAGGAAAAAAAATATGTGATAGAAGAGACAAATCAAAATATGTTCTTGATATTGATCTCTAAGAGTTAAAATGTGAGGAAAGCTATAGCAGAACTTGGAACTTATAGAAGTAACTTGTCCGTTAATATGTGATCATTGTAAAAATGTTACAAAATGCTTGAAACAAGCCCAGAATCAACTACTAACATTTTCTTAGGAATTCTTCCAGGTAATTTTAGCCTCATTAGTGGTATAAAGTGTGTATGTGCACATGCATGTGTATGCATACATGGTCACATGATCCGTATTTGTTGTTCGCATGAATTGTTTTCCTACTAAATATTCTGTTCTATAAGTCTGAACCTTTTCCATTTAACAGTGCACCTCAGACACTTTTCTTACATCAGTCCATATAGATTTACTCCATTTAAAAAGTCATTGTTTAGAATTCTGCCTAGAATGTGTACCATAATTTATGATGGGTATTTAATTACTAGACTTTTACTATTGCCAACAGTGTTACAGTTAATATCCCTGAACATATATCTTTGCACATTATAAAGGTTTTTGCTGTGAAATTGATTATTTGAACACACAAGTAACTCATGCTAATTGTTTTCAAGTATAAATTGTCGTTAATGTGCAAAAAAATACAAGTTTAATTATCTGAATCCTTAATAACCTTCTCTAAAGCTTTCTATATCCCTCAAGCAGAAAAAATAAGTAGATGATAAAATTGTCCCCTGTCTAGACTGAGGCAACGATGGTGACATTTGTTTTCAATTATTAATTAAACACATATGAAGCCCTTTAGATGAGCAGGTGATATGGTTATTATTAGATGCGTTGCTTGTTTACAGCAAGGGCATATTTAAAGCCTGAGATCAAAGTTCTAAAGCTGATTTCAAAACAGTAGCATTAATTGTGCTAAGGCCTGGGACCTGGGGAAGCAGCTGGGAGAGAATAAAAGTCACCCAAACTATAACGGAGTCACATCATTCTGTCATTACTCCCAAACAGACCATTACTGACCATTACTGGAATCAAATCATTACTTAGTTACTTGGACCTTTGCTCTGCATTGGTGCATTGGTTCAAAACCTAAACAAACCCAAACAAAAAAACATTCCATCTCATGGAGGAGATGCACTATTTGTCTATGAAAAGGTTATATCATTTTTCATCCATTAACTCATTTACTTAAAAAGCATTTCTTCATCATCTGCTATATAGCAGCTCAGTGCTCAACAGTGATCATACAATTAACAAAATTGAGTATCATCCTGGACCTCACAAGATTCCCCTATGCACCTGCCGCTTAGCCATCATAGTGGTTTTTTTGGAAAATTTTGGTATATCCTCTGCCCCCACTATTTTCACTACCTTATTCTAGCTCAGGATCATTATCATTTTATTCCAGAACTATTATATTTTTGTAAGTGTTTACCCTCCTCTCAGCCCTGATCTATGAGCCCACTTTTGTTGAAAGTATTTTCCTAACACACCATTCTCATCATGTTCTCTCATTCAAAAACAGTTCCTCTATGCTGTCTACTATGTCCAAAAGTCCAGCATTTCCAGACTTTCCCCAATCTATCCATCCAGCAGATGCCTGCCTTCCCACCCTCCACCCCCAACACGCACACTAGGCTTCCCACTCCAGGAAGTACATCCTCCTTACTAACTCCAGAAATATGCCCGGGGCCTTTTTGTGTCTGAATCTTAGTTTAAAGTCTAATTTCCAGTGCATTTCTTCTTTTATTTTCAATTATCTAAATCCTGCTCATAATTTAAGACTCAAGTTAAGCCCTAACTGAACAAAATTAGTTATCTTGTGTTTGTTGTATGACAGGCACTGAATTGAGTGCTGGGGTTAAATATAAATATATAAAGTATAGTGTTTTCACTCAATGACAGACATAAGTAATTGCAGCATAAAATGACAGATGCAGAGAAGACATACAGAAGTTACTATGGAATTAGAGAGAGGGATACTCAACACAACTAGAAGCATGGGTAGAGATAAGGAAGGCTTCTTGGAAGAGGTTACTCTCAAGAAGAGTCTTAAAGGATTAGAAGGAGTTGGCCAGGTGAAGGGAATAGGGACATTCCAAGCAGAGAGGTCAACTTGAGCAAAGACCTCAGCAGGATAAACTGCACAGCATATAAGTGGAATTACAAAGAATTCAGTATTGCAGGAGAGCGAAGCATGAGGTTAATGGTCATGTAAAATAAAGACAAAGAAATAGACCAAATGACGTGGAACCACTGGCAAGTTTTGTTAGGGAAATGATGAGATCAGGATTGAATTTGGATGCATTCTTCTTGTCCATTCTATAAGGATGAGTTTGAGCACATAGTCTTAGAGATTGGGAGACCAATGCAATAATATAGGGCTTACATGCTTACATTAAAGAAGTATAAGTAGTTATGAGGGTGGAGAAACTGATCCAAGATTTAAGAAGTGAAGTGCACAGCACTTGGAGATTATATGGATATGAGATCCAAGGGAAGGGAGAGACTCAAGGATGGGATCTGAGCCCCAGTTTCTATTTTGCCTACATGGTGTGCTCCTGAGTCAGGAATTAGGAGGAGGATTGAGGGGGGACAGTAATGAATTTGACATTGGGCATTTATTTCCTTTTTTTTATTATTGATGTCCTGATCTGTTCCAAAGGATTTAGGGAAATGCATGGAACTAAAAGTTCCTGTAGGACAATGAGATTGAGGTGTCCATGAGATTCTGTACCATTTCAGAGCTAGAGAGAGAACTGAATCTTTATTGACATCATACCATGAAGACAAGCACAGTGTATTACCACCTCTGGTGGCAGTCAACATCCGGTAAGTGGATTTGCTCAAGGAACTGCAGAAAGTGGAAGTAATGTGAGTTGATGGTGGAACCTTGAGGAACACCACCACTTAAGATGTGAATAGTAACAGCGAAATTCATGGAAAAGGCCAAGAGAGAGTGCTCTGAGACGTGTAGCTGATTAAAGACAGATTGGCAGAGTGGTGTAATGGAAACCTAGAGTGGAAAGTGTCAAGACAAAGGGAGTAATGAACCTTGTCAGATGCAACAGAAACATCTATCCAGTTCAGTGGGCTAGTGGCAGGAGAAGCCAGACCTCAGTCTATGAAGAGGTGAATAGGCCAAAGAAGAGATAACTCAATCCCACATTCAAGAAATAAGAATGACAGGGAAGAGGAGAGAGAGGCTGATACAAGAACATTGTGTGGTCAAGGGAGGATCTTTATTTAGGATGCACGATATTTCTTTATTTGTTCACTTAGGTGTTTAAGCTATTTTGTTTCTCTAACAGAGGGGTAAGGCAGAAGGTCCAGGATAGAGAAGATAATTGATGGAGGAAATCATGAAAGAAGGCAACTGACTCAGTGCACCAATGGGAAGGGAAAGGCCACTCTGTTCTCAAGACTTAAAGGAAGGAAATGAATTATGGGCATGTAAATAAGTGTGTAGCTAAAGAGGGCAGAACTGTGGGAGAACAAATGTCACGATCTCATCTTTCTCTTCAGAGTAGGATACTTTCCCTAAAAGGGGTCCCAAGGAGCTCTCTTTCTCCATTTGTACCCCTGTGGCATTATTTTCTGAACGATTTCGTAAAAATGCTCTAGAGTGTCTTTTATTTTTACACACACACGCACGCATGCACACACACTGTTTAGCCAAATTCATTACTTTCCTGAACAACTAATATTGGTGCATATTGGCCAGCACATATGCACAAAGTGGGCTTATTCCACGATTAAAGAACAAATATAAATTCAGTAGTAAATCCAAGCCCTCCAGAATATCCCATCGCCATTTACAAGATCGCAAGATTTAAAGGAAAGTTAAAAAGAAAAGAGTAAGTAAGAGAAAGAAAAGAAATTAAGAACCACTGCATATTTTTAATTTTAGCTCATCCAAAAAGGAAATGAACAATTCTAGAGGCTTCTAATTTGAGATTTTTCTGTATTAACCAAAATGAGAAAGACAGAGAGTGAGGAGAAAGAGAATGGAAAGAGAAACAAGAAAAACACAAACCTAGAAAAATAAATATTATTTTGCTACCCTTTGAGTCCTCCACAACATGGTGCTTGGCATATGGCAGGAGTCAAGAAATATAGAGTAGGGGCGCCTGGGTGGCTCAGTGGGTTAAAGCCTCTGCTTTCAGCTCAGGTCATGATCTCGGGGTCCTGGGATCGAGGCCCACATCGGGCTCTCTGCTCAGCAGGGAGCCTGCTTCCTCCTCTCTCTCTGCCTGCCTCTCTGCCTACTTGTGATCTCTCTCTCTGTGTCAAATGAGTAAATAAAATCTTTAAAAAAAAAAAAAAAAGAAATATAGAGTAATGGGTTGATATCAGCACTGATAAAGGAGTCCTGTACGTGATTCTTACAGAAACACGCAGCTCCTTAACAAAGGCATCATCGCTCATAGTGAAGAACCTCTGAGAATCAGAAATAATTAAAGTAAGAACTGGAGCAGCACTCTAGGGACATTGTGTACCCATATGAAAGGCCACGTGATAGCTCTTCCTGACCCCAAGGCCTCTGGGTGTTTTGACAGGCTTGATGACAATGTCGCCGAGTGTGTTGCTGGGGATGGCAGGTTTATGCCTGCGCTCTGATCCCACCCGCCAGCGCCGGGGCCCACAGGGAAAGAGGCCCAGACCTGTTTGGCTTCAGCTCTATTTCCACTTCTATAGATAGCCATAGTACTCAAACAGAATCTAAGGAAGTGAGATATTTTGTAAACAGGAAGACAGGACTGCCATTTGTCCTGGTTTCACCGCAATGGGGGGAGCAAATAGAGTCGATCCCCTTGCATCACAACAAAATTGTCCCTTTAGAGCTCCACCCTACATCTTCGGGGACCTGCCTGGAGTCTGGAAGAAAATGTGCACTGCAGTCTGCTTTTTCTTCCCTTTTCTTCACCATCCTTTCAAGGGACTGACAAATATCGACTTACATGTTCAGGCACACCTCGTTTCTCAGACAGTATGGCTCACTAAACCTAGAATAAGGCACATACAATACTGTATCATGTATTTCAAAGTCAGTAAGAGGCTAGATCTTAACTGTTCTCACCTAATATTATGGTGGTGATCCTACTGCAATAGAGAAATGTATCAAATGCACAGTACCCCCTTAAACTTCCACGATGTTATATGGCAACTATTTCTCAATAAAACAAGCAAAGGTTTGGTAGGGTTGCCATTCCATGAACTCAGTTCTACTCAGCTTCAGATACCTCTCAGCCCATCAAACTGTGGTGGCTTTCCTGCTAATATTCTTTTCTAGAGTCGCCAAGTCTACAGTCAAGGATGGCTTTTGCCTACATATCTGATTTGCTGTCTCTTACTCTGCTGGGACTCTTCATGCTCTGAATTACTGACTCACTCTCAGCTTTGTTGGCCCTTCCCAACAAAACTACAATTCTAGGAACTCCCAGTTCTAGAAATATTGATTCTACCAAAATAAAAACATAATAATACAAGGATGTTTTTTATAGCAGAATTCGTGGCAACAAACAACTGGAAATGACCTCGGTACCCATGAATGGAGGATGGTTGAATAAGGTGTATATACACACTATGTAGTATTACACAGATATTTGCAAGGTCTAGAAAGCCATACTGATTTTTTAAATTTTTTAAAAAATATTTTATTTATTTATTTGACAGAGAAAGATCAGATCACAAGTAGGCAGAGAGGCAGGCAAAGAGAGAGGAGGAAGCAGGCTCCCCGCCAGGCAGGGAGCCAGATGCAGCCTCGATCCCAGGACCCTGAGGTCACGACCTGAGCTGAAGGCAGAGGCTTTAACCCACTGAGCCACCCAGGTGCCCTTTACTGATTTTTTTTTAAAGGAGTTGAATAGTAGCAGTTACAATGTGATCCTATTTTTTCCCCAAATGTGAAGTCTTTGTGTGTCTATTGGTGTGTCTAGGATTTTATATGCATTAAATAAAATATAAAAGAACAAGCATCGGATTGTTCAGATCAGTTATGTCAGTTGGGAGGTTGGAAGGTTATCACATCCATATTGTTGATGTTCTTAAGCAGAAATTATATTTATAACTTTAAAAGTCAAACACCTAAAAATTCAGGATACCTGGGTCTCGTCCAGACTTGCAACACCTCAAGGGATTATATGAGAGGCTGAAGGATAAATAAAATGAATAATTTTGTGTAGGGAAATAATTGTGGACCCATTAAATTTCTTCTAACTCTTAGAAACAAGACATGTTATTTTATTTTATTTACAAAGGTATTTCTTCTACTACTCTCTTACCTCATTAGGAAATCCTAACAACTGTGATCCGTTTTGAAAATCTACATGAATTTTAATTTTAAAAAAAGAGCTTGTCTATTTACTCTCCTTCTGACCACTTTCCCTTTTTAAGACTTAAACTAAATGTTTTTTCTAGAAAGGTCCATAATCACATTTTTAGGGGGTGGTGGGATGAACACAGATGCTTTGTAGGAATGATCTGTCGGCTGGAAGCTTGACATGTGTTAAATTCAAGCAAGCTACCCTGAGATGCAGGAAAAAAAGGCCATTCTTCTCTCGGATGATTTGTGAAATCTAAATCTCTTCTGTGTATCAAGTACTTCATTTCAAAATTCTTAATTGGGACACAAAAACTTAGACATCGAACACCATAGACTGCTTTTGGGCATTAAAACAATTGCTCATGATTTTCCCCTCTGTCGATTTGTCATTCTTACGAAATGCCAGGACTGTTCATAGATTGACTGACACGGTACGGTTGGCATCTCACCGGAAGGTATGATTTAAAATAGTTTGATGTAAACCGAGAGAAGTTTCCCCAGATACAGGGATCCAGAGCTGTAGAGTCGCTGAGCCTAAGAATTTCTAAAAATCCTAATTTAAAAGTTTTCTAAATATAAAATTGAAGGTTGCTTCCAAAGCAGTTTCCTTATACCAAAACAAAAATATATATATATTTTTTATTTCAGTTAAAAACTGTAAAGTGGGACTTAGTATCATGTTAGTCCTGATTTCCTAAAATTATATTCTGTTAAACCCAAGCGTAGGAACCTACCCTGTGCTCCAATGTATTTATTCTTTATCACGACGTTGCACACATATAACATGTTCAATAAATATTAAATGGATAATAGAATTTAGTCATACATTTCTTTTTTGTAAGATTTTATTTATTTATTGGGGAGATAGTGAGCTTGAGAGAGAGCACAGGTCGGGGGAGGGGCTGGGGCTGGCAGGGAAGGGAGGAGGAAGAGGGAGAAACATGCTTCCTGCTGAGCAGGGAGCCTGAAAGGGGGGTGGGGTGTTCCATTCCAGGACCCTGGGATCCTGACCTTTGATGGGAGCCAAAGGCAGACTCTTGACTTACTGAGCCACTCAGGCGCCCCAGAATTTAATCATACACGTCTACAAAACTTTATATACCTTAGGAATGGTATGTTTATATTCAATTGCAATATTAATGATAAATATTAATGCAATATTAACAATAAAAAGAACAGACTTCTGAAACTAAAGAAGTGGTTTGATGCCAAGAATTTTATGTGTGTGGGTGCACACGCAGGCACTCATGCATGCACGCTCACACACACACACCTGTATAAAACTTTGTACATTAGATAAAACCTATTTAAAATATCAAATAGTGCAGTACCTTTTCTTCTAAACTGACAATTCTTGCTTAAAGGTAAAGAATGCAAAAAGTTCAGAGAAAAACAAAAGCCAAATTGAAAAAGTGTGATAATGGTGTTTTTTTTAAAAAAAAAAAAAAAGGAAAGGATTGAGGAAAGGTTGCAAATAGAGCAAATGATGTTGATTGCTCCATTTAAAAGACTTTTTAAAGTTTATTACAGGTGGCTCTACTATAGTTTAAGTTGTCTATTCCAAATGTATCAGGGGTCAGAGAGCAGTCTCAGTGATATTTCATGTCCATGCAGCTGTAAGGCTATAGCCAAGGATCCTCTAGGAGCAAAAAGGAAATTGTGCATTAACTTTTTAAGAAACATCCCTCTCTTTTTCTTCTCCCTCTGTTTTTCCTCTTAGAGCCACTCATCTTCTCTTCTCTTTACTGTCTAATCATAAATAATCCTTTTCTGGGCTGCTAAAAACATTTCTTTCTGGCTCCTCTTCTCCCTTGGAGGAGTTACCTTTTTATCTCAGACTCACTGGAGACCTGCTCCCAGAATGGTGAGTAAATCCCAGTTCCATGAGCACCAATTCGTGTCTGTGATCCTAAATTCATAAAGTCTTTCATCCTTACCAGTAAAATTGGGAGGAAAAAAATGGTTTCTCTCTCTTGGAGTCAGGCTGCATTTCTAACATAAATCTAGAACTTCTGTCAACTCTTTCTGACACTTGATTTCCTCTCTGGCAGCATGGAGCTTTCCTATTTTTTTTTCAAGAAATTTGTCAAAGTTTCTGAAAGTATCCCTTAAATATCCCCTCCCCCCCAAAATAGCAACAACAACAACAAAACCAGCCTGATCAGTTAATGGTAAATGAATCGGAAACATATGGATTAAATTCCCCTTAAAACACACAAGGGTTTAAAAATTAAGCAAAAAATTACTGAGTAAAATATTTGTTTGCCAAATCCCGAATGTTTGAAAAATAGTTCAAGATGTTTGTTGAACCTGAAATGGGCCCGAGTTACCCATCCATATTTAATTCAGGCAAAAATAATTCTTCCCAGCTGAATGCTCTAGTTAGTAGACTCAGTAAGACAAAAGAAAAATCAATAACGATATAGAAGAACTTAATTTTTTTTAAATTTCCAGTTTTTTCCAGCTTTGTTGAGATAAAATCGACATATAACATTGTGAGATAGAATCGACATATAACATTGTGTAAATTTAAGGTGTACAATGTGTTCATTTGATACCCTTGTGTATTACAAGCTGATCACCCCCCATAGCATGAGCTAACACGCACAACATGCCACGTAGCTGCCATTTCTTTTTTGTTGGGAGAATATTTAAGATCGTTCTTTTTAAAATATAAGCATTCAAATTGAAAACCAATTACCTTTGTAAAAGGTACCCTAGAAAGATGTGATGAGTCCATTCTGGATTTTCCAGGACACCCAAGATACACCCCAAATTATGTCTTGATAAGTTATGCATAAATCCTCCTTTCCACAGACCGTGTCTCCCTATGCTCTTCAGTTTAGCTATTTCCTTTGGTAATGTGGCCACAAAGTATGGTGGGAGGGTGAGAGTGATCATGTCAAGAGCTTGTGACTGAAAGAAAAATCTCTTCCAATCACCAGTCCTCCAGAAATTATCCACCACAACCCCCTCTCTACCACCTAGGAGTAACAACTAATCTGACTGTTACAGCAATTCATTTTTTTTACTTTTCTTCATAGTTTTACTAGTCCATTGTTGGGATATGCATCACAAAGCCTAATGTTTAACTTGTAATGTTTTGGATGGAACTCAACCAAGTGGGGTTATCTAGTGTGTAATCTTTTGTATTTCACATTCTTTCATCATCATTATGTTTGTAGGATTCATCCATGTTATGTATTGCTATAGTTTATTTTTATTTTTGTGCATAACTTTAGTATGTATGCATTACTTTTTTCCATTTCTACTGTTTTTTTCAATGATTTTATTTATTTATTTGAGAGAGAGAGAGAACACAAGCAGGGGTGGGGAAGGGACAGAGGGAGAAGAAGAAGCAGACTCCTCCCTGAGCAGCGAGCCCTGCTTGATCCCAGGACCCTGGGATCATGACCTGAGCTGAAGGCAGACACTTAACTGACTGACCCACCCAGGCCCCCCTCCATTTCTACCATTGATGGATGTCTTAATAGTTTCCAATTTTGACGATTAAAAATAAAGAAACAATGATTATTCTTGTAAAAAAAAAAAAAAGAAAGAAAGAAAAATCTCTTCCCAGAGTACATTTGGCCTTTAGTGATTTTAAGGATTTCTATTTGGTTACTTCATCACCTGCTCTTACAGATATTGGTCCCGTCAATCTTGATGAGGGATTCATCCCATCCTAACAGATAGGTCCATGACTAGCTAGCCAATAAATACGTGTGTTTGCTGGGAAGTTAAAGTTGATGATAAAGACTTGGTGAGTACTATAAATATCATACTTTTCCCACATATATTTCCTAGGTATAGAAGTCTAATGAAGCAAATGGATGGAGAGAATGGAAAAGAGAAATTGTTGGAGAGAAAAATAAAAGAGAGAGGAGACCCTTAAGTACTCTCCATTAAGGTTATGACTTGGGACCAATCTAGTTGCAGCTGTGTAAGTTTTAATGGGAAGAAACTGGAATTTCAAAATGGGAAGGGGCTTTAGAAATTATCTAGGCTAGAGCACCTTCCTCATCTTCCAATTTCCAGATATTTTACTCGGTAGCCTTAGTTTAGAAAATTATATCATGATAACTCTATGTTTTAATTTTCTATTGCCATCATACTAAATTAGCACAGATTTAGTGGCTTAAAACAATACAGATTCATTATTGTACAATTCGGCGGGTCAGAACTCAAACACAAGTCTTCCTGGGCTAAGATCAAGGTCTCAGCACAACTGCATTCCTTTTGGAGGCTCTAGAGGACAATCTGTTTCCTTGCCTTTTCTAGTTTCTAGAGGCTACCACATTCTTTGGCTCATGGCCGCCTTCCTCCATCTTTAACCCCAGCAATGCTGCATCTCTTAGACCTGGCTTCTGTGGTTGTATCTCTCTCCCTCTTCTGCCTTCCTCTTCCACTTGTAAGGATTCTTGTGATTAATTGGGTCCGCAAAGATAATCCAGGATAATCTCTCTATTATAAGGTTAGTTTTTTTAGTAACTTGAATTCCATCTCTAATCTTAATCCCCCTTTGCCACGTAACATAACATATTCACAGCTTCCAGGGATTAGAACAACATCTTAGAGGATAGAGTGTGGGCATTATATTACCTGCTGCGCACTATAATCTCATTTGTAGATGGAAGCCCAATGGGAGAGGGGGATTAGACTATTACCTTTGTGGCAAATTTATTTTTCTCCATGTTTCTATGTGAATGGAACAGCAACATAATAACTTGCCACCTCCAGTAATTCTGCTCAATGATTCCAAAACTAGAAATGTGTCTTATCTCCTGCCTGTCATCCAGACATTGATTTACTTTTGGGTCTGGTCAGGCCAGTGCATGAACTAAAACAATCAATGAATCTTTAATTATTGAGTGGCTGATGGGCCTAGAAGTAGACTCCTGACTAAGATCATCCATTGGTGCAGTGTTTTGGGGATTTGGAAAGCAAAGCCCTGCAAGGTAAACAAAAGCGAATCTATGTGATAGGGAGTTGGGGTCCTTACCTCATACTGGTCTGGAGTGTTTCCTGAACATAAATTAAAAACATTTTTTGCCAATGAGGATAACGAAATGCAGCAGAAAATAAACTTCTAAATAAAAATGGAAAAAGCATTGGCCTTTATGTTAATGTCCTAAAAAGTAAGCCCTGCAGTAAGCTCTAATCTCCTAGATTCAGAAATGTAAAGTTTATGGGGGGAAAACAAAGCATTTGATGATTTTCTTGAGGCACAAACAATACTAAAAATAGATAAAATATAGTGTAATTTTCCAACTACATTCAATACAACTAGAATGATAAAATTTTCAATTAATTTTTAATTCATTAGTCATAACAAGGATGCATTTAATTTTCTCATGTTTATTAATATCATTTTTTCTTACTGTCTCACCTCTTCACTGTTCCCTAGATCATGAAGTATTTAGCATGGTGACCAGGTAATTGGTCACTCTTTCTGTCTTTATAGGAAGAATAAATTAAAAGTTAAATTTAAAATATATTTAGAGCATATGAATATTAATATGTTATAATATGTAAACAGTAAGTTAAAAAGAATGAATCAATGAATGACTGAATTGGTAAGAAAATATTAAAAACAGCATTGTGCAAGTAATTACCTCAATGTTTAGATTCTCAGGAAAACAGTACTTTAAAACTACTAAAAGAGAATGATAAACTATGTCAATATCTAGCGAACCAGAAATTTTTAAACATATTGTTTGTATCCATGCTACATAACCATATATCATGATTTCCAAATTTCTCTGAGTCCCAAATGGGAACATCTGGTTGGTCAGAGGGATGCAATGTATCAATGTGCTTTTTAGAGTTTTCACTTTAGGAAGCATGGTCTAGTCTCTTACCCACTGTAGGACCTCTCTTATGTTATAAAGTATTTGCATGCTGGGCAGCCCAAATAAATGTCACCGAGTTATAAAGATAATCTTATAATGAAAAAGTTGTTTATTATCATTAGCACTAGGAACATCTATTAATTTATCAAGAAAAAATAACCAGCTGTTATTTTAAGCCCATTATATACATCATCTAATTTATCTCTTCAAAATACTGAGAGGTAGATACCATGATGTGCCCTTTACATAAAGTTAAGGTCCAAAAAAATTGTTAACTAGCCTCTAGCCTGCCTTAGGATCTTATAACTGATTCTAAACATCACATCCCTCTGCTGGTCTCTAACTAACCCTAACTACATTAAAACCAACCTGAAGTCTTTTTTTAAATAATACTAACAACATCCTTTTGATGGGCTACCAGAGAACCCAAGTGACTGTTGCATCTCCTTTCATTCGTTCGTAAGGACAGGAAGTCTACCTATGAAAAGCCTAATTTCAGTACTCAACACCAACTTCAAATTATTTCTGGGAAAGTAGCAAAGATGACTTTTGTATCACTTACTTTGGAAAAGAGGAGATGAAATTAAAACAATACTGAGGGGCATAAGCAAAGAAAATGATCTTAAATCACTACCTTCTCCTTTTGATATAATTAGTATCAAATCCAGTGACTAGTTTCAAAAGTCACTGGACTGAGTTACCGAAATATTGTAAGCCTCTTTCCCTCTCCAGTTCTTTAAATCTATCAGTGTTCTAGAATTGTGAAGGACGAATTCCCTCTGAAGAATGGCCTGGAAATTTTAACCCAAAAGTGCTTTTCTAATTATTTTGATTTGTTCTTGAGGGTGCATACTAGAAAACACAAGAAAGAAATGAAACCTGACATCTTAAAGAAGTTGAAGTCATTATTCAAATATAAGGTATTATTTCCTTCATCGACTTTTTTCCCAGTATCATCAAGATAGATCTTCAGTAGAATTATTTTTCTTGGTAGTATTTTCTGCTCTTTCTAATATCTGTATCACACCACAAAAATATTTTGGTAGGTGAATGTTTGTTATTACAATTATAGTTTTGTAGTTTTTTAAAAGTATATTGTTTAAGGATTTAAATCCAAGTTCAATTAATAAGCATCCCATACTTCTCTTCTATACTCTTTTTCCAGATTTCCTGTCCTCTGATCCTCGAGGAACCCCACAATATAAGGCAGGAATCCTTCTATTTTCATGCCACAGTCTCCCTGAGTGCTATTATTAACAACTGAAACTTCAGCACCCAAGTGCTCTCCTCCCCTTGTATGCTGCATGCTGATGACTTCTTAATTAGTGTCTTCTGCCCAGGAGCTTCCCCTGAGTTATAGACCCCTACATCCAGTTTTCTGCAGGCATCTCTTCCTGGACGTCCCATAAGTACCCAAAACTCAACATGTCTGAACACTCACAGCCTTTTCCATCACCTAAGCTTTGCCTCCACCACTCTCTGGTCCGTCTCCGTGTGTTCTCTACTTCATATTCCAAGTCTTCTCTGTTTTTACAGATTTTACTTTCCAAGTATTTCTTGGCTCTTCTCCAACCTCTCTCTCCCAGCTCACCACCAAGAGATTCCTACCAGCCTCCTTTAAATCCATCTTTCACAGGGTCACCCAAGTGAATTATTTCAAATCTAAATATGACTAGAGCATTTTCCAGAAAACTCTTTATTGTCTTCAGAATTAAATCCATGTTCTTTAATGAGGGATATAAGACTCTGTGAGCCATCCTATACTCTCCAGCATTCTTTTCTCTTGTCAAGGTAGCCAGCATCGATCGTGTGGTTCTCTCATTGTTTGACTTTTTTTTTTTTTTAAAGATTTTATTTATTCATTTGACACAGAGAGAGAGATTACAAGTAGGCAAAGAGGCAGGCAGAGAGAGAGGAGAGAGGAGGAAGCAGGCTCCCCGCTGAGCAGAGAGCCCGATGTGGGCCTCGATCCCAGGACCCTGGGATCATGACCTGAGCCGAAGGCAGCGGCTTTAACCCACTGAGCCACCCAGGCGCCCTGTTTGACATTTTTCACACTCTGATGGCATCAAATCACTTGAGCCCCTTAAAAGGGCACTCTTTCCCCGTGTTCTTTGCTCCCTTGAACTGGTCCCATTCCTTTATAAGTGAAGATTCTTAGTTCCTACGTCACCTTTTCCTAGAAGCTTTTGCTAACCCCCTTCCTACATCCATACCCACCAGAGATGAGTTCTTCTCTATGTTCCCACAAACTTCTGTGTTCATCATTACAGATGAAAACAGGGTCATGCCAAACCTGAGCATTTCTTAAGAATACCTGAAAATATCTGGGGTCTTTCTCTTTCGACGTCTTACCCATTTTAGGCCATGTGTAAATGTTTGCAGTTGAATGACTAAGTAAAAGATACTAGAATGCAGTTATGTATGTATTTCAAGTTCCTTTTTTTTTTTTTTTTTTTTTTGGTTACACCACGCTGTCTCTAATGGTGATCCTATCTACTTCAAAACCTGAATAAGTACTGCAATTTTGGTAGGACAGAAATCACTAGTTTGAAATGTTACATTTTCATAGTTTGATACCATACACAATAAGTAGAATTTTAAATGAAAATTGATTGATCTGGTAAAGTGTTCATATTCTGCCAGCTATTTTCACAGTTCTGGGTCCAAAATCATTATAATAGAGTTTCTACTTTAACATTCATCAAAACTATAAAAGAAGTGTTACCATTCATGGATGTATTAGTTCAACAGGGCCCAAATGCTGCTTTCAAAGACTATTTTCTTATACAGAGACATTTTATAGTCAGGCAATCATCTTGTTAAACATATCCTATAAAATTTTAAAAATCATTACCTAGGAGTCTATCACTGTGGCACTAATCACACCTCTACAATTAAGCTTATTTCAACCCTTTCATTGGAATTTTTTTTCTTTAATCAAGGGTTTATTATTGGACTGTTAATGTGAAAGTTGAAATAAAAAAAATCTCAGCTCAAGAATGAATTCTAATAGCAGTTATAGAAAACCCTGAGAAATTCTAATATTTTTCTGTGAAATTTATGTTAGGATGTGGGTTTCATTCCCCTCCCCCTTTATTTTCCTGTAGAATGATTTGCCTTACTTAAGGGAACTGAAATTTTTCCTCATGTCTTTAAGGATATCCTTAATCTCCTTCATTTGGGTTTTCCTTGGGATGTACACAAAAGTGCAATTATTTTATTAAGCTAGAGGTGCAAATACAGTTGGCCTGGCGATTTTTTCTACCTTTCCTACATCACCACATGGAAGTGCAATTTTGACTTTTGTAAGGAAAAAGCATCCGAAAGTATTTTATCTTGCCAAATGAATCAACTAGTTTTTATACCTCCCAAGAGTTTCACTAATGGAGAAGAGTTTTAAATTCAAAGACAACAAGTATCTTAATAACACGCTAGTCAGATTGTGACTTTAGAATGAGCTAATTTGATAGAAAACTATAGTTTTAAAGCAAATTCACACATGATTGCATTTGCTATCCACAGAAAGCCTCTGAATAATCAGAGCAGCCCTAAACCTCCTGAACTCCCCACTGCCTTCCTCCTCTCTCTTCACCACCACTCCTTCAGTTCAAGTCCCAACCATCTGTCACCTAGATCAATAGCTTTCTGCCACCTCACATCATCTTTTTCTCCTTCCAATCAATTTTCCCTGTGATAGCCCGAGAGATACAGATTTTTAAGTGATTATATGTTTTTAACTTAGAATGCTTAATGCCTTCACTCATTTTGCTTTTTAAGGTACGCCCTTGGGTGCCTGGGTGGCTCAGTGGGTTAAAGCCTCTGCCTTCGGCTCAGGTCATGATCTCAGGGTCGTGGGATCGAGGCCCACATCGGGCTCGCTGCTCAGCGGGGAGCCTGCTTCCTCCTCTCTCCTCTCTCTCTGCCTGCCTCTCTGCCTCCTTGTAATCTCTCTTTCTGTGTCAAATGAATAAAATAAAATCTTAAGAAAAAAAAAAAAGGTACGCCCTTGACACCAGAGATAGGCATTGCTACTAACCGAGCCCTATATCAGTCCGCATCTTGGTTCTCCCTTGCCCACCTTACACAAAGAGCTAGAAGAACTAACATACACTTCTCCTGACTTTCTTGCACTTGCAGCTAGAAGAGAGCATGGGACAGATTTCTAACCAATAAGGTATAATTGGAAATGTGATGAGGACCAAGAAGACCTTTGCTCTTTCATATGAAACAGATGGATGTAGCTGTTGCTGCCACCTTTCCTTCACTTCTTCCTGCCTTGGATATGGCTGTGATGCCTGGGGTTTCAGCAGCCATTTTATGACCATAAGATGATGAGTGTGAGGATGGAAAAAAACCCACTAACCATAGATGGAAGAAAAACAGAATAAATCTGGGTCTCTTACGGCATCAATAGATGGATGAACTAATGTCAATAATTATCTACTGCTAAAATCTTTGTTATTGAACCCACATTTCTAAAACTACTTTTTTTTTCCATTACTTGAAATCCAAAGCATTCCTGACAAAAATACGTGGCTTACAATGCCTGCCATAGTTTTCCTACCTTCCAGTGATATTGGTGTTCTCTGAGTTCCTAAAATGTTTCCCCTGCCTTGGCAATTCCTATCACACCACCCAATCCCCCATGCACACACTTCACCTAGTTAACCCCCTCTCAGTATTCAAATCTCAATTTAAGGGTCTAAGAGACTTTCTCTGATCCCTGGACTAGCTCATCTCCTTCAGTTATGTACTTTTGCAGCTTCCAATGATCGTCTGTCTTGGCACATATTGCACTGTAAGTACATATTTATTCTAGGAGTATTTAATGATGTTGTCTTTTCCATGAGATCTATTGGGGTTGAAGCTATATTGTTAACTATCGACTGTCCAATTTTTAGCAAACAGCATGGCATCAAACAAGCATTCAATTACTTCAGGGAAGGAAAGAAAGAATGAAAGAAGGAAGGAACAAAGTTCATGAGAACTAAAATCTCAAATTTGAAGTTAAACTTGGGCTTTCCTCTGACTTTGTAGTTTTCTATCTCATGGTAGTGGTATTTTCCCTGCCAGGTAAATACCACTTTCTATCTCCTATGTGAAGACAAAAAAAGAGTAGATGTTCTGTATTTTTGAAACCCAATATGAAAGCATCATAATGCACTTGCTGCAAAAAGGGTTAAAAGAAAAATTTATTAGTTCTTTATTATTTTGGCTTTCTTTAATGTCATTTAGTTTGCCTTTACAAAAAAAAAAAAAGGTGAGTTCATGTGCTGTGCTGCCAATTGGTGTTTGGTTATCAATGCAACACTGTAAGAGAACCAGGAATGGGAAAAGTGATCAGTCTTGACATTGGATTTCATGTCTTACTAAGGGTCCAGTAGTGTCCCTAAGGTTTATGCCTGGTCTATAAGGGGCCATGAAATTCTCTGAAATTATATAACAAATTTTGTATGTGTGTACATTTCTCTAGGGAGAGAGTTGAGAGCTTTAATCAGATTTGTAATAGGCTTTTAGTTAAGAATAGGTTAAAATTAAGAATCACTGGGTCAAGTTACTAAATACAGTGGTGGTGTTGAAAATCAGAAGTTATATCCTTTTAAAAAAGATAAACTGATAGATGTTGACAATATGCATGTTTTGGAGAGATGTATTTGCAGTGTAAATAAATCCATGTTTTATGTGGTTTTTAAAAATCATTTGATCAATTAATCAATGAATTTGTTAATCTGCCTCTCTGCAATGAACTAAGATAATGACACTTTATATATATCACTATGCTAAGCTAATTAAATGCATTATTATCACTTAATTTTTCTAGCAAATCTGCAAAGCTACTATTATTGTCTCCCTTTTCCTGATAAAGAAACTCAGTCTTTAAGATTTCCAAAAGCATGCTCACTATCAAAGCTGAATGCAGGGAAAAAGTAAAGTATTAGATTTCCAGCCTTCAAGAAAACCAAGACTTGTGTAAATGAGAAAATAATGATCATTTGAAAGTAATGTGTGATAATGGCCACAGTTATGGTAAATAATATTAGTAATAATAAGCACTTTAGGATTTTAAAAAAGATCCTTTGGGATCCTGCCTGGACTGTGACCACTGATTAAAAGCTGAGTAGAAGAGAAAGAGAAGATTTTAGTCAACTGAGATTAAATGAGCAAGATCAGGAGCGACAACATGAGGTCCAGGGGCTAACTGAGGAGTGGACTCCTGTTGGGGCAATGGGAGATAAGGTTGGGAAGGATGTCTGGGTGCAGTTTGATGGTCTTGTGTACTGAACTAAAATGTTTAACCTTTGCCCTTAGATAATAAGAACCACTTGAAGAGCATTTTGAGCTGGAAGGTGACATCATGCGAACTGTTTTTAGGAAGATTAATTTGGTACTAGTCCACTGGATGGACCAGAAAGAGGCAAAACCAGAACAAGGTGGTCCAGCCAGAAAAGCACAGAGAGCTGAGAAAAAAAGTGATGTGCATAGAGGGAAGGGAAGAAAGGAAAGATTTAAAAAGGCAATCCCAGGAAACAATTGATTATGCTGAGTGTAACTTTGTCCCTTTAAATAAAGAGCTCTTCCCTTAAAAAGGGGAAGCCACCAGGAGTCTCCACATTTGTGAAGTCAGACTCCAAAGGAGCTCCTTATAACCTCATCTTCACCCATTTTGTCTCTCCTTCTCCTTTTTGTGCTTCCTGACTTATCTCTTTTTTCTCTCCTTTTTTTAAGATTAATTAATTAGTTAATTAATTTGACAGAGAGAGACACAGCGAGAGAGGGAACAGAAGCAAGGGGACGGGGAGAGGGAGAAGCAGGCTTCTGGCAGAGCAGGAGCCAGATTCGAGGCTCGATCTCAGGACCCTGGGATCATTACCTGAGCTGAAGGCAGACGCTTAATGACTGAGCCACCCAGATGCCCCTTCTTTCCATTTTTCATTCCTTGACTTATTCAACAAACTTATTTTATTCCTGTTGAAGGGAAAGCACAGATCTAATGCTGGAAATACAGCAGCAACCAAGAGAGGCAAGGCCTCAGCCATGATGGAGCTCACATTCTATTGTTGATAGACAGTCACCAAATAAATGAATACATCCACAAGGAAAAGGGCAGAGAATTAAAATAAGGTAATGTGGGCGCCTGGGTGGCTCAGTGGGTTAAAGCCTCTGCTTTCGGCCCAGGTCATGATCTCAGCGTCCTGGGATTGAGGCCCACATCGGGCTCTCTGCTCAGCAGGGAGCCTGCTTCCTCCTCTCCCTGTCTCTCTGCCTGTCTCTCTGCCTACTTGTAATCTCTCTCTCTCTGTCAAATAAATAAATAAAATCTTTAAAAAAAATAAAATAAAATAAAATAAAATAAAATAAAAAAATAAAATAAGGTAATGTGACAGACAATGACTGGGGGAAATGTAGACAGAGTGTTAAAGTGGCCCTTCTGAGAAAGTGACATTTAAACAAAGATTTGAATGACAAGAAGCAGACAGCCATACAAAATATTGGCAAAATATTTTTTTAGTGCTCTGTGTACAAGACATAGGGCAGTGGCCCCAAGACAGAAGTGAACTTGGCTCATTCCAGGAACAACAAAGGGCCAGTTGGCTTGAATGTGGTAAGCCACAGTGAAAGTGGAAGAAGATAATGTCAGAAAGGTAAGTGGAGACAGGATGAGATAAGGCTGCTTAGGCCACTGTAATAAGTGAGGGTGTTGGCATTGTAATGAGTTAGGGCGTTACTCTACTTGGGAAGGAAAACAGTTGGAAAGTTTTCAAGAGGAGTGTAAGATAAGACCTAATTTCCATATTTAAAAGATCACTCTGTTTCTCTCTTGAAAATTGATCATAAGGGCCAGAGGAAAGGCAGGGACAACATAGGGAGTCCATTGTTATAGCTGAAGCAAGAAGTCACTGTCAGAGGAGAATTGACCATAAGTTTAATAGTGAGTAGTAAAGAACTGTTGGGAGTTTGGGGTGTGTTTTGAAGTCAGAGTTGATAGCATTTATTGATGGATTGGAGGTAGATAAAGAAAGAGCAGAATCCCGAATAATTCTTAGATATTTCTTGACTTGAATGAACCATGGAACCAGGGAGATGGAAAGGTTAAGACTGAGGTGGGGGAGAATGGATATTTCCTTTCTTAGCCATGTTAAACTCACCTGTTCTGCTCCATTAGATTCTAGCCTGACTTGTTCCTCTCTGCACAGAAAGCTGATGACTTAGTTGCACCATCCCTTTAACATATCTTCCTCCCCCACCCCACCAGGATGGTCAGTTTCTCTGTGCTGGACTGTGGGGAAGTCTTGACTTCCTGGACCGATTTGAACAGGTAGCACATGATGGCTGGCAGACAGAGGAGGGAAAGTAGCATGGGTGCTTGAGATATTAAAGAGGACTGGAAGATGTTAAAATTTAGGGTATTTTAAGGTTTAGGCTTGGAGGATGAGATTGCAATTGACAAACATTTGGACATCAAGAGAATATATAGTTTTGACAACAACAAAAAAGATACTGAGTTTGGATTTGTTATATTATTTGAGATCAAAACAAAATTTTCATGATAATATTCTCTATGAGTTAGAGCTATATTGGTGTATAGAGTCCTGTATTCCTGCTTTACAAATAAGCATATTGTGGAGAGTTAGTCTGGTTGCCACATCACTGATCAAGAAATCCACATAAAAATCTGAACTTTAAAAATGCTCTGAACTTTCAGAAGTTTGTGCCAATTTAGTTTAATCAATTCATTAATGTTCTTTTATGATGGCCTCTATATATCAATAAAAAATCCTATTTACAAAAGAATTCACTAGCAGGCTTTAAATAGGAAGCGATTAATTGTTGAGCCCACTTACAGAAATGCAATGTTAATGTGACTTTTGAGGATCCCATCCATTGCATTAAATAAAATATAACTATGTGTAGAGAGTTATTTTGTTTTCTGAGGAATTTTAAACAAATGTTTCCTGATTTGTTTAGGGATTTGTGGAGGAGGAATGAATGGTGGGTGTCCTTCTCACTCTCATGGGTCGATTTTTTTTTCCCGAGAACAGAATTTTGCAAAAAATACCCTTTTCAAAACTCAAAATTGCCTTTTTCATCTTGAAAGGGAAGCATCAGAGGAGTTAAGAAAATTTACCGTAGTTGAAAATCCACTTCATTTTCTTTACAGATTATTTTGAATCTGCTTTAAGAAATGCATATGTCCTCTCTAAATATATGGTGGAAATGGTTCATTGAGTGTTATGAAAAGAAAGTTTAGTCTCATTTCCTAAGCAGACTTTTTAACCTGACAGTGCTAAATGGGGAAGAATTCTTTGGGATTATGGTGTGTGTTTTGATAGAGATCCTGTAACAGCTGGTTATTTTCAGTCATTTTCTCACTGCGGGAAGATTTCTGCTGCTGTATGAAGTAAGGGTGATAGAACCTTGCTATCCATGCAAAATTAGAGAAAAAGATTTCATTTTATTTTTTAATATACACATTTTACTGTTTTGTTTATAAAATGTGTATTTCAAAATGTGCACTCTCATGAAAAAATAATCTACCAGCAGTATCGGTCTTGAAGATCAAGAAAACGGAATTTTTTTAAAAGTCTCCAAATAGGTGGGATTGTGACTTCCTTCGTCATTTTCATGATAGAGAATCTGGATATTTAACAGTGCTCGAACTCAT
This sequence comes from Ailurus styani, assembly GCA_002007465.1. Taxonomy (NCBI): domain Eukaryota; kingdom Metazoa; phylum Chordata; class Mammalia; order Carnivora; family Ailuridae; genus Ailurus; species Ailurus styani. Next base: position 3,258,871 of record LNAC01000147.1, read on the forward strand.
CCTTCCTCAACTTACGGGGCACTGGACTATTGGATAACTCTGATCCGAAAGCCCGAATCATTTCAGGGTGAGATTTCTGGGCATCACTGTGTGGCGTTGCTCGGCGGCCATGAGAAATGCATCCATCAGGTCCAGTTCTGATTGCACACAGGTAAATGGTTTATAGACTGTTAGCCCACACTGCTGGTTTAGATTTGAGGAATTACTCTACAAGAACAAGGCAGGTTCTATTTTTGACATTTCAGCAATGAGACCACTTGTACATTATGGCCTGATTTGATTTACTGTAAGAAAATAAGAGAGCTGTAATTTGTAAAAGACATTTATTACATGAGTCCAAAAATTAAAAAAAAAAATGCTTAGTGTCTCTGTCCATCCCATCTGGTTTTATTTTAATCTCACTCTAGTCACATATGAAATTTTGCTTAGCTGTCTTCATTTTCTTAGTCAATCTTGATTAATGGCCTTCAAAGTAAAAATAATTGGCCTGCATCAGGGTTGTTTTATAACTCTTGTTCACAAAGAATGTGAAAGGCTGGAAAATGAGCCTAAACAGAAGGAATGCATTACGCTCGTCTTTGAGAAAGAGCAGTCCTTCAGTTGTGTTTCACTGTGTATTTTTATAACAGGCGCCTCCTTGCCCGTCCGTGATATTGCAGATATGTGGGGCCAAAGCTTATGTATACTTCGTCAGACCGACCACGGCAGCTCCACGTCTCCAGGCAGCCACACATGTGCCGGGGCGGAACTCACCCTGGTCAGCCCCACAGGCCTGAGCCTTTCAAAAGTAAATTATCAGGAAAGCCGAGGCTCTGAAACCCAGAAGTTAAAAACGGGCAGGGGGCTAATTGTCTCTGAAGTTTAAATGGCTTGTTTATAAAAGGGCTCTCAAGCATTTGTATTTTTTTCCCCTTTCTTGAAAAGTGTGTTCAACTTGAAAGGAATTGGGGGAAATGCAGGCGCCGCACGGCCGTTGTGGATTTGGAGTTGAGCTCTGCTTCCTCTCAGAGCCCCCACTTCTGGGAGAGCCCGTCAGGTCCAGGGGGGCAGAAAGGAATTTGAGTTCAAAAAAAGGAAAACACCCCTCTGAGAAGATAATTTCTTTCTTACGTGAAATTTGTGTAAATGGAGACGTGATGTCTCTTAAAAAGCTAGTCATTTTATGATTGTACTGATTAGAACATTAACATCAAGAACTTTCCAGCTTTTCAATAATCTCAATGCCGAGCTCAATTACCCAGTGATGTTTTTCAAGAATTTCAGCTGTTCTCTTGGTGTTTTAGAAACAGTTAAAATTCCCTCTCAGTTTTGATTCGTGCTGGATCCAATTCAATACGCACGGACCTGCAGATACAGATAGACCTGTGTTCCACGTCCGGCTGGTGTTCAGCCAGGACCTCTGGTGGGGACTGTTATTTTTTCTCTTTCACACAGGCCCAGAGGTGGACTGCTACTTCAGGGAGGTCGCTGACAAGGTGAAGGTGGAGAGGACAGTTTCCTGATGCAGAGGAAAACCTTCAGGCAGATTACGGTAACTATGGTAGTCTTAAAGGAAGACCTGTTAATGTGCCAAGTGTTTTTATAAAAGGAAAAGAAGTTCTTTTTGAGTTGGGGATCCTTATATCAGGGTTTGGGAATTCCAGCCTTGCCTCCTTCAGGCAATTCATTGCCTGAAATGCCTTTGCATTTCTCCCTGTCAGGCTTTCCTGCCCTCCTACTTTTTCCTAACGTTTCTCCATCCCTGCCCCTTCCTCCTCAGCTCCTCTGTCTTCTTAGCCCTTCCCCTCTTTTTTTGTGTCCCCCGAACCCTCAGCCTTTTTAAGTTTTTTCCCTGGTCCCCAGAACCCACTGATCTCTCAAGAGACATGACTGGCTTTTTTTTTTTTTTGCCTGGTGATTTGAGTTCCTTTTTTCCAAACAACATAGAATAGTTTCATTTTTCAGAAATCATAGGACAATCACAAATGATTTTCTAATCTAACACACCCATTCAGCAGCCCACCCCTGATACACATCTAGACTGAATGCTGTATATTTGCAACAGTTTGTTTATTTGTTTAGAAATGTATTATAATAGTTCCTGATGTTTATTTGATGGTTTCTGAGTATGTGTCACTGCATGAAGCATTTCAGAGTTAATTTAGCACCTGGTTTATGTGAAACTAGCAATAAATATTTCCATATATTATCTATTAATCCTTATAACAGAGCTAAAATATGTGTATTTTATCCTCATTTGATAGGTGAGTGAACTTTACCTTGGTCACAGGTTAAGGAAATTATCCAAGTGACTGTTTTCATCCAAAACCGTTTTTCTTAACCTCCACGTCAGGGTTTCTAAGCCTGGTGCTATTGACATTTGAGGGGGCAGGTAATCCTTTGTCACGGGGGGCTCCCCTGTGCATTGTAGGATATTTAGTGGCTTCCCTAACTTCTACCCACTACATAGTAGTGTCACCGTCCTTGCTCCCCTCCCATGTTAGTGTCAACACCAGATTTCATCACATGTTGCCAAATGTCCCTTGGGGAGGAAAACCACTGCCCCATATGTTGCCACTATACACAGATTTTCTCAGCCACCTTTGTAATTTATCAGGTCACCAAGGCTGGTTCCACACTGATAAAGTCGCAACCAGGGTTGATCACAGGAGACAGGGAAGAAGCGGCAAGGGCTCCTCTGAGAGGCCCAGTGGAGCCCAGATAGTTGAGTTATTACCACCTTCCCCCAAAGGTTTGTCAGAAGCCAGAAAGAATTTCTAAAAATAAGACTAATGACAGTGGGTACGTTGTTACGCATGTAAGTTTAGAAACTCCTGGGTGGGTGGCAGGCTCCCATCCACTCTTCCAAGAAAGGTGTGAAGCAACATGTGACTTCCTTGGTGGATCTGGAATGGTGCATAGACCAGTGGCTGGCAGCTTCCAGACACAGCTCACAACCTGCTCACAGTCTGAGCTGTGCTGACCCTTAAGTCCACAGACCCTAACTCTCTTCTCCATCAACCCCATCAAGTCAGGACTGTAAGCACCAAATGCCAAGCTAACGGTTTTGTCAACTGGCGTAACTACTTTCTGTGGATTCTCACTCCCCAGTTTGAAGTTTTCCAGGTCGTGGTTTGCATTTTTGTATTTACAAATGTAAAAAATGGGTGCACTTTCAAAGAGCAGCTGTCTCGTTCAATCACACTGGCCTGGGCCTTGATTCACACACAGTTGCCTCACGAAACACTTTCTCTGTGATGCTCTCACAGGCACGTACTTGTAACTACATCTTCCAGTCATGGGGCAGAAAGAGTATCAGGTTTGCTGCTGTGATGTGTGAGATGTTATGGGCCCTCTGGCTTCATTCAAAACTGTCACGTGACGGGCACCTGGGTGGCTCAGTGGGTTAAAGCCTCTGCCTTCGGCTCAGGTCACGATCTCAGGGTCCTGGGATCGAGGCCCGCATCAGGCTCCTTGCTCAGTGGGGAGCCTGCTTCCTCCTCTCTCTCTCTGCCTGCCTCTCTGCCTACTTGTGATCAATCTCTGTGTTAAATAAATAAATAAAATCTTAAAAAAAAAAAACTGTCACGTGACCTAAACTTTAGGGCTGGGGTTGCTCCCAGGAGGAAAGCAGATCTTAGCTCTGACCTGACTGATGCCTAGTGTTCTGGACTAAATTGCATCCCTCAAATTTATATTGAAGCCTTGACCTCTAGTATGACTGGATTTGGACACAAGACCATCAGATAGGTAATTAAGGTTATATGTGGTCATAGGGAAGACCCTAATCTATTGGACCAGTGTTCCCATAAGAAGAGGAAACATAGCAGAGATCTCCCTCGTCTCTGTTCACGCACAGAGGAAAGGCCATGTGAGGAGGACACAGCAAAAAGCAGGCCATGTGCGAACCAGGAACAGAGGCCTCACCAAAAACCAATGCAGACGGCACCTGCTCTTGAACTTCCAGCTTTGAGAACTGGAGAAAATACATTTCTGTGGTTTGGGTAAGCCACCTAGACTATGGGGTTTTGTTATGGTAACCCTAGCAGATGAACCCAGATAAAGTGGGAGGGAGAAGGTTCGGAGCTGGGTGGGGCGGGGAGGGCAGGGGACAAGCACCAGCCTGGAGTGAAGTAGGAGGCTGATTCTCCCATGGAAGATTTAGGGAAACACTGTGTCCACAACATGGTGTTAGTTCAGGCCATAGCTACCCCCTGGCCCCCACTTCTCAAATTATACCCACCATTAACCTGATGCAAGAAGAGAAATGGCCCTTTCTTCGACTGAAGAAGAAAGCTTGATGTACATGGTGAATATCTGAAACCCCACAAAGCCATCTCAGGTTTGTCTGCAGCCCCGGTGGTACACAGCACTTGCTAACTACTCTTGGATGACATACCGAACCAGGGAAGAGGCTTTACACAGAACAAGCGCTCAGTAAAGGGTGAGGTAGGCACATGAGAAACGTGGCCGGATTGGTTCATTCGGAAGCCCTGTAAATCAGATTCTAATGCTAATGCATTTGAAATTTACAAAAACCGAGTCTTCAAGCTGTTGGGGTTCTTATGGATTTAACTATGTGTCAAGTAGCATACTCCTTTAGGAGACTTAAAAACAATGTATCGACATTATTTGAAACAAATAATAAATAGGACCGTCTCGCTGTTGCAGAGGTAACAGCTTCCTCGCTCCAGAAAAGAGAAAATAATGGAGGCAAAGGAATGTCATCATTTGTACTTTACTTAGTAGCACCACTCTGTTTTTATAGGTGAACTAAAATAGTTGATAATATGTCCAACAATGTTGAAAGCTACGGAATGTGGAGACAAATAGTAGGAGAAAACAGCTACTTCTGCAGGTGGGTTTTGCTTGTTTTGAGGGGCCCGAGTAAATTGGAAGGGGTATTCAGCCCTTCCTTTCCCTAGGCCCGCCCTCTCTAGCTCCCTTGCAATCCCTACTGCAGAAATCAGCCTTGATCTTTTCATACAATATGCAGCTATCTGCTCTTTCTTACATAAACATTTGCAATTCACCGAGGAGAATGTGCGATGCATCTTGCATGCTTATCAAGCACCACAAGAACTTTGCAGATTACTGCCTGCCTCAGGATTCCAGTTCCCTGGTGCTTATGCATAAGCAATGGATTTATGCAAACATTGTAACATTTCCAAACAGACTGTGACATGAGTTGTTCCTAGTTCATATAAGGTTCAGATATGCAGCCTATTTTCTGCTCCTACTAGATCGTTCATCTCATGGAGTTTAAAATGTATCATCTCAGCTTATAATGTTGTCAATATAAAATGTCATAATGTGGTACTCAATTTGAACAGCAAGATGGATATTAATCTCAGAGGTTTCTGTGCACGGCTGGGGTGGGATTGTATAATGTGCAACAGCATTGGTCTGTTTGTTTGCATCACACACCATATGCATAGGTGGTAAACATTTTGTTGTATTATAGACCGACTACTAATTCTCCTTGATCTAGAGTGTTTATATAGCCCCAGTGGTATAATATGCATTATAACTTAAATTGGATAATATATTTAGAAAGAAAAAAAAAGCCTTTACAAAGAACAGCATCATCAAAGGATAATGATAACATGCCTATTTACATAATGATAATGCACATATTTACTGCCAAGCATGTTTGTTTTGCATTAGTGTTTGTAGCAGGGCACCGGGAATTAAAGAATTACAAAAGGGAGTTTTTCCAGCCTCCATTACTGTAGTAGGGTGGTTATTGGCAATGAAGAAAGAAATGGAAACACCCATATTTGAACTGGTGAAAAAAAATGAACAATGTCAGTTGTCAGGTTTGCATTGTTTGTGGGTACAAAAAGGCATGTGCCCAAACTCCTTACTTTCTTTCTCATTCTGAGACACGGTGTCTCTTAAAGTAAGTAAAACCTCTTGCACAGATTTTTTTTTTTTGGCAGCAAGCATCAAAAATTAAATACATAAAAAACATCTCTGTTGGTTGTGTGCATTCTTAACAAACACATGTTTAAGGAAAGCCACCGTTGGAATCATTTACTCCAAGTTGTGAAAATCTGCATTTTTTGCTTTTTGCATCCAAAACTGTGAATTTTATTTATATGTCTACGAAAGCCTGGAAACTTGCACTTTAAAAAAAAAAAGTTGGGAGATGTTATTTTGTGAGCTGTCATATGTTTTCTGAACTTTTTATAATAGAGAAGAGTCTCTGAAGAGCCCTTTTCCTCACTCCTGTAGCAAAGGCATGTCCCAGTTTATTAAAAAATCATACACAACAATACTGCTTGCCAGGTTTTATAGTCCTAATGAAAATTTGGTCCAGAGCACAAAAATTATCTGGAAAAATGCCTGAAATTTCCCTGTCGCAGATGTTTCAACAGAAGGTGCTTGCATGCCATTCGTTAATACGGCGCCATACGGGACTCAGTGTGACCACTGCAATATAACCAGTAAGTAACACACGCAGCGTGCGCAGGGCTGCGCCAAATTCTCCGTCTGTTGTGTGGGACTCGTATCCCATGGATTGAGACATACCTTGATGAAACTGCATTGTCATGGAATGATAATATTTGTGGATCACCATGCACGGAAAACATCCTATCGAGAATGTGGGAGGTCCATTGAAATATTCAGAGCGTTTCTTGGCATTGTGGGTGCTTAGGATGGATGGCAATATTAGTGTTTACACACCCCTTCCCCCCCATCCTGTGCCAACTTACAGGAGGAACTCCATGGAGAGAAAATTCCTTTTTCAAAGAATATTAGTTTGGGGTAACATAATTAAAAGGCCACGTGGAAGCGGTTTCATCTGTGCATGGAAGGCACAGTCGGCCTTAGTTTATTCTTCGCTTTAAAATATATATGAGAGAAGTGACTCAGTGCTCACTCTCTTTGAAATAAGAGGAATTTATTCATCCTGGCAGAGGCCGGTAAAAACAGAGTCGCATCTAGGATGCTACTCACGTACACTGAATTTTTCCACTGAACCTAGATAATTCTTGCTGGATAAGACTACCTGGATAGTGATTCATTCTAAGGAGCAGATTTGCAGCTACCCAATACCTAGTCCGTTCACAAATCTGGCTGCTATATCATGAAAATAGTGTGCTTTATGCGGGGTTACTGCAGGGTAGGGAGTTGGTTGGAAGAGGGCAGGACAATCATTTACCCTGTCCCTCTTGGTCAGGAAGGGGTGCTGATGGCGTGTGTGCACAAAGTCACTGTATTTTCTGTGTTTCGTGAAGTATTACTTGGCTAAATGCGAACAGCTAAAATGCACTACTATTTTTATAACCCCGTTTTGGTACTCATATTCTCTTGCTGTATCAGGAAGCCTCAAAACATCACAGTGACCAAGACCGCTCTCAAACTCTGAGAAGCTCTATGTTGAGTTGCACTTTCAAAATAATAAGTGGTGTATGTGATCATGCTGCTTCATTGACGTGTTATGATTCTTTTGAGGGAAAGATGTTTATATGTTTAACTATTTTCTTTTCTCTTTTTTGGAGGGAAAAATAAACTTTAAAGGCTTTGCCATCTTAACTAATTTACTATCTCTATAAAGAAAAAAATTTACCAAGTAACTGTTACTTGAAATTTTCCTTGGTTCCTTCATTCTCTTTACAAAGATTGTGACATCAATACGAAACATTTCAGCAACAGGGTGGAAGGTAGGGAGATTCTTTGGACAACTTTTCTTAAATAAAAGAACTGCTTGCTGCTAGTAATTTAGTTATTTTCGCAGTGTGCTCATGTTATAGAAGTACTTTCTAAAAACTTTTCATTTAAATTCAATGTAATATATAGTGTTATTAGTTATTAATTATTATTAGTTTCAGAGGTAGTATTTTGTGATTCATCAGTTGCAAATGACATCCAGTACTCATGACATCACATGCCCCAGTTACCCCATCCCACCCCCCACCTCTCCTCCAGCAACCCTGTTTGTTACCTATAGTTAAGAGTCTCTTACGGTTTGTCTTCCTCTCCATGTAATTACTTTTAATATACATTTTCTCATTTAAACTTTGCATTAGCCTCCAAAGTAAGTATACCCAATTACTAAAAAAAAAAAACAAAAAAAAACCGTCCCGCCAAGAAAACCCTAAGGCTCAATACTATTAAGAGTACAGAACCAGTTATTGGTGTTTCTAGATCTTGAACTTAGAAACTCTAACTCTGGATTCTGGGCTTTCATTGCATTATGATGTCATTCAGTATGATTAATTCATACATTAGCTATGAAATCAGCTATTATCAAAGCATGGCTAATGCACCACTCTTAGCCACAGAAGCAAGGATTTCTGCAGATCCGTTTGGAATATGTTACTGTTATTTAATGTCACTGTCTATATGGACAGCATAGGAGGTAATTAACTAAGCTTCTACTTCTGGTGCATTGCTACAATATTTGTAAGTCCATTGATGATACACAGAGGGACAGTATTCTTCAAAATTATTTCACTTTTAAGAATATAGATCTTAAGAATATAGATCTCTTTAAGGATATGTATATATTTATGTATTTTAGTATTCTTAGAAATATTTTTGAGAGACAGTGATAGATGTGGCCTACACATGTTGAATGTCACTTACAAATCTTCTGACTTCATGGAAGATGCCCACCATCAACAATAGTTTGAAGCTTCATAAAAGTCAATGAAAAACCAGCTAAGACATCAATTTGTAGCTGTGACATCCTTCCTCAACATGGACTCATACCACCTGGTTGCCTTTTTTAAAGATAAGAAAAATGCTTTTTAAATCCTATAAATTGACTTTTATTTGAGGAGTTCCTGTCCTTTTTAAAGCATCCTGAAAATTCAAGTGCTGGTGTATTTCTGCACTCCAATATGGAAAAGAAAAGAAGTTTCTCTGTGTGACGATCCTTCAGTTAGGAATACTATGTGCTGGGCCCCCAGAAGACATTCCTCTGTCCTAACAGTGCTAGAAACCACTGACTAGGAGTAGCGAATTGTACACAGATGATCCTTATTAAGTCCGACTTGAAAATTCTTCTCTCCATAGCAGCATTTCACAGGAAGGGAGGGGGAAATTTCTCTACTTGCAAGTGAAACTCGACCAAATGATAATACACTGTCAGATAATATGCCCTTCCAGACACTGATCAAGTTAACTTTTTTCTCTATGCAAAACGGCATCTTCTTTGAAGCTAGGCTGCTATCGCTTGATATTAATTTTAATGTGTATTTACTAATCTCCAAAATTCAGTTCATTCTCTGTTGGTTTTCTTTACCTTCAGGTAGATTAAAATATTCCTAAATGCCACCTCCTTGGAAGATTCCTGAAGTGTTCTAAGCCTTCCCAGAAGCTATTGGTCAATGTTGAACAATACGGAGAATTCTAAAGTAATTCCACACAGTAATGCCCACTGGCGAAGCCCCAAGTAAGTGATGCTACCAGCTGTGTCGCTGATGGATGAGAGCTGTTTCATGTGTTTCTTCCTAAATAGTTTCCTTTGATACTTTAACATTTTTATGGTAATGTATTTTTTGTTTTGTTTTGTTTTCTCTTTTCCTCAATCTTCTTCTCCCTACTTTCCCCGCCCGCCTCCCTCCCTCCACCTTCCTCACAGATTGTCAGTCACTGTGGTCAGCCTCTGCATTCCATCTGGGTTGCTAAAGAAGGCAGTGCAGTTGGGTTTTGCCTGTTTCGTCAACTTCAGAACATTTGTGGGCTCTCAAAACACTTCTTTAGCACCCTAGAGCATTGCTCTATCATCGTCCTCTCAGGATGTCCTGAAACTAGGTGAGATTTAAGCCCCTGGCATCAGTAAACTGTCTCAGTGCTCACTAGAGAAATCAGGTAAAACACACAAAGTTAACCTAGGTACATGGACATATGACCCAAATTGTCTGCCCCAAACCAAAGCTCAAAATGGTGATGGAGCTTCCTCACACACTTGGTTTCTTCATGATAGGGTAAGCCCTGCTTGAGGCAGATAATTAATTCTCCCCTCTTTGTTTCTTTTCCTTTTTAGCACCTGTCCTTCTACTTCAGAATGCCCAGATATTCATTTCATTTCATTGTTGAACACACTGAGGCACAGAGAAGGGAATGGACTTGCTCGTGGGACCAAATCAATAAGAAGGTTGTGTTTCCAGGTGACATCTAATACTAAATCCTGAATCGAAACACATCAGGTGCTGCAAGATAAGGACACCTCTTTCTTGCACAGAGGGCATTTCAGTGTTCAAAGTGCCTTAGACGCTGTGTCTCATGCTGCTATCCCCCTTCTATGGGACTATCAACAGCTTGAAGAGGCCATTCAGCTCTGCTGTGGCCTCTCCAGCACATACCAGAGCGAAGGGAAACATGTATATGCTTCCTGAGGGTTCTAGAGCATTTCGAGCAGTTGGGAGTGTGTGGACTAGGAATGGTGAAAACAGATGGGAGCTGAAACAATAAAACAGGACAAAATGTTATGAGGTCATGAAACATTGCTGAGGGCGGTAAATGGACCTCTGAGGATGAGAGAGGAGAGGCACTTTGTGAGAATCATTCACAAGACAGAGAACGGAATGGCTGTGCGTGACAGCGACAAGAGTGAGACAGAATTGACGGTTAAAAATATGACCACCTAGGGGTCTGTTATCAACTGGAAACTTCTCCATTGACACGAACGTTCTCTTCATGGTGAGCTTATCCTTACTGTGGCAAGTGAGTAGCTTTCCTTCCTCTCTCCTGTTTTGTTGAGTGTATAAATTATGTCTCGTTTTGGGTGCGGGGGCCCTGGAAAAGGCAGTTAGTAACCTCTCTTGAGAATAAGCCTCGGTGGGAATAATGTGAACATGTAGCTCTCCCGTTTCTTCATTGCTTTTTATTTCTGTAAATAATATTTAGAGAAGTATATTGACAAGGCACTCATCTAAGTTTGTCATAAGCAGTATGTCCTGTGTCTTCACAAATGCTTTGTTCCCCCACACAGAAGGGCTGTGGTTTGTAAGATCCAGGTTGTAGTTGACCTGAACACAGATTTCTCCTGAGCTGACGGATTTCTTATTTTATTTGGAATCTCATATGTTCCATTTCGCATTTGAACACTGTATGTCCTCTTTCCCCATGAAACTACAAGTATAGGATTATAATTATGAAAGAATAGTACATGAATAGTGGGGTATTTCAAAATAACAGATACCTTAGATATTCCCATGTTAACAAGTGGGGAAATGAATAACCCCTATTTGAAGTCTTCAGAAACACAAAGGAAGATAGGGATTTTTCCTCTTCGAGAAATTGCTAATTAACTGGTGACTCAGTTTCTCTTTAGGGAAGTTTAAACCTAATTTCTGTGTAGATGTTTAAGAATGGCTATTGATAAATTGCTATGCTATCTTTAGTGAAAAAATAGTGTAGGATTAAAATGTAGTATGGTGGACTCAGGTTGGCTTTTTTTTTTTTTTAGGTTGGCTTTTTTAATACTGGTTTTTAATTTGACTTCGAGAACTCTGTTTCTTTGTTTCCTTCACGCTCTTCGTAAGTACATTTACTGTAAAATAGCTCATTAGAATTACCACATGTGGTCTTTGCAGAGATTATTTTTAGCAAGGGTGGTTTAGTTCATTAACCGTTTGATTTTGATCACATCAGCAAGAAGAGGGACTAGTTACAGAAATGTTAATGAATGCACATTCATGGAAGAGAACTAGGGAATTAATACAAGGGCACTTTGATACAAGAATTAGCTTTCAGTTTTTATGCCGAATGCATGGTAAGATAATTTTTAGTGACCACAGAAATGATGAAAGTTTTGGCCTTTCCATTTCTATTTTATTTTATTTTTTTACATCAGGATGGTGAATCACCTATTTAGAGGCTCTCAGATATTTTCTCCCGACTGTAAGTAGTAAGGTAATGAATGCCCTTTGCACTCATGCAGACTTAGGTCCCAACCCCCTCTCTGCCATCCCCCGACTTAGATTATGCTATTAAAACTCTGTCTGCCTCTGTTCCCTCATCTGTCATAAGGTCATATGACACTTATCCCACATAGATACTGTATGAATTAAATAAGGTCAGACGAGCTATGTAGTGATGGGCACAAGGAATGTTCTTTCTTTTTTTTTTAATTTTTTTTATTTTAAGATTTTTTATTTGTTTATTTCACAGAGGGGGAGAGATCACAAGGAGGCAGAGAGGCAGGCAGAGAGAGAGAGAGGGGGAAGCAGGCTTCCCACTGAGCAGGGAGCCCGACGTGGGCCTTGATCCCAGGACCCTGAGATCATGACCTGAGCCGAAAGCAGAGGCTTTAACCCACTGAGCCACCCAGGCGCCCAGGAATGTTCTTTCATACCATGGCTTATTAGGTAATCCTATGTATCCTTCTCCCTCTCCGTATGGGTAGCAAATTGGGCCGAAGCGGTGTGGGAAAGTTCCAGAGAGAGAACGCCAGCCCCAGCCTGGAGTTGAAAGGTCTTATCCTCCAGCACCTAAAATAGTTCCACACAACACTCACTAAGCGCTTGCCGAACAAGAGGTCACAAACAAACAAACAAAAAGAGTCTTAGTCTCCTTACTCCTGTACCTGATAGCTAGTAAGAAGAGCTTTCTTTATTGGTATTTATTATACTATAAGCACTTTACTCTTAGTTCCATTAATTCCTTCAAAACCACCCTGAGAGGATCTTTATTTATTTTTTTAAGGTTTTATTTATTTGACTGAGAGGGAGATAGCGAGAGAGGGAGCCCAAGCAGGGGGAATGGGAGAGGGAGAAGCAGGCTTCTCGCCGAGCAGGGAACCTGATGTGGGGCTCGATCCCAGGACCCTGGGATCAGGGCCTGAGCCAAAGGCAGACACTGAATGACTGAGCCACCCAGGCACCCCTGAGAGCATCTTTATTCCCATTTTACAGATGAGGAAGCTAAGGCTTAGAGAGGAGAACTTTCCCAGGGTCACAGAGGTAGTAAGTGGCAGAACTCATAATTATCCCAGGTGGGCTTGCTTCGAGGCACCAGCCCATAAACACTAGACTACTCTGTATTGGCTTCATGATTTAATAACTGCTTTTCAAGTCAGCTGTTCTGGCCGCTTGACCCCCTGGGGATGCTTCTCTAATCTTCAGTGACTCTGACCATCAGTTTAAGATACAGAGTCATAACTATTTCAGTGAAATGTCACAAATGTCAAAGCCTTCTCCCCTTGCCCAAGGATGATAGCATTTTGGGGGTGTTTGAAGGATAATCAAAAGATGTGTAATCCTCAGACCTTTGTCTATTATCTAATTCCCCTCACCTCCTGTGATTTCTAGTGTAGCCAACAGAACATGCTACCCCCTTTCTTAAAACCTTTTGTGATCTTCCATTTACAGGAATGCCTTATTTTTCTTCTAACAGGTGGCCAATCACAAACCCTGCTTTAGCCAAACTAAACATTAGGTGATTGGTATTCTTGGAAAACAATGTTCAAGTCTAGAACTATAATTGCCTGCCAGGTAACATGGCGTAGTAAAAATAACATAACATTGTGCTTGCCTGGTTAAAGCATTGCTTATATTCTGGATCAGAATCCATTGGCTTTGGTACTGGCAAAGTATATAGCACAATAAAATGCTATCAATACCAAGTATTGTGAAATGGAGTCAGAAGGCTGAATACCAGGAAAACTTTCTCATCAGCTATTAATGATGTCATAATGAGTACAAGCCCAACACATTAGATGTGTGAATGTGACCTTTTTTTTTCTTTTGGCTTAAACATTTTCCATTCCATCTGAGTAGCAAAGACCTTCACTATATTCACAGTTTTTCTCTGGGTTTCACATCATTCCCTAAAATCACATTCAGTGGGTGTTTTATCTTGAAAGTAAAACCCAAAGAGATACTCAGTTCCTTGTCAAGAATGAACTAAGACAGCTCAAATTTGAGTCTCAATTTGTGGACTGTCTTAATAAGAAAATACATTTGTACATGTTGCTTGTTTTTCTTTAATTAAGTAATCTTACAGTCAAAATCGAAATTGTAAGTAATTTCAATAATAATCGAAAGCCTTTTCAAATGTAGACAAGTCAGTTGTTCAAGTGTAAACAAAGAGATTCAGACATTTAAAATCTGAGGAGCATCAGGATTTAATGTAAAGGTCTAGGAACTAGAAGACTTGAGGCCAAGGAATGCTTCTGAGCTAGAGTTTTGAGATAAAATACAGGGTGTCCAGTTAAATTTGAATTTCAGGCAAACAAAAAAATATTTTTAATAGAAGTATGACCAAATATTGTACAGGACATACTTTTCCTATAAGGTGATTGATTGGTTATCTGGTATTGAGGTTTAACTGAGCATCCTGTATTTTTATTTTTAAGTCTACCAAGCCTACTCTAAGCTTCAGTATGCTTTCACTTGAAAAAATAAGACAAAACTCCCTAGCAACCTCATCACATGTTTAAGATACTCAAATGGGGCCAATGATAGTATAACACAAGGCTCTTTGACTTCAACATATTCAGCTTGATGCCTATCCCCTCATAACTCACAAAAAGAAAGAAAAAGAATCAGAGTCAGAGAGAGAGAGAGACAGAGACAGAGAGTCAGGGAGGGAGATAGGAAATAGCAGGGGCCATCCACCCGGCCCTCCAGTGCCTGAGCACATGCCTGAGGGTGAGAGTGACAGGCTAGGCTGTCTCTGCTCAGGCTTCTGTCTCCCTGCGGCTGCTTCTCATAATGTGAGCACCTGATGGTGCAGGAGTGTGATTCTAGTGTTTAAAGATACTTATTTTTCATGCAACATGGTCCCTAAACGCAAGCCAACTGCTTCATCTGGAGCTCAACCAAAGAAACAGCGATCTGTTCCAATGGCAGAAGAAAAAAAGAAATCTTTGGACTTACTGAGAAATGGGATGTTTAAATTGAATGTGGCACTTTCCAAGGGATTTTTAAGGGTAACTAAACTAGACAGTCTTCACCTTACATATTGGTCTGAGGGCCCAATCTCCATGTCAGATAAAATTCCACTGTCATTGATGTGAAAAGTGTTTTGTACAAAAAGTGTTTTGTAAACTGGTGCAAGCCATCATTATTTTTATATTCTTCTTTTACTTCCTGTTATTTTTATTATTTTTATTACCATCATCATTATACCAAATGAAGTGATATTTAAGATTTTGAGAGTTTGCCACAGAAATGATAAATGGGAAACAATTTGAAGATGCAAATAGGTTCAAACATAACTATGATTTGATTGCTTAGAACTAATGTCTTAGAGGAGGAAAGGAGTAAATGTACGTGGTAAAGCATCTTACAGGGGGAAAAAACCCTTAGATGCAATGAAATAACTAACTACAAATACTAGGCAAAATTACTGCACAATGATAGTACTTCTTTATAATGAAATTATGGGATATGAAGGTTTGTTGAAATGATTGGAGGACATGTAAATCTCAGAAAAAGAAATCTCCTGGAACTTCTGTCTTATACATTGTAGCATCATCCTTTATGGGATGCTGTAGGAACCAAATAGATTAGTCATTTAAATAGACTCGTTAAACACTTAAGAATATGCTATGGGGAATTATCATGCCCTAGCAGGAAGAAAGGTCAAAAAATCTAAATGACCTTGCTTTTCCAGATTGTTATAAGAGTTTTTACTAATACCTATCTACTGAATGATTCATTCAGATCAGAAAGTGATAGACAGGAAGATTAGTTGTGATGATGATGAAGATGTTACTTTCACAGCTTATTACACTTATTTGGATATCATTGCACATATTATTACAATTATTTGACTATAAGCTGCTTGAATGCAGGGACAATTCACCTTTTTTTAAACTTTTTTTTTTAATTATTTGAGTGTAGTTAACACACAGTATTACATTAGTTTCAGGTGTACAAAATATTCACCTCTTTATTCCCTCCAGTACTCAGCTGAATATTTTCATCTTCACTCCTTTGGAGTAGTAGTATTTTTTAGCCCCATTTTTAGAGCTAGGGAAACAGAGATTAAGTCACTTGTCGTGGTCTCATAACTGGGATGTGGTGTAGACAATCCAGCCCCAGACTGAAGTGGTCCACCCTTTACGCTATACACCTTTTTCACACAGTCATATCAAGAATGCACTGAGGGGGCACCTGGGTGGCTCAGTCATTAAGCGGCTGCCTTCAGCTCAGGTCATGATCCCAGTGTCCTGGAATGGAGCCCCATATCAGGCTCCCTGTTTAGCAGGAAGCCTGCTTCTCCCTCTCCCACTCCCCCATGTCAAATAAGTAAATAAAATCTTAAAAAAAAAAAAAAGAATGCACTGAGTTTGATTAATACACATCAAGAGGGATTCAGTAAGACTGCCTAAGAAGATGAGCTGACACAAGAACCATTTGTCACATTGTAGAGGTAGGATTCCACAGTCAGGGGAGGAAGATTACTCAAAGCAGAAGAAATGCTAGAAGTAAGGAGGAATGACCATCTTGAGATGAGAGGAAAGGCAAGTGAGTTCACAAAAGCGTTAAGCTGTGAGAATGGTGAGGTACTAGAGATGGTCAAGTATGGTTTTCATTGACTGTTTAATTCTAAGTCATGGGACTGTCACTGGGCAAGATGAGGCTGAACTGATGAGAGGATCCAGATGGAGACCATGGGAGGAAGAATGACTGAGGTGGGCACAGGCCAGGGATGAAGAGGACACAGGAGGAACTGTAAAAGGGGAAGGTGGAGATTAAGGGACTGAAAGCACCCTTTTCTGTTTTGCCATCTCTTCAGTCTGGGACATGCTGAATTGGATTTGTTGAGAGATCTTCTCAGGTAAATATATCTAGCAGATAGTTGGAATGCAGGTCTATAACCCAGAGAAATATTCATGGCTGTGGAAGCAGATTTTTCAAGTCATCCAAGAGCAGAAGGCTCAGGAGCACATAAAGTTGCCTCAGGAGAGACAGGATATAAGTGGAAAAGAGAGCTGAGAGTAGGTACTAGATCAGGCCTGCATTTCAAGGGTGGGCATAGAAAAGAGATGAAATGGTCAGGAAAGTGGGCAAGCTTCTAAAAAGTCTGAGGAGGTCCCATTTATTTCACATAGGTAAAAATGGCTGGTAAGAAATGATAATTTTGGTTTTTAAGTAACACAATGTTCCCTTTTCATCCTTCTACCTAATGACATGGATACACACACATGCGCGCGCGCACACACACACACACACACACACACACACACACACACACACACACCCCACCACCTTTGCTAAAGGCATTATGTTCTACATTATACTTAGGAAATAAATACTTCCAAGAACTGTATAGAAAGACTCTTAGGAGCGGAAAACCAAAAAGGATTTCAAGAGCCCATTTGGTCCATCTCCTTGCCAGTAGGGGCATTTCCTAAATCATCCAAAGAAGAAAATTGTCAATTCTATTTTAAAATATCTCTACAGATGGTGATTCCATAAGCTCCCCTGCTAATTTGCTCCAGTGTTTAATCAGCCTGACACACAAAGTTCTTCTTTACATCTAACTCAATGCTCCCTTGTTACAATGTAAAATCTATTTCTTCTGCAGAAGTGGAAATATAAAACAATCTAATAACTCAGAAAATCCATAAGTCAAATGTTATCAATCCTAATGGCGGTAAGATGCACATGGTATTCTTATTTCATGTCAATAGCGTGCAGTTTAGTGCCAATGACAAAGGAAGAGATCTCATGTTAAATCTACTATAAGCTGGCACTGATGAATACTCAAGTGTCCTTTTGCTCTGAATAGGAAAAATATGTGCAGAAGACTTTTTTAGAATTACTAAACCAGAGTTTTTTCTGAAGAAAAAGTCCCCATCTAAAGATTTTAATGACTCTTTGGGGACTTCTGTAAGCCTTTTAAGTGTGATATATATGATTAAATGCAAAATCTTCAAATGCCTGTAGGTTTTTATAATGTTATAAACATTATTTTTTAATTACTCTCTTAAACAATGCCATTGGACACATGGTTTATTCTTTAAACCAGAAATCTACATAAATTCTTGTAGTTTGAACTTTTTCGGATGACAGGCAGTAAGGAAAGAGATTACTGAAATAGCTGAAAAAGAGCAACAAGACAAAAGCTTTATTTTTTAATTTTGTTATTGACATTGGTTTGGGGCCAACCATGTGTGCCCAATGCTGTGGAATACTTCATTAACCACACAGATATGGCTAAGAAGGGAAGGAATATCCTCATTAAAAATGTAGATGCAAAAAAGTTCCAAAGCAGAATTTTAAAAACCTGCCCTGTTCCTCCCATTGCTCTGATAAACACTCCCAGGGGCTTTCTGGGAGTTGCACAGGTGCCAAAGGGGAGAAAGCCACACCAAAATTAGAGACAATGATTGAGGAAGAGCACCATGGCTTTCTCTCATAGATGGAAACAAACAAAACAAAACAAAACAAAACAAAACAAATAAGAGAAGGCAAAACATTAACTCAAAGATATTTAGGGGCTAACAACAAATATTTTTTAGAAGAGTCCTGAAGAACACAACTTCAATGAATATTGACAAGTAGTCTCAGTTCTTGTAAAAATACAAAGAACTGTCCTTTCAATGTCATGAAGGATCAGCATGCTATGCTGTCTTTCACTCCCAGGTCTAACCTCTAGACATGCTTTTGTATGTGCCTGGAATTTTCTTCCCATTCTCAATGTTTTCTTCACTTGCCTAATACTTTAGTTTTCCGAAGACTTGACTTAGATGGTATCCACTTCAAGGAAGCCATTGTTGACCTTCTTAACAGAGTGGGAATGCTCCTGTTCTTCCCACTTCAGCTACTCCTATATTTAATGCATCCTGTTATATTTGTATTGTTTCACAGCTTGCCCATTTCTCCTTCCCTATCCAATGTCAAGAGCAGGAACCTTTCTCTTATTCAGGCCTACATACCTAGTGGATGGCACATTGTGTTGACTAAAGTGTGTCAAATATATGAAAATCAGATAAATGCATAGCCCTTCCCCCAAAGCCCTTCCCGCTACTCTATTTGTTGATGTCATTCTTAGGCCTTCCTGACCTTTCAACAAGGTCAGTGTTACGGACTGAATTATGTCTCCTCAAATTTATATGTTGAAGCCCTAATCCTCAATACCTTAGAATGTGACTATATTTGGAGATAGGGTCTTTAAAGAGGCTATTAAGGTGAATATCCTTATAAGAAGAGCTATCAGGGGAAGGAATGCAGAAAAAAGTACTGTATGAGAACATGGAGACAAAGCCGCCATCTGCAAGCCAAAGAGAAAGGCCTCAGAAGACCCTAAACCTGCTAACACCTTGATCTTGAACTTTTGGCCTCCAGAACTTCAAGAAAATAAACTTTTGTTGTTTAAGACCCCTAGTTAATAGTATTTGTTATGGTAGCTTGAGCAAACTAGTACAGTCAGTATTTTTTCTTATATATACCATCTCTTATATATCCACTCTTCCCTTTTGTTTTGCTAATCACATTTTTAATATCTTGATCAAAACTCTTTCCCACTCAGGGTCCCATGAAGAAAACAAAAACTTTAGGTTTTTCAAAGACAGGGAATTTAATGCAAGGATTTGGTCACACAGGTTATCAAAAAGGAGAGGAGTTAGAAGGGAACCAGTGAAGCAACTCAGAACAAGAAGTTGCTACCACCCAAAGGATCTGGAGGGACAGTGGGAGGAGGAGGCTTTACCAGAGCCCAGAAGAAAGGAATGTCTCTCAGGACTTCGAATCATGGTTAGCAGAACTGGTGTCCACAGGAGAGGCAGGCATCTCCTGAGACAGAGAGGAAAAGAACAAACAGGGCTGCTGACTTCCTCCTGTCCTCCAAAGTTGAGGTGCCTGCTCTTGGAAGAACAGGTCAAAAGCCATTTGACAAAGGACCGTAGGAAATACAGCATGCAGGGATTATCCTTCTTCACTCTCCCACCACACAGGAGCAGAGAAGGGTGAGAAATGGATGTGAAAGCAGAATTCAATGATGAGCACAGCCCACTAGAATATAAGAAACAGGAGGCCTGGGGGTGTATCTGTCTGGTTCCTGCTTTATCCCCAGCCCAGCACCTAACAAACACTCTACAACACATATAAAGTATTTAACAAAGAGTTGTGAAATCAATTTTAGCTAAATGAACCTCCTATTTCTCATTTACCAAATTCTCTACCATAATTAATATAATGCATATCTGGAAAACCCTTCTAGAGGATAAAATTCAAGAGTGAGAGGTTTTATTTTATTATCTGTTTTATTCCTTGATTTAGTGCTAGAACTTAGAGCATGCCTAGCCAGTAGTAGGTGCTCTAGACATACTTGTTAGAACAATGAAGAAAAGTTGGGTAGAGTGGGAAAACCCACCTTATCATCTTGATTAGACTGTGATACATCAAAATAAATGCATTATGAAACTGTTAGGTTGGGTGTCAGAATTCCTCAAGACCGGGTTTGCAGAAAAGCTTTATGTGTAAAGAATGTGTGAAATAGACTTGCAAGGTAGGATCATTTCAGTGTAGTCAGACTTGAAGGCAAGAAGGTAGACTAATTCTCCATATTCTCCCACCACTGACCTTCCATATTCTCCTTCAGCCTTAGCTTCCATAAATCGCATAATTGCCCTTTCTGGCAGTTCATAGAAAAGCGCTTTCCCCAGCCCTTGTAGGCTGCCCTGGATGGAAAATGCCCCGGGTTCTCAGAGACTTAACACCCGGCCTTGTGAACATGAGCGAGATTCTTCTCTCTGAGCAGCCCTTTTCACATGTGATACGCTTGGCAAGCTGCCCTGCTAAGTGTCAAGCTCTGAATGTTTTTGTTTTTGCCCTGGTGGTCCCGAGGAGTTACTGGATAGTTCTGGGGATCTGTTTTGTCTCAGACTGTGGGCCGATAGTGACATTGAGAAGAAGCAGGTAGAGACAGAGCGAGGGCTCTGGACTGCATCGCACTGAATTCTGATAGCAGACTCCCTGTCTGCTCAGGCTGCCTCAAAGCTTCCTTCGGTCTGTCTCTGGCTCCTTCACTTTGTGCTTCCCAGTATTACAGGGCGATCTTTTGTGTGCATGTTTTCCCCTTTCGATCCCCAGAGAGGCTTGTCAAAACTCCTTATCTGCTGATGAATGAAAGGAATTTCTCCCGTGCGGGCGGGACTTGGTTAATGCAGCTCTGGCCAGGACACGGGTAGGTCACTGAGTTAAGGGAGCACCAAAAGGCAAAGTGCACTGGAAATATCAGAGTTGCTGCTGTGCCAGGAAGTGCCATCAGCAGGCATTTTCCTCCAAGCAGAGGGATGGACAAGAAGGAGAGGCAAGGCTAAAAGAGGCATTCTTGGACTCATTTACTCTGATGGGGAGATATGCACTGTACCAGTTGACACTGACTTTGGCCTTTGCGGCATTCATTCCACACTGATATTTGAAAACATGTGGTTAGGGGCTTGAATATATTTTAGAGCTGAATGAGAATCAGCTCCGTTTCTTTTTCATAAAGAACTTTTTGATTATTTGAACGGAGACTCATTTTCTTAATTTTCTCCAAACCTCAACCATCTGAAACCTTTTCCAATTACACAGAGCAAAAGAGATTAGACTATTATATCCATTACCATAAACATTCTATGATGCCCAGTTATGCACCTTACACAAGGACTTGCAAGGAGTGATGACTCAATACTCAGTGAGTGATTTAATCAAAGGATCAATGAATGGATCTTCCTTCTGCTGGGGAGCTCTACTGTATATGGCACCACTGTCCATAAACCCTAAAAAGAAAACAGAGAGAGAAGAAGAAAGGGAGGGAGAGAGGGAGGTAGGTAGGAAGGAAGGAAGGAAGGAAGGGAAGGAGGGAGGGAGGGAGGGAGGGAGGGTGTCCTTGTTACCCAATGTTGGGCAGGGGATGGAGAAAGGAAATGTAAGACCAGGGAAAATGTAGGTGGCCACCCAGTGACTCTGCTGAGATGTTCATTAAGTCTGTTACATTCTCATGACTAATTTACTAAGTACATACTAGTTGAAATATGTGCAAGAATATACCCTTCTACAGACATCACAGTCTGCATGAAAACTACTGAGAATGAACTGTGAGGAGCATAGGGCCTAAAGTCAATAGGGCTGAGTTTAAATCCCAGCTTCATTTCCTGCACTATGTAACCAACTTTAACGTACTTGATCATTCTGGACCTCCATATCCTCCTCTGCAAAGTGGATCTAGGAAGAACAGCTACCTTACTCGGCTATAGAAAGGAGATTTTATATATATATATATAGTATTCAATCCAAACACCTATTTTCCAGAAGGATTTGTAGCATGCATATTCTTGATTCAAAAATATTTATTTCTTTGAAAAATTAAAAATACTGCTCAATAAATCAAACTTCTGGAAGATATAATCTTTACCAATTTTCATTTCAGGAAGTAGACAATTCTTTTCAAGAATTCTCCTTGTTCAGAAAGAGACGGCTTTCTAAAGCAGACCATTTGCAGTCTCCTGTTGCGCTGTCTACCACACAGACTAGAGGAAATATGACTGTATGACTTATATTACCTTGATGGCATAGTAGTTGCATCGTGCAATTAGGAATTTCATGAGAGGCATTCTAACAGATACCTTAGCTAAAAATAAAGTCCATCTATTTCTGCTCCTTGCATTCAGAATTACACCCTTTGGGGAAGGGGGTACAAAAAGACTAAGGACTCTGGGCTCCTGCTCCCTTCTACACTTCTCACCTTTAACTCTGATTCTGCATCTATTGGCAGGCCTTGGAAGTGCCTCTTACTTTGTCTCAGGATCCCTACACTCAATTTCCAAATAAATAACTTACTAAAGAAAAAAAGTATCTATTCTAAATTTCTAAGTTCTAAACTTAGTTGTCAATCTCCAAGTTCTAAACCAAGTTCGAGATTTCTGTTTGCTCTTTCCTACCGAGGTTTCCCTGAAGCCCTGACACTGGCCTAGTTCTTTGGTTGCTGTCCCCTGAGATAGGTTTACATCTTTCCCTGTGACTAAGCCTCATCCAGTCTCTGTTCAGCAGCTTCTCCTGCCTTTGCCCCATCCTCCCATCCAGGTTGCTTCATGTTAGGCTAAGATGAATGCCTCTGGGTAGGATGCCTGGTTCTTCTGGCTGGTTCTTCTTTTTCCTGAACTGGCTGGTTCTTCTTTTTCCTGATCCAGTTTTACACTGAATGTGCTGAGGGCTAGAATGCTTCTCAAGACATTGCATATGAAAGGTAGCCTATTGGATGATAAAGAAGCCACTATCATTTGAGGTTACCAGAGAGGACACACTTGGTTAGATTCATTGAGTCACAGAGTCATGTTTATGTGGAAACAGACCTTACCGAACTCTTCCAACCATCTCTTTTTACAGACAAGTAAAGAGAGGAAGAGTCTAGCAGAGGTTATAGATAAGAGTAATTTAAATGTAAATTTTGGACTTAAGGCACTAATCTGAGATAAAACAGGTAGGGTTTTGGGGGGGGGTTGTTTTGTTTTGTTTTTCACATGGACATGAACAGAGGAGAATGAGAAAATTTGGAACCCATATGGCTGAGGAGGAAAGAAAGTGGAAAATCTTTGTGTGTAGAGTGAGGGGGAGGCATAGGAGTGTAGAGGCAAGAAGTGTTCAAAAAGGAAATCCATCAGATAAGAGTTAAGAAAGAAAGAAAACTTAACTGTTACTAGATTAACGAGGGCAGGAACTGAAAAGACTAATTTTAGAAATTATATCGGCAGAACACCTTGAAAAGTCAACCATGAAAGGATATTTCTAGGGATAAGGAAAGGAAAGATCTAGAGGAAAGCTCAGGCAGTTTAAAATGGCTTAAAAGAATAATTTGGGTGAAATCTTGGAAGTGGTTGCTCTTTCCTTAAGCAAATTAGAGGTATCAGAGACAAAGCTTAACTTGGTGCAGAAATAGTGTGGAATTGGCTGTAACCAGACTCCTCTAAACCAGACAGAGCTAACTGTATGATTTGTTGACCTGTGGCAACGTGAAATCCAAATTTCCACATTCCCAAGTAAAGGTAAATCTTGCAGCCAAAGATGACTGACTGAGTAGGAGATTTTGATGACCATGCTTTTTTGTATAGACTGTGTTTTTCACTCTTTTGAACTGTTGCAGTCAATGGTAGCATGTTATACTATGAGGCTAGTCAATAGTAAATTCGACAGCAAAAAAGGAGGACTGCTAATCATTTGAGTATTTACTACAAGTGGAGACAGTATCTATAACAGGTGGTCTAAATAGACTTTCAAATAATACCGGAAGCAAATGACTATGGTAACTTCAGGGTCATGTTGACAATGCAGATGCCCACCTTGCTTCACTGGATGTGTATACTTTGATGGAAATAATGTACAGAAATTAGTTATGCTCCTTATTACCTGTGAGGGTCCCAGGTCTTACAAAACCTCAAGAATAGGGAATGTGAAGATATACATGTTTATTATCATGTAAATATTCAATAACCATTTATGGAGTCTCTACATCGTATAGGGAACTACAGAGTTTCCAAACATTATTAAGTAAAACTGGTTGAGTTTACAGCCTTTAGTATGCTTTGTGGATTTTAGCTTTATATACCAAACAGCAGCTTGCTTAGAATGCAAAGCTTGCCTTCTACCTCAACAGGACAGCATTGGGGATTTTTAGATAAAGCAGATTACCATGTAGGTAAGGTTGCTGATTTAGTCCTCAGATATCATTTATTAAAAAACAAAAACAAAAAAACAGAAATGAAGAATCTAATAAGTAAGATCGTTATCTCTACAAATTATAGTTATAAGAAGCAATTCTTAGAAAGAAGAATTTATCCATAATAACTACATTGAAGTCTCTACACAACATAGTCAGGAAAATAAGGGAAAAGAGAGGCCAGAGATATGAAGATGAATTATTCAGATTTACCAAGTGTCACTCAAGCTGTTCTGTTTTGAAGATTCGCTCATTAATGTATTCATTTAGTTAATCGTATTAAATATCTACAAGGTGTTTGACAGTATAAAATACCAGGACAATGTGTTTAGCCTCAAAAAAGCTAAAAATCTGGCAGTGAACACTCTCTCCACATAATATCTATGGTCCAATGCGTGTTGCAATGAGGTTGTAATCAACACAGAGAAGGAGGAGGAAGGGAGAAAGCCATCTCATAAAGGAGGTGATAGTTAAGCTAGGACTTAATAGATGAGTAGAATATTTGCAAGTCAGCAGAGAAAGGAGATTCCAGTGTATGCAAACTCGTAGAGCTATAGTAATTTCTTTCCAACTCATACATATATAAAAACAACATAATAGAGATGCCATTAAAAATTAGTGGGTAATAATGAGACTATTCAATAAATGCTGCTGAGAAATGAAATATCTCTGTGGAAAAAAAAAAAGCAAACCCCTACCACTGTACACAAAAAGGTGAATTCCTGATGGATCAAAAACATAAAATGTTTAGAAGAAAGTATTTAAAAAATATACGTATCTCCTTGAGATACAGTAAATAAGAAACAAATGCACACATTATTGAAGAAAGTATAAAGCTGACTATGTTCAATTTTAAGCACATGTTACACAAAGGACACCATCCATAAGCAAGGTAAACAGACTTGCCACAACACTGGGAGAGGACTTTTGCAAAGTATATAACAAAACAAATTATAGTCCCAAAATTTTAAAGATGCTTACAAATGAGACCACACACATAAAGCTCAACAGAAAAATAGGCAAGCAGAGGATATAAAGAGGTAATTCACAGAAAAGGGAAAAACAATTGTCCTATAAACATCTGAAAGGCTGCCTAGCTTCCCTCATAATTTGGGTAAACCACAATTAGATACAATTCCAGACTTAGTTTGGCAAAACATAAAACACTTGATAATAGCAGATGTAAGCAAGAATGTAGATCAGTGGAACTCTTTTATACTGTGACAGAATTAAAATTTGTCTGGAGAACAATCTGGTAATATCTAACAAATTTAAAGATGGATATCTCCTTTATCTCATCAACTTCATCCCTAAATACATAACGCAGTGACCTTTAGTAGATGTACCTAAAGAGATGTGTAAAGAACATAGATTACAACATTTTTGGTTAAAATGAAAAGCTAAAACAAACAAAAAATAAAATGTAAGGGTCCAATAACAACAGAAAGAATATGACATTAAAAATTAGTAAGCTAGACTTGTGAGTATCAATGAATAAACCTTAAAAAATATAACAGCAAAAATTAAGTTTCAGCTTGATGATACCATACATGAAGTGTGGGAAGATGCAAAACAGTATTATTTTCTTTGAGGGACAAAAATACAAAAAACATGCACGGCTGAGAATAACAATGCCAAATTCATGATCATGGTAACTCTGTGACATTTTCTTTAAAATCTGAATTAAGATAGGTACCTGTATTTGTTAGACGGTCCTTCACGATTTTCTGTGTATTCTGCAAGCTATGCATTGTGAAATCAAAGTTCTTGGTTATTCATATGAATTTCAGGAATCATCCAGATGGAGTGTTTTTCAAAGACTGTGATACTTGCAGCAGTGCTGTAACCAGCAGAAAACAAAAAGGCTACACGGATCTTGGAGATGGGTGATTCTAATGGTGAGAGTGGCCATTGACATACTTCCTTACTTGTTGCTTACTGTTTCTAGAATCTTATTCTTAAGCATGAGTCTAATACTATAATAGGATAGGAAATCCTCAGCAATTAGGCATAGGTTAACGCTTATTGTAACTTATGAATACATAAGTTATGAAACTTAGTAATCAACAATTGCTTCAGGGACTGGAAAGTCTCCCTAGTTGAGCAAACCATGGAATAAAGTAATGCTGACCTTCTTATATTTGTTTTTTGATTTGCTTTTGTTTTTTAACAATCCCTCCAGACATATAAGCAGGGCTCAGCAGGGAGAGCTCATGTCTGCTCCCCTTGGCATAGCAGGACATCTGAAAGGCCGGAAGCTGGAGTCTTCTGAAGCCTCACGCTCGCTCACTCACTCACTATCTAGTGAATGCCGTGGCTGTTGGCCGAGTCCCTAGCTTGGGTTATCAGTTGAAACACTTCCTCACAGCATGGTGGCTCTATTAGTTTTCTATTACTGCGTCAACGAAGTAAAATAAACTTAGTGGCTTAAGACAACACAAATGTATCATCTTGTAGTTCTATAAGCCAAAAGTCCGATAGAGAGCTCACTGGACTAAAATCAAAGTGTTGCAGGGTTGCATTTCTTTCCAGAAGCTCGCAGGGAGAATTCCTTTCCTCTGCCCAGGTTGCAGAGACTGCCCACATCCCTTTGTTCCTGACCCCTTCCTCCACCTTCAACACCAGGGACATTCCTCTCTCTCTGCTTTCTTCCATAATGAGAACTTCCTCTGATTAACATGCTCCTGCCTCCAACTCCATGAGCATTCTATAGTCTCTGCCCTTTCTGATTCAGAACTTTCTGACCCTCCTATTTTTAAGGAAACTTGTAATTACATCTAATATAATCTCTTCTGCAGGTCCTTAATTAATCACATCCACCAAGTCCCTTCTGCCATGTACAGTAACATATTCATGGATTCTAGGGAGTAGGACATGAACATTTTTGAGGACCCATCGGTCTGTCTCCTACAGGGACTGAGTGCCAAAGATGAGCATCGTGAGCAAGTTGGGTAGATGTGGTTGTGACCCTCCTCACTTAGCCCCCCAAAACCACACGGCATCACTTCCCCCACATTGCTACTTGCCATGGTGGTCGGAATGCCCACACAGCTTCAAGAGGAGGGAAAATAGACTCCATCTCCTTATGATGGAGTCCAAGGTTCTGGAAGAGGAGTTTGGAATAGAAATACTGCTCTGACCATTTTTGTAAAATACAACCTTCCACAAATAGTTTAAGAGCTGAAAGCACCATCTCTTGTATCCAAATGCCTGTGGTAAAAATCCTGTCTCTTCTTCTTAGGGGCAATAGCGGTGTGTCCTTGAGAAAGTCAGCCTTGCCAATGTCAAATTTCTTCATCTCTAATATGAGCATAACAGTTGTACAATACCAAAGAATAGCGGTGGACATGAAATATGTTAACCTATAAAGAATACCTCGTGTGGTGCCTGGCTCATAGTAAGACCTCAGTCAACCAGTTCTATGTATTTAAGCAAGTTACTCAACCACTTCGCAAGTCAGTTTCTTCATACATAAACAGTGATGAGAGTGCTTCCTTCATGCAACTGTTGTGAAGATTAAGGGGGCTTAGGTATCGCTGATAGGAACTAAGCATTCAAGAAATATTACAAACAAATAATCATAATTAAATACATTTATATTTAGGATTATATATATGTAATTGTATATATAATTATAATAATTAAATATGATGGATTGTAACTAATCACTTCCCCGATGAAGCAATATCACACTACCAAAAAAAAAAAGAGGTGGAATTAAAACTATGAGACTATATGGGCAGAGCTATGAAAAAGGTCAAAATTATTAGTTACATTTAAGTTTTTAATTAGGTTTTTCAAATATACACCTCAGTGAAAATGATCAACCACAACAGTATTGTGCGTGTGTGTAGTGATTCATCATAAATGACACTGAGATCTGCTGGAGAGGGTTTGAACAACAATGCTGATAAAGAAATGGAGTCCTAAGGAAAGAGGGGCGGTGGGCACTGGGAGGCTTTGATGAGCGCTAATCCAGTCCAGGCTGTAAAGGACTCAGAGAGCCGTATCTGTGCGAGCTCACTGAAGCCAGCCAAGACTGCTTGGAGCAATGCCTTAATCACACTCTGATTAGAATGGCACTGCCTAGAAACAGACTCCAAATTAAGTCATTTTTGTCTTCAGCAAGTTCTCCTAGTATTGCTGTGTATGATGTTCCTAAGTGCATGAAATAAAAACTGTATGGTTTTTAAAATTTCTAAAATGCCTTGTCTTTCTTGTCTTACTGAGGTAGAAAGTGCTTTTTAAAAAATAAGATTGTATACGTTGGGCGCCTTGGTGGCTCCGTCAGTTAAGCGTCTTGGGATCAAGCCCCGCATGGAGCTCCTTGTTCAGTGGGGAGTCTGCTATTCCTTCTCCCTCTGCCATCCTTGCCCCTCCCAACCCCCACCTTCCCCACCCCCAGCTTGTGCTCTCTGGCTCTCTCTCTCTGCCAAATAAATACATAAAATCATGGGGCACCTGGGTGGCTCAGTCGTTGGGTGTCTGCCTTCGGCTCAGGTCGTGGTCCCAGAGTCCTGGGATCGAGCCCCATGTCAGGCTCCCTGCTCAGCGGGAAGCCTGCTTCTCCCTCTCCCACTCCCCCTGCTTGTGTTCCCTCTCTCGCTGTCTCTCTCTCTCTGTCAAAAAATTTTTTAAAAATCTTAAAAGTAAATAAATAAATAAATAAAATCTTAATAAAAAAAAAAGATTGTATATGTTGGATAAGTCTTGACGAAGGCACACAGCTCCTCCAAAACTCTCAAGGTAAGAAGAACACTCTGATATCACCAGCAAATTCACTTTCTATCAGGCTCAGTTTCATGGACATGACAAGTGCAGTCACACATGACCTCGGGCTCAGAGGACTGGAGGCTTCTTGCTCTACAGTCACTATTTTGGAATTATTACTAACTTTAGTCTTTGAATTTGTGTTTTGTAAGTGAAGTGTGATGGGACAATAGAGCATGAGAAGGTGGGGCAAGGGAAGGCCCACATTCTGGGCCTTGGACAAGACCATGAAGAGGTTTGTGGTTGCATATGCCTGCACCCCACAGTATCTTAGGGCAGGGTATCATGGTTGCTGGCCTAATCCATTCAGGATCACCAGCTTTACAGGGCATTTAAAGGGTGGCTTTTTCGCACTGGGTGTAGGAGGGGTGGCAGGGATGGAAAGCTTTTATCCAATCCTGATCAAGGTTCCTAGTATGCCCCCCTGGAGGCTGGACTCCCTCAGGGTCAGCTGTCCACATGACTTGGGTGGCCAGCATACAGAAGGGAGATTGACAAGTTGGACTGGTGGCTCACGCTGAGCCCTCAGTCACCTTTGAAGGTCTGTACTAACCCTTTGTGTTCACCTGCCTGAGTCAGTGCAACTTTAAAAAGTTAATGAAAAACATCAAAAGGTCAAGAAAGAGATCTAAGAAGAAAGGAAAAGGTTATATTTTAGTACTTTTCGGAGCACATTTTCCTTACTTTAAACAAGGAGCTCCCCAATTTCATTTTGCATTGGGTCTTGCAAATTATTTATCCAGCCCTGCTAAATAATCTTAATAGACTGTTGAAGTTTCTTTATTTCTTTCAACTCTAAGCAGTTGGTAGAAGAGAAGAAAAATTCAGTGCAGGGGGCTTGCTATCTATACCATAGAAGAGACGATTTCCCTAGTCTGAATGTAACAGTTCCTAAAGCAAATCAAATATGGCTTCAATACTGATCTCCAAAAGCTCTCTCAAAATAGTCTTTTCAATGGATGCTGGCGGGCAGTCTTCAATTAAATTTCCATTCTGACTCATTTCTGTGGTTGGCTCTTGGCACTTTTTTAACTGAAAGCAGACCTGTAATTGGTTAAAACTGCATAATGATTTTATGGATTTTTAAGAGTGCTGCTTGCTTTTGACTGTTTCTTTTTTCTTTTTTTTTTTTCTTTGTCATAGCTTGGATTTATCTTGTTACAGTGATAATGGTGTAGCCCATCTCCAATGCAGGTGAAGCAGTTGAGTTTGAAGGACTCCAAAAAGTACCCAAAGTTTGCCCCCAAATATTTTACTATTCCTCCACGAGGGACTTGGCTGCTATGGAAGAGTTGTCCCTTGTTAGTGGGAACAGCCCCTTCCTTTGGGCTTGAAAGGACAGAGTGCCACACAAGCTGACTTTTAAGGGATTTCATAGCACAACCTCCCGTTCAGCTGGAAAATAAATTCCCCCAAAAGTGCTTTTGTCCTAGATGCATTTCTGTTCTGCTTGATATTAGATTCCCACAAGTGAATAAACATCATAGGATGTTAAATAATGTTCCTTCCACTTGGATTTTGCGTTCTTAGAAAAATTTTAGCAAGGCTTGCTTATTAAACTACCTACATTCTTTTTCTTCTTCATTTCTTCACTTGCGTTAGCCATATGCTTCAGTGAAGGAGTTACAAAGGAGTCATACATTTGAACTAAAATGCCAGCAACCCTTTTATTAAACTGCAAGTTTTATTTTTAAGGCCTAGTAGGTGGTAACAGTGAAAATGTTAGCAAGTAGCAGAGTGGGGAGGGAGGTAAACTGGCAGGAGTTCTGATAGATTAAACATGACGGGTAGGAGGACAGAAGACCTAAGGAAGACTCATAGTTGTAAGGCCTCATCAGCAGAGTTGATGATGGTGCCATTTACTCAGGTGAGGAAAACTGGTAGAGGGACTAGTTTGGTCCAGGAGTAAGTCAAGGGTTCTTTTTGGACTTGATGAGATGACTATTAATATTTCCACTATCTATCTCAGTGAAGGAGTCAAGGGTGTGGTTAGGTACAAAAGTCTGGATCCAAGTGGAAATGTCACACTGAATACATAAAGCTGGGAGCTAATAGCCTTATAGGTTTTATGTAAATTCTGGAGAGCTGAGGAGATCACTTGGGGACACATTGCTTTAGAAAAAAATACTGGGTCTGGGCCTGTGCCCCGAGGCGCCTCAACACTCACAGAAGAGCCAGCAAAGCTGACTCTGAGGAGTTCTTAGAGAAGTTAGACGGAAACAGAGACAGTGAGGAATCACCTAGATGAGGGTACCTCAAAGAGGGTATGATCAACTGTGTCAAATCGGAAGAGGATTCAAGAAAGCAGAGAGAAGAAAAGAACTATGGGCTAAAGCCTATGGCAGTCAGTTTCGACCTTAACAAGACAAATCTCAGTGGAAGGGTAGGAAAGAAAATTGGGAAGGTTAAGAAAAAAGAATAAGCACAACACTTTCAAAAACTTTTCTGTACAGGAAACAAAAATGTTCGTGCTAATAGGAGTTCAAGTCAAGTTGTTTTAGTCCGTCATTCATGTCATAAATAAAAGTAGGTGTTACGGACTTAACTTGTGTTCCCTCCCAAATTCATATGTTGAAATCCTAACCCCCAGCGTGACTGGATTTGGAGAAAGGACCTTTAAGGAGGTAATTAAGGTTAAATGAGGACATACAGGTGAGGTCCTAGTCCTAAAGGACCGGTATGTTCTTATGAAAGGAAAGAGACAGCAGAGATCCCTCTTTCCACACATACACAGTGGAAAGGCCAAGGAAGGACACAGCAAGAAGGTGGCTCTCCACAAGCCAGGAAGAGAGATCTCACTAGAAATCAACACTGATGGCACCTTGATCTTGTACTTCCAGACTCGAGAGCTGTGAGAAAACAAATGTCTGTATATGCCACTCAGTGTGTGGTATCTTGTTATAATAGCCCAAGCTAATACAGTGACTTACAGAGTGTACCTACGAAGTCTTGTGCAAATTCAAAAATAATAATAATAATGGTTCTATATTAGCAAAATATTTCTCTGTTGATCTTGATCTCCATTCTATATTCTTTTCCAGTTTCCACCAACTCATCCTCTAGGTCACTCTCTAGTTCAGCAAATGTATCAAAATTTAGCCATTTGTTCAGAACAAGAATTTCAGAGCCATCCTTGACAATTCCCTTTCTCTTACCATATCACGTCCATGTAAATAATCACATCAGTTCTGCCTTCAAAATGTATCCCACATCTGACCACCTCCCTTCTCCTTCACTTCTGCCCCCTTAGTTTAGCTGCTGTTACCCATCTGCTGTAAAAGTCTCCTGAGTGGTCATCCATATTCCATGTATGGCCCACATACAGTAACCCTGATATCCCATCTACAATATGAACTAAGTCTCGCCTTCCCTCTACTCTCAACATTCAAATGGTGTTCTTTCTCACAGAACAAAATCTCAAGTTCCCACCGTAATCATAAGGCTGCCATGATCTGCCCCCTTGGCTACCTTTCTGTATCATGTAACTATTTCTAGATAACAAACAACCTGAAAACTCAGTGGCTGAAGACAGTACTGATTATCCCTTACTGGTCTATAGCTTGGCTGAGAGTTGGCTGATCCTGGCTGGACTCAACTGGGATTGCTTGGCTGGGTGGCTCTGTTCCTAGAGGGACCAGAAGGCTAGGCTGAGCTCTTGTCATAGCAATGGCAGATGTGTGTGTGTGTGAGAGAGAGCAGAAACAGACAAGGTCTCTTAACCCATAGACTCAGAACTGACATATTGTCACTTTCATTTTATTCTAATGACCAAAGCAAGTCATATGGCTAAATGCAGTCAAGGCTAGGAAAATGTACTACTTCCCTTAAGAGGAGACCTACAATATCGCATGGCAAAGAATGTGTACACAGACAGGAATAAATGAGTGTGACCAGCAATGAAGTCTATTATATACTCTGATCCATTTTCCTGTATTTCTACCTTTTGTTCACTTGACTTCAAGACTCCCACTTGCCAATCAAGCCTTTGGACTTGTGATTCCTCCCATGTAGGATATTCTTTCTCTAGATTACTACACAGATTTTATTCATTCATTCAGTTCTCTGCTAAAATATCATATTCTCAAAGATTCCCATGACTAGGGGTTAACAAACTATGGTCCACAGACCAATTCTCGGCCACTGCTTATTTTTGTAAAAAAAGTTTTATTGAAACGCAGCCATGCCCATTCATTTACTTATTATGTATCAGTACTTACATATGACAATGGTAAAATTGAGTAGTTGTATCAAAAACTATGCCAGAAACATGAAAATATTTACTATCTGACTCTTTCCGGAACAAGTTTGCTGACCCCTACTCTATCCCAGGGCCTGTCTTTATTTTTCTCTTTGATATTTATCTTTTAAGATTACACTCTATTTATTTGTCTATCTATTTAGGATTGAGCTCCTTCACTAGAATCTGAGTTTCTCTAGGGAAGGATTTTTTCCTATTTACTGCAGTGTGGCTAGGCCTAAAAATGTGCCAGGTACTCAGAATAATATTCTAATCCCCTATAAATCTTTGCCTAAATGGCACTTTCCCAGTGAGGTCTCCCCTGACAACTACAGCACTTCTAGGCCCTCTTCTCTGCCTTATGTATTTCCTTTATTTTATAGAACTTGTTTCCTTCTTACATAATACTTAACTTTCTTCATAACTTTATTGCTACTGTCTGACTCTGATATGAAAACGTAAACTTCACAGGGGCAGAATCTGTATCCAAAATGTTTACTTGGTACAGTGCCTGGCATATAAGAAGTGCTCAATAAATATTTGTTGAACGATTGAGCAAATAAAAATAATTTCTCAGGAATAGAATTAAAATTGTTTAATTTCAGAGAATAAAGTAAATAATGGGAGGTAATAACATTATTCATTGTTTAGGGGAATCCTTGAGAAAAGTCTTTAAATGAGACAAGTCCTCCAACACCCCATGCACTGAGATTTTTTTTTTCATAGAACAGATGAACCTAACAGCTTATGGATCAGGAATGTCTAGGTTATTAAGACATTTTCTGAAAGGCATGCTGCCCATTAATGTCAAGGGAGAATAGAAAACATCAGCAAAGCCTGTACTGATGACCCCCTTATTTAGAAGTCCTGCTTACTAGATCTCCTCAAGGTGCTTATGTTAATAAAGAGGGAGGGACTTCCAAGTAAGGTAAAAGGAAACTCTAATTGGATTTCACTCAAAGTTTGTGTTGCCAGGGGAGTAATAACAAAAAGTGGGGTGCCAGAATCCTTCCCTGCCCTCACTAGAATGTTAGAAGGTCATGAGAGTAGCTTTCTTGCATCCTCTGTTGTCTCACTTTTCACTCTCAGTCAGGACCATTCAGAAAATGAAGATGATTCCTTTCAGGAGGCTGGAAGCCATTCAGGTAATACCCGGATGTATCCAGATGAGTTGGGGGAGGGATGGTTCTCATTCGTTTGTGAAGCCTGCAGCAGGGGATTCTCTGGGAGCAGCTGCTCCGAGTCTGGATGTCCAGGGGATTCTGCCCATTTCCCAAAGTTGAGAGGAGGAAGAGGAGATATAAAGGTTCAGCTCACACAGTCTAGTGGAACAAATAGCCGTTGGGTGAGAAATTTGCTGAGGGTAGTTTTATCATTACATGTTAGAGCAAATGCAGCCAGTGCCCTGCCATACCCTCTTGCACTTA
Source organism: Ailurus styani (assembly GCA_002007465.1). Lineage (NCBI taxonomy): Eukaryota > Metazoa > Chordata > Mammalia > Carnivora > Ailuridae > Ailurus > Ailurus styani. The sequence goes on from LNAC01000147.1 coordinate 3,293,896, forward strand.
ACACTGAGAGGTGCAGCAACCTGACTTTCAACTGCCAGTATTTGACCTTTGCCTGAGCAACGGGCTTGTCCACCAGCACAGACCAGAAGTCCAGAGGACTTAATCCCCAGGAGCAGCCCTTAAACAATGACTGACGGTAGCTGGTGCTTAAATACCCCAGCTCCCTCACCCTCCAGTGAGTCAAGGCTAGAATGTGTGTTTTACGTGGAACCCGAGCATTCCTAGAGAGATAAGCAACAGTCACCTGCTATGGCGACTGGTTTGACAAGGTGACTTTTACTGGCTCTCTTACCTTTCTATTTTACTTCCCCTACATCCACCCAGACTGGTGTTTTCTTCCACCTCCTCAATGAGCTACTTGTTCTCAAGTTATTGTGTCAAGGTCCACTTCTAGGAAAACCCAAACTCAGAAACATGCCTATCCAATTCATACTTATCTTTAATTCCCTAGCCTAACTTAAATGTGCGTGATGATTTTATTTTTGTTTCAGGGGTGAGAGAAAACATGTTCAACCTTGAAAAACCATAACTTCTTCTTAGTAGATTGAACGCTTTGGGGACATTTGGTATTAACCTTTCTAGTAATGGTAACTTTCTTATTCTTGGTTTTAAGTGGACATGTTATTGCACCCTAAAAGTATTAACAAAATATCCACAGGTATGTTAACATTTAGAGTGTTAATATAATATTTTTAGACCTGATAGTTCTTTTATAAAACTCAAGCCCTTTATTTTATACACGAAAACTCATTAGGTGGGATGAGGTTTAGGCAGTGACTTAGCTAAGATCCCACTGCTAATTGGTTTCACAGCTGAAGCCACAAGTGAAATTCAGATATTACTTAAAATTAATATTATTTAATGTCTAGTAAGTGCTCTATATTCACCGTGTATACTAGGCTTTCCCAGTTGTACCTGGTTTGGCTATTTGGTAAAGTATATTTCTGGATGGTTTGGGAGGGGCAAGTCTGTCTTGATTTCTTTGGTCTCTATTCTCCTTCCTACAAACAGGAGGGTGCTAGCTTCTCAACACAGAACAGCCTTCTTTGTGTGATTTCTGTGTTTACCTGAATATCCAGGGTTATTCCATTCAAGAGAGAGGAGATGTCCTTACCTTCTCTCTGTGCCAATTTCTGTGGCCACCAGCTGTGGCAACAGCCATTCTCATGTTGTAGCAGAACTAATGATCTGCCTCCTGGGACTCGTAAGAGACTCCTCTTGCCACCCTGGATAAGTGCATGGAGCTGGGTTGCTTGTATCTTCCTGCTCTCCCCCTGCATCCGACTCAGTTTCTGCACTTGTGCACAGACACTCAGGCCTACCTGTCCCCCGGGCATTGAGCCTGTGGCAGTTCTCCCCCATCAGTGTGGGTGTGCCCTTGGCCGCCATCAGGAAGCCCAACAGCTGCTGCTGTGGCCTCATCTTGTCACCCCCCATGTTGCCTGAGCCTCTTGCAGGGGCTGGGTTGGGGCTTCGTTCAGCAAAGCTCCATCATCATCCTGTCTGTCTCCTCAGGAGCCTCAGGCTATACTACGGGCTGACCTAACTGAGCTCCTGAAGGTTCCAGCTTCCCAGAGGACTGGTTAACACAATCCAAAAGTATCACTATCACGGGTTTTGAATTAAAATAGTTCTTTTGGTTGACAGTGCTCTGAACAAGGACATAGAGCACAAACATTTTGCCCCCATTCTAGAGACTCGGCATCAAAATAGAGAAAGCTTAATGAATTTCCCAGAATTACTTGTTGTACCCGGAGTAGCTGTGAAAAACACAAAAGCCTGTCTCTTGATTTCGTCTTATCTTGACTTTTTTACTGCCCTATGTCCCTTTTTGTTTGCTTTTCAAACCCTGGGTTTATGTGCAGGGAGATGTATGATGGTTAATTTCTTCCTAAAGAATAATTCATCCAGGGTAGTAGATGCTGCCTACATCTGCGAGGCTCTTAAGTATTTCATGCATTATGTGGTCCAAATGGCTACATTAGGGGGAAAAAAAATCCCAATTAGTGAAATTTAAATGTGGAATTTCTTTGAATTGCAATTCTCCTTTCATATGTTACAACATCCTGATCAATGGCACCAAAAAGCAAAAGGTTTCTCTTATTGCTATATATTTTTATTTCCCTCCAAATATCAATGCCACATCAACTGTTAATCTGAAAAACCTCATTTAATGTCAGCTTGCTCACAGTTATGAAAATTCAGGTAATGTATTCCTGTTACTAATTGTATTTGAGAAAGTGTTATTAATTTCATATATCAAGTTCGTAGTGGCCATCTGTTCCCTCCGAACTGCTGCGTCTCCCTCCATCTGCCCTGTTTTTCTTCTGCTAATCGGGTGGCAAGGGCTCAGATGATCGGGAAGTTTCTCTCTGACTTTTGATTTGTCACTCATCATCAAGCCAGCTGTGCATTTGTAACAGACTCCTCCGACGGGTGGTGGTGAATTTAAATCTGTCTGGTTTTCTTTTTTTTTTTTAAATAAAACTTTTTTGTCAAAAAATGTTTAAAGGAAGCCAGATTGTATTTTCTACACTGTAAAATGTGCTTTGCTGCCACTAATTTGGCTGCATCTGCACTCTCATGAATATAGATGAAGGTGCATGGGCAGGATATTATTAGGGACTGCGGCGAGCAGGGAAGAATTTTAAATGCGGCAAGATACCATAGTTTAGATTTCTGAGAACATTAGGACAAACTCGCATGAAACTGCTGACATTTGCTAGCTTTAAGTTCAAGATGAGTTTTTGAATCTTAACCGCAAAGATTCTTCTTTGAATATTTTTGCTTGTGTGTGGTTGGATGGGGAAAAGAGATTATGGGAAGGATTCTGGGAGAATATGATTAAATCAAAAAGGGTTTCAGTTCAAATTTCTTCACCCTGTCTCCAGTAAATCATGGGCTAGAGTCAGTGTGCAAATGACATGGTTAAGCCCATCTTGTAGGTGAGCAAGCTGGGCAGGACATTAGCTAGCATCATGGGTTTCAAGTAACTCAGACACCCGGTGGCTAAGATATGAAGCTTACAGAACTGGGAACTTGAAGATGAACCTAGGATACTAATTATTTATTGTTTCTGATTTTTTGTTGTATACTTTCAGGCTAACAACACGCTATACATAAGTGTTTACAGAAATGTCATTCATCTCCTCTGATAAGCATTTTTCCCAAAGTCCGATAGATGACAGCAACAATCAGATGTTAATAATGATTAAACAGGTTTTATTTTGTTTTCAAAATGATTCACTGTACCTAGATATGAGGAAATATTCAACTCATGTTCAATAAACACACACTGATAGTGCTCTTTTAGCAACAGAGAAGAAATAAAAATGATGGGACAATATCTGTTCTCAAGAAACTTACAATCTATTAACTGTATAGTGTGAGAAGGTACTCTATTACAGTTCCAGTTGTAGCAATTAAATAGTGAAGCAACGACTCTTGTATAAAAACATTTACAAATCTTCATAAGAACAATATTTTTAATTGCATTGGCGCTAAATCAAAGCAAAGATTTTTCATATCTATTACATGCCGAGTCAGTTCATATTTTTTACATTAAAAAGTGATGCTTTTCTTGAGTTTCCCCCCCTTCATAATCATAGCACTTCAACATCTTGCTTTATAAATAAATAAATAGACAAAGGAACCTATTCAAAATGGTAAATAAACAAAGGAACCTATTCAAAATGGTAAAAACAAAACAAAAACACAAACAAAAAACCCAACTTAGAATTCACATTTCAATGTACAAAGAGTCTATGCCACAATATCTGTTATGAGTTAATTGTGTCTCCTAAAAAGATCTGTTGGAGGCCTAATCCCCATACCTGTGAATGTAATCTTACTTAAAAATAGAATAGTTTCCTCTAATCCATGGGGGCACATTACAGGACCCCGCAGTGGATGCCTGAAAACACGGATAGTACTGAACCTCAGATATAGTGTTTTTCCTGTACCCAGATATGTACGCTAAATTTAATTTATAAGACTAGGCATAGGAAGAGACTAGCAGCAATCACTAATAATAAAATAGAATAATTGTAACAATGCACTGTAATAAAAGTTAAGTGAATGTAGTCTCGCTCTCTCTCTCTCAAAATACATTATTCTCCTGTACTCATTCTTTGTCTTGTGATGATGTGAGATGATAAAATGCCCACTGATGAGATGAAGGGAAGTGAATGATGTAGGGACCTCGACCTAGTGTTAGGCTACTCTTGACCTCCGGACACTTCCCCAGAAGGAGGCTAACGATCTGCTTTCAAACTTCAGTTGACCAACTGAAACTGTGAAAAGCGAAACCATGGACAATGGCTACCGTAGGGTCTTTTCAGATGTAATCCAGTTAAAATGAGGTCCTACTGGATTAGGGTTAGCCCTAATCCCATATATCTGGTATCCTTAGAAGAAGAGAAGAGCCACAGAGAAGACTCATAGAAAGAACATTATGTGACAACGGAGTCATAGACTAGATGATACTACTATAAGCCAAGGAACACCAGGATTACAAACAACCACTCGAAGCTGAGAGGATTCTGCTCTCTCAAAACTTAACAGAGTCCTAGCCCCCAAACTGTAAGAGAATCAGTTTCTTTTGTTGTAAGCCCCCAAGTTTGTGGTAATTTGTTACTGCAACCTGCAGAAACTAATCCATCATAACATGGTTTAAGAAATAAAAACAAAAAGTTTGACCAATATATGTTTTTTCTAATTCCCAAAATTTGTGTATAGTTTTAACATAGGGCATCAAAGTTTTCATGTTTCTTAGTGTCACGAAGAACACCTAACAACATCTTAAAGTTTTTTTGAAAATGCTTTGTTTCTTAAAAATTGTGTTGTTAAAAAAATAAAATAATTGTATAACTGTTAAGTGTTTTCAAGCTACCATAAATAGTGACTTGAGAAGAATGGCAGAGGAAATACAAGATGTAAATTATTTCTAGGAGCAAAGAGAAGCTAATGTTTTATATTATCATAGCTTCTTTGACCATCTTTTGTTGGGAAAATCATTTTCTTATTTTTCCCCCAGGATGTTACTTGGGATGCTGCTACCAAACCAGAATCTAGTTCCAGGTCCATTTCTTTTACCTGTCTTTTGATATCCTTTATGAAAAACTTCTTTGCATCACCGCTTCTCTACTAAAAAATCGCAGATACCAATATATACCACCTCAAGATTATTTGGAGGGTTTCCAGACCTGTCTAGATCATTCAGAATAAAAATTTAAAAATGAACCTAATCGTCTTCCTTGTCTTTTGTTGATTAAACCAAAAATGTCCCAGAGACCCGTGATAACCCCTTCCCTTCACTATCACCTAGGTCTAGATCCTTTCCATCTCAACCCGATTCTGCAATTGACATTAGACTTCCACAGTTCTAAACAGCTGTATTTGAACTGTCCTAAACGTTGCCCTTTCTCTATAATCTTGCTAATCAAAGTGTGGTCCCGGGGCCAGCGGCTGTCCGCCTCACCCCAGAACTTGTTAGAAATGCAGACTCTCAGGCCCCTGAGTCAGCAATAGCATTTCTAATAGGATCTCCACTGATTCAAATGTACATTCAAGTTTGAGAAGCAGTGCTACGCAACACATTATTATTTTTCCCTGTAAATCTTCAAAGCAGTGTCTTACAGTAGACGACATACCTGTTCCTAGTTTGGTAATAGTATCCTTCTCTTTTATTTAATAAAATCACGATGTTTTAACTTCTACAGAATTTGTGCCTGAACAAAAAGACTAGAAAAAGACCCATGTGCCACAGTATTATTGCTGCTGTTTTCCTAATGTACTGCGTTCACTCATAGCCAGACCTTGGGATATCCCTAATAATATTAACAGAATATACATTAACGCGGAAGAGAAGACCAGGCCCTTTTAAGCGGTAGTTCTGTTTCCTTTCCCTAGGTAGATAATGAAGTAGATTCACTTTTCCCATGACACTGGGCTGCCTGATATTTTGCTGTGTTACATGACGTGCTTCAGCATGACTAATACATCCCAGCTGGTCTCAACAGCAGGAAAATGTGTCGTGGGGGGTGGGGGGGTGGCGGTGACATGGTTAGGAAGTTACGCATGCGCAGGCAGAGGAGGCTCTGTAGTGTCTATGATTAGAGTTGGGGGTGGGGTGGGAAGAAAGAATGAATGAAAGGGGGGAAAATGAGGAAATCCCAGGAGTTCCGGAGACTTGAAATTTTTCAAGCTGTCATTTACCTTTGCAAAGTTGTGGTTGGTGACTGTGTTTACAGGCTGTGGATCTGTAAACAGCACATGTGCAAACCGTTAGCTATTGTTTTGAAAATGACAGTATGGCCAATAATTTCAATTTCAGTGTTTAAGCGTGAACCAGATGACGCTATGTTTTATTTAAAACTGGGCATGTATCATGGAGGGTGGAAAGTTGTACCTCTTAAACACTTTTATATTGTGTAGTGTGCCATATGTTGCCTGCTTTCAGGTTTTTTAAGTGATTGCCTACTGCCTAAAGGTAGCTTGTCTCAAGATTATAATCCACATCTTGCCAGAGGGCAGAAATGAACCCATTAATTTAACAACACGCTAATGGGATTGGTATAAAGGTGTTAATTCTATTCCATATTCCTTAAGGATTAGGTTGAGTGATAGTTTGGTAAGAGAGAGAGGGGAAAAGAATCAACAAGAGAAGTATGAGACCATAGAAAAGATTTTGGCCAACATTTTAAAAAATTGTCTTCCTACCACCAGCACCAAAACAAAAACAAAGACAAAAACAAAACAAAACAATAAAACCGAACTTGATAGATGAATGAAGTCATTTCTAACTTAAGATTCTTCTTAAAATCTTCAGTTTCCTTCCTTATTTTACAACTTTAGATGGGAACGAGTTTCCTGCTCCCTGTTTATTCTGAACAAAGAATGCTGGCTACCATTTGCTCTTGAGTTATCCTCGGTCTATATTCAAGAAAGTTGCCGGACACATATTCTAGCTGAATATTTAACTTTGATAACATTTGGGCCAGTCAATAAAAGATTCTTGCCATCTCAGGCGCTGTTTAAACATGTTTATTGATGTTCAGCTGGAAGGGAGTGACACCTTACTCTAAAATAACCTCCACTGGCTAAATGCTATTCAGTGGTGTGGTCCTTGACCCCTTAGGAATGTGAGGCTGTGTTCTGTGTCATCCAGATCCGGGCAGCGCGGGACGGGACGGAGGTACCAGTGCGTGAAGCCTGCCCCACGATTTGATAAAGGTCGTACGAATTTCTGTTTTAACTTAGAGGAGTGTTTCTCTAATCTCAGAGACTCCCAGGCCCAAACGCCCAGATAATTGTTGATCCTGGGCTGGTTTCCCAAGCAAATTTGCCCCTGAGATTCCAGTTCCCTCTCCCTAAGAGGAGGCAAATGTTAGTTCCTTGGTAATGGTTCCGCCTCACTAAGTCGTCATCCAAAATACCATTACCCCTGAATTCACTTAATACGAGTATCCATGTTAAACCAGTATCTTCCCTTACAAAAAATAGGCAGTTTATAACAGGATTTCTTATCAGGTAATAACCATCTAGGTTTATTTTAAAACCCCTTTCTTGTTAGCTTAAGAAATAAAATCCAGCAATGACAGAAGATTAGGTTTCCCTGGGGTGGGGTTCAGACAGTTTCTTCTTTGTGTTTGCCTCTTCTTTTGTAAGATGTGATCAGCAGCCTGCATTGGGAGGCCTGTGGGGGAAGGGATTAAGTTCTCCTCAGCTGGCTGTCCAAGGGTGTGGCTCTTTAACATTTTGGCTAACAGATGGTGACAAACCAACAGGTGCACCCAGATCACTGCACCGAGCTTTTTACATCTGCTGGGCGCACAGTGTGCTCACTGGGACTTCCCCCAGGCCAGCTGGGGCCTTGGCTCCACCGAGCATGGCCCAGACTAGGTAGAGGGAGATGGAGGCCCATGACCTTCAACCGTTCGCCTACTGATATGTGCTTTAGAGGATAAGCAGGGCAAAAACGCTTTGATCTGAACGGGATGCAGTGAAAAAGGAAACAAAGGGTGTAGACCCTGGGGTGAAGGGAGGAAGTGCCAGGCAGTTTGGGTAACAAAATCCCCTTTTCACGATTTGACAGCCTCTCTCGTCAGGGCCAGATTTCTCTTTTAGCAAGGACACTGGCCTGCATTTATTGCCACCCTGGAAAATTGTGGTTGGAGGACTCAAAATTGCTAAATGGAAATAACCCAGAGAATCATCGAGACAATAGCCTTGGCAACAACAATAGCTAACCCTTCATTTGCTTGCTGCGTGCAGGGCTTTGCCTGAATTATCCCACAGCACTCCCAGAACAAGTCTGTGGCGGCAGGTACTGTTTCTCTTCCCATTTTACAGTGGAGAAACTGAGGCACAGAGTGGCCACGTGATTGACCATCAGAAAAGAGCAGAGTGAGTACTTACGGATTCAACATTATTTAAACACATACTTATTGAGTCTACTGTGTACCGGGCACACACCTACAAGCCAGCTTTCAAAACCGAGTTGGCCTGACACCCAACCCCTGCGTTTAACAGCTGTGGAGAATCGTCAGGGATCAACTTACTCTATCCACTTGAAAGCAGAGAGAAGGAAAGACATACTTGAGGTCGCTGTAAGTTGCAACTTCATATACTAAGTCCACTTGAAATGATTGGTTCTTCTTTTGTTTTGGTTTTTGGTCTGGTTATCAAGGTCCTTATGTCACAGAAAACAAGGCTGTATCACCATGCTACTTTGCTAATCTTAATCATTAACCTTATGTAAAGCCTAGGGTTCTCTCTCCTACACCTTTATCTTTACAGAGGAGGAGACCTACTCACAGAACTGTCTCCTGAGAGCACACTGCATGCTTTGCAAGTCAGGAAGAAGCAGATGAACTGAGGACCCCGATCTTCCACACATGGCTTCAGGAGGGTGTTCTGCACTCCTCTAGACATGTGATGTGTGGCCTGGTGAAGGTTGGAGAAGGACAACATTGTCCCATATCTTTACGCTCCATTAGTGTTCAATGAAGAATGCTGTAGTAACTAGTACTTCATTGGCTTTTACCAATCTACAAGCCATTACTTTCTTTTTGATGGGGGGTATCTCCTAAGGACTTAAGAGATACTGTGCTGCTGTTTTCGATTGTTTGTTTGCTTGATTGCACTACCTACATGTCAGGTGCTGTGTTGTTTCTTATATGCATCTTATCATTTCATCTCCTACAAAACACTGTGATGCAGATGCTATTACTGGCCCATTTTACAGATGAGGAAATTAAGGCTTATTTTTAAAATATTTTTTCAGTTTATTATTTTTTAAAGATTTTATTTACTTATTTGAGAGAGAGAGAACACACATGAAAGAGAGCATGAGCAGGGGAGAAGAGCAGAGAGAGAAGGAGAAGCAGCCTGAGCAGGGAAGCCCAATGTGGGGCTCAATTCCAGGACCCTGGGATCAGAGCCTGAGCCAAAGGCAGACGCTTAACCCACAAAACCACTCAGGAACCCCCAAAATTGAGACTTATAATGCTTGAGTAACTTGTATGAGATCTCACATCTGGCAATTACATATTCGTAGGGTTTTTAAATTATTGGCCAACATCCCCACTGAACTACGTCCTCTAAAGACAGAGATGGTGTCTGCTGAGATGCTCTATTCATCCCAGAGTGTTTAAACTATTTAACAGGACCTTCATACACATATGCTTAATAAATATTTATTTAATGATTAAACAAAAAATAAGTGAATAAAGTTGGAGAACTAGAATTTGAAGTCATGCCTATTTAAATCGAGAGTCTGTCTTTTTAACTACTGGGCAAATGAGCCCACATTGCTCAGAGTGGCTATGTTCTGCTCATTCGCTAGGTATTGTTATGAACCAAATTCTGTCCACCACCACCCCCCAAATTCATATGTTGAAGCCCTAACTACCATTGTGATCATATTTGAAGAGGTCCTAAGGGCGGAGCCCTAATCAGATAGCAGTGTGGTCCTTACAAAAAGAGCGAAAACACCAGAACTTACTCTCCACGCCCACACAGAGAAGAGGCCATGTAAGGACAGAGCAAAAAGGGCAGCCATCTTCAAGTGAGGAAAAGAGGCCTCACCAGAAACTGACCCTGACAGCCCCTTGAATTTGGTTTTCTAGTCTACAGAACCATGAGAAAATAAATTTCTCTCCTTTAACCCACCCAGTCTGGTATTTCATTATAGCAGCCAACTCATCTGCTTTCATTCCTTGTTCCTCTTACTCCCTCTTTAGCCAGAGTATAATTTATTGGATATCTTCTAGCTGCTTCTGTTTCTTGGTCTTCAAAAAGCAGTAAGAGAGAATTGCCTTCTTCCTCTATATGCACTCTTTTTTTTTCCCTATAATTTTTCAGCAAAGAAATGCAAGTAAGCAGCTTTTTTCTGCCTATTTGGTCATCCTTTTTTCTTAGGAGGAATGAAATACCATGACAGCTTAAGGCCTGCCTGATGTATATAAATGCTATGGATTCTCTGTAGTTGGAATTAACTTCCTGCATTGGAAGCCTCCCCGATTCCAGAATCGCCCCCCCTGGCCATCTACCCCCAGGTCTGTATTGCAGGGGTGGTTTGCTGGGGCTAATGTAGAGCAGCAACAATCAAGAAGGAGGAGGAGGGAGTAGAGACCTAATAATCCGAATGAAAGCCTAGTACAAAACTATGGGTTGGGGATTCTGTTCCAGCTTTTGAGTCTGACTTTGAGTGGTCAAGTGTACAAAATCTATAGCAAATTAAGTCGTAATTCACCTTGTAGTTTAGAGTCAGGAGGATTCTAATCACCCGGGAATCCAGTTGGTGGTCAGTTCTGGAAGCCTGGTAGTAAGTGGGCATTTAGGAAAAACAAACTATCAAAAGAAGATGCAGGTTAAAGGTCTATGCCTAAAAAGATGTAGAGTCATTAACCCGAGTAACCTAGCAGATCTGAAATAAAGAGGAAAGTCAAAAGATATAGCAAGTTGGATCAACACGGGAAGAGAAAAAGTGATCCAGAGGGGTTGGCCCAGGAACCAAAGGGTTATTTATAGAAATGACTATATCCTGGGTTTGACTGGCAGCAACCAGCCACATAAGAGCAGAGTCAAAGCCCCTAAAAGCACCAGAAGCTCCTAAAATAATTCCGCCACAGCCGGAAGAATACTGAGGACTACAATATATTCCTGCCTCAGTCACAATATGCTGTGGGACTGGGGAAGGTCTGAGGCTGTGAGCTGGGGGGTAAGCCCTGACGTTCTGTGGATGTGGGGGAGCAGAGAACCAGGGGAAGCAAAGGCAAGAGACGTAAGAGGTCCCAGCCCTTCCATAGTAATACGCTGGAGCACACGATTCCAAAGATAACTATTTAGCTGCGTGAGGTTGGGGCCCTGGTCGACTGTGTTCCCTACTTACTCCCATGAGTCTGTCAGAGTTCTTGGCACAAAACGGAGCTTCTATATATGTGTTAAATGGCTAAATGAATGAATACTATAATACAATCAGAAATGTGGATCTTTCAACTCCATTTAATTCCTCCAGTGTTTTCAACAGTGCCCATAGTAGTGGGTTAATTTACATCTATAGTAGTCAATATGTGCTATTCAGGAAGCACCAGAAGTATGGTTCTTAATATTCAAGAAACCCATACTAATAAAAATCCTGGGTTCTTCCAATAAGAAAATGTTTCCTGAATAAAAGTGGATCGATTTTTTGCTGCTCTCCTTTGAAAGGCTTAGGAGTTGGAGATAATCATTTAAACGACTAGTACAATGATTTTTGATTGAGGCTAAGAAAAGAAAGTTAGTTGGAAGCTCGTATGTTGAATTTCTTTGATTACTCCTTTATCATCGCCCAGTTATTAATAAGCACTCACTTGTGATTTCCCTTTCCGTTTCCATGAACACACACACCCAGTGCCAACAGTGATTAGTCCCGTGCGAGAACACACGGCCAGGGAGCCCCATCTTCCCAGCCTCCTGGACACTTCGATGTGCCCTGCGGGCGCACGCGGAGGCCACGGAACCTCGCAGCGGCCTCGGAGCCCCGAGTGGTGTAGACCGGGTTGTTGCCTGCTCACCGATGGCTGCCCTACAGCCTGGCGGGTTTTTCAAGTGTAGTGGAACGGAAAACTCAGTTACTCTCATTGCAGACTCAACAGTTATCTATCGAACTGTGAGTCCCTTTCTGCTCTGCGGGCGTATTTAAAGTTGGGAAGAGCGCAGCAGCCCCTTGTCTCAACGAACGCAGCAGCTCGCCCCGGGCCCCACAAGAACGGCCAGGCACGGTGCCCGCTCCGGCGGCGATGACGGGGTTCCGGGGCGTAGACCCGGGGAGCCTCATTTTGAGTGTTGGATGCATCGTTGAGACGCGCACGTCTGCCCAGACGGCAAAAAGATCCCGACAACAGTATTCACCCCACAGCTGAGATGAGCGGAGAATGTGTTTCCATCTTCACAGTCATCTTCTGCTCCTCGGGTGGAAACCGAGCACCAAATGCCAGGACACTGGGAGAACAGGTGTACCAACCTCCACCTGGGACTTGGGGAGGGGAAGTAATGAGCTCAGAATGGCCAAATCCGAAGTTCCTAGGCAAGCAAGCTCTTAAACAAGTGTACCCGGACTTACGGAGCTTGAAAATGCCCTCTTCGGCATGCCGCCTGCCGTGCAGCCTCACATAAAGAAGCGCTTCATAAAGTGCGTTTCATGGAACAGAGCCCCGAAAGACGCCTGTGCAGAAGCGGCATACCTTGGCCCGCCCCGGCGCGGGAGCCGGGGAACGTCCTGTAGTAAAACACTCTGTTTAGCACAAAGCTCCCACTTACTTGACCGTAAAACTATTTTTAGGCAATTACCTTTTAGCATCCTTCCAAATAGTTTGCAGTTGCACGCGCTTTGGAAAACACAGCTCTAAAAGGCAATTCAAATGTAGCTGGCGTCTTAGCATTTCTGAGCCTTCCAAAGGGAGATCTGTTTATTTATTTATTTTTTAACTTTTATTTTATTTTTCCCCCTGTATTATATGTTGGCTAATTGAAAATAAAAAAAAAAAGGAAAAGAAGAAATACAGAATCCAAAGGTATATTTAAACAGAAGCCCTGGCCTCCCCTGGGGCAATGGAATTTGATATTCCCCTTTCCCATTCTATCCTTCTTATCTGAGGATATGAGCTTGGATCAAATACATGCATAAGTCAATAGAGGGTCTTACGTATCTCACTAAGGGACCACGGCAGTAAAGATAATTTCGTTGAAGCATTTGAACTTAACTTTAAGGTAACATGGAGATACACACAGGGCAATACAGTAGCTTGCTTGTTTAAGAACCAAGAGCAGGGCGTTAAAGACTCTGCCTTCTTTGAGAAAATATAACTCTACCCAACTTCTCAGTTCTGCTGGAACTTGCACAAGCATGAGAAGCTGCATAGGAGCGTGTGCTGACCTAGGCAGGAGATCTTCACTGCCAAGGTCCCTTCAGTTGCTATTCTGCAAGCCAGGTGTGTTCCCTCTGCCATCCTGCAGGATCCCATGCTTTACAAGGACTCTGGGCTTAGTTTAAGGCTCAGCTATTAAAATTCTGGGTGATTTTTTAACAAGGGCCCTACATTGTCATTTTGCACCAGGCCCTACAAATGGCAGGGCTGGTCCTGCCCCCCTGGGGAAGATGAGTCTGTCTTCCAGTACATTCTTCAGAAGGGTCACTTCCTTGGCCTGTCCCCAGCATATCAACTGCAGCTGTCACCTCCACTGATCAGTTTAGATAACTCTTTGTAGTAAAACCTCAAGTAGTGAAAATACAGAATTTGGAGTCAGAGAAAAGTGGGTTCAAACCTTGGCATGCACATTTACTAAGTGGGTTCAAGTTTAACATGCACATCTACTAAGGTTTAGACCTGAATGCTGTTACCTTGCTTCCTGGGGCTTCAGCCTCGGGGCCAGAGTGGGCTAGGGATGCCTGCCTAGCTATCTCATTTTTGTAAAAGGGCACTGTGCTTGTGGGCTGCAAAGATTGAGATTAAGAATCTAGTATAAGAGTCACTCGGTACCTGTTCAATCCCTTTCCTGAAAGCCAGTATGTGCGCTCATAACTTTGAAAAGTGAGCCAACATGTTAGTGGATGCTTAAAGTCATGGTATGGTATAAAATCAATTAATTAGTTAAGTATACATGTATATCCTTATTTATTTTTGAACAAAACAAACCTATCATACATAGGCTGAAGTGCTTTCTGGTGCTAAATTGCAGAGTCTCTTAACGAACAAACTTGTGGATACCCTGTGGCCATTATCTTTATATTGTTCTTGTTCATGAAAAGGGTTCTTCTGTACCTTCTCACTGAGATCTGTGTGCATCACACAGTGGGGTCTTTTGTAGAACTTCTATGATAATTTCACTGACTACACAGTTCTCTTACCTGTATCCATTAAAACTCCACTTTTTAAGTAGTTTTTATTCAATGTGGTATTTTGGTCAAAGCACGTACTCCTAAGAGCAGGCCGTTGTGGGTTGAATTTCAGCTTTTATTAGTTTCCCGGGGCTGCCAAAACAAATTGCCACAAATCAAGTGGCTTAAAACAATGGAAATCTCTTCTCTTACAGTTGCGGAGGACAGAAGTCCAAGATCAAGTTATTGGCAGGGCTGGTTCCTTCTGGAGGCTCTGAGGGAAAATCCATGCCATGCCTCTCCCAGCTGCAGGTGGCTACCAGCAACACTTGGCATGTTTTTGGCTTGTAGATACATCACTCCAGTCTCTACCCCCATCTTGCCATTACCTTCTCCTCTGCCTTCCTCTTATAAGGGCTTCTGTCATCCAATTGAGGACTCTTAATTCCGGGAGGATCTCATCTTCAGATGTTTCACTTAATTACATCTGCAAAGACCTTTTTTCCAAAGAAGGTCATGTTCATACGTTCTGGAGATTAGGGCATGGTTAAGTCTTTGTGGGGCCGCCATTCAACCCACTGCTATCCGTGCGGCCTTCTGCAATCACTTGACATTGTTCAGCCTCAATTTTCACCACCTGTAGAGTGGAGACTGCCTATTGTAGAACCATTGTGAGGGTCAGAGTACCTTAAGTAAGTCGCACAATGCCAAAGAGTACCACATAATAGAGCCTGAAAGAATGGTAGCTGTTATTATTATGATGTAGTTTTCTGCCATCTTTTCTCTTCTTGTCTACTGCACAGATCCATCCCTTATACTAATGCAATAAATAAGTGTGGATCTCTGTTCTGATGTGTGCTTCACACAGCTGGCAACTTCAGTTGCTTCCCATCACCAAAGAATGGCATCATCCCTTACCAGATGAAGGGGACAGGGTTTTATGGACCACTTTGATTCCATGTAGGAAAAGAACAATTTTGAGGTTGAGAGCTACTTCCAAATGCGTGTGCCCATCACCATGAGAATCAGTCTGTATGGGCACTTGCCATGTGCTACTTGTACATACCTCCCCTAACTGGCTTCATTACAGCACCCTGGAGCCTGGGGGTGAACTATTAAGGAGACATTTAACAGTGTGCAGCAAGAATTTATTCTATGAGTCCCTGTTTGATGAAAGAAGAGACTGTTAAAAAAAGGCGTTGTTGTTTTTGTTGTTTTGGACAGCAAGAAAGTAGTCCTAATAAGAAAGTCTTTCAGTTTTGGATTATTATTTATAACATGTAAAAGATAATTCAATTCCTATCAGCTTAAACAATAAAGGATATATTGGAGGTAGGGTGAACCCTAACACTGAATGATTCAGCAACTCACAAGTCTCAGAAAGGATCTGTGTTCTTGCATTTTACCTGCTTTGTCTTCCATGGTGTTAGCATTGTGCAGAGGTCGTCTTACCCTCTTGATGTCAGGAAAGCGGCTGAAGAAGTCTAGGTTTCCTGCCTGTAACTTACATCGTCAAAATGGAGTGGGGGAACATGAGAGGGAAGTCCGAGTTACTCTCTGAAATAAGTGAGAAATCACATGAAATTTCTCCTTATGTCTAATTCATTGTAATTGGATTTTATGCCCATCTCTGAACCAGTCCTATTATTCCATTTCCACACTCAGTGTGACTTTGGCTTGAGTCCCCTCAACTGTCCCCTGTGACACAGGCAGGGCCACAGCTCTGCAGTGGAGGGGATGAGTCAGCACTGTTGAATACTCATCTGACATTTTTGTTTCTAGAGTTAAAGTCAGCCTAGTGGTATGTTAGTCTCCAGTGAGGTTCAGAAATTCTTGGGTACTTGCATTTAACCAAGGTTGAAACTTGCTCTTGTGGAAAAGGGAGAGAGAGTCAAGGCAGTTAGCAGTGTTTGCTAGGAGATGAGTATAAAGATAGACCATGGACTCTGAGCTGAGTAAGGAGGAAAGTGATAATATGACAGACCAAACTCGGTGATGAGACAGTCATTTTTATGAATTGAAAGTCTCAGGGAAGCTAAAGAAATGATCAACAGTCACTGGACTCGAAGGTGGGGCTCAAGAGTAGGATGCATGTCAGTTGAGATTTCAGTGTTGATGTGGTTATTCGTGATGGCCAGGCCCAGTGGCCCCAGTGGGGTGCAGGGAAGATCCCTGGATACAAGCAGTCATGTAGGGGGTCGCCTGAGTCCTGGCTGATGTGCTGCATGGAGGGTACTGCAGTACAATAAGATGGTAAGCTAAAACACATGGAGTTGTGATGGTCTCCCTCCCTCAGTTCCCAGTGGTGGAGTGTGCGGAAGCAGAACATCTTGAGCATTCTACTCATGTCCATTCCCCCAGGGATGTGGTCAACAAGAACTGTGGCTTCACCTGTGTCCATGCCAAGTATGTTCACTTGGAAAGCAGCATAATCTAAAGGGTTAGATTATGATGTTTTAAGAGTTCCAGAGTGTAATTTTTTTTTTCTGGATGCTGATGGTTGATGGATGACTGATTAGAGAGTTAAAAATAAAGAGATAATATGATTGACAACTCATAAATACCAGGGATTGTCGGAAGCACTGAAATCTCCTTGGTGGATTTTGCATATTTTATTTCTGGTGGAGAAAGGAGTCAGGGAGAGAGAAGGAGAGGAAAGAGACAGAGACAGAGACAGAGGGGGAGGGAGATGCCCAGAGAAAATGAAGACAACATTTCCATCTGGGGTTTGTGCTTTTCTGAGTGCCGACTCATTTTGATAGATTATTAGAAAACTCATATTTGCTCATAAATGTGAAAAAATAGCAAATGTAAAATTTGCAAATTTATTCCTAAATGTAGTTAAATTCATAAATATTTAGACATTTTCTGTAAAGCTTCTAATTTATAACCTTTACATGAATCTATAATTTGGTATAAAAGCTTCTAAATGCAGTAGTAATGTCACAAACGTCTATAAATATTCACATCTCATTTACAAATGTTCTGCAAACCATGAGCTGAAGAAATTGTGAATGCAAACCATTTTTCAGGTGGATTTCTGCCTAGGTGAGTCAGGACAATGAACAATGAAAATCTTCAAGAGATAATTTTGAGACTGTGACTTCAGTCTATTGCTTGTATGGTCTAAAATTATTCATTAAATAATATTTAGAAAAAATTATAGATGCAGCTAAGGATGAACGAACAGACTCAAATACAAAAATTGAAAATCAAAATCTGAGAAAGGTCAGAATAAGATTTATAAAGATGTCAGGCAATACTGGGTAGAATAGTGAGTCCTTGAATGCATCTTTCCGAGGCTCACTTTTTCATCTGTAAAAGGGAAATAATACATTTTTCATAAAGTTTTTTTCTCTTAATAGTAAGGATTATGAGAATAACAGACACTCAACTCAAAAGTGCTTAAGAAATCAGAAACAAAAATTCTGTGGCTGGCATCCCAGAAAACTTCACGCCTGTCTAGATACAGGGGCTGAAACTGGGACTCGGCCTCCACTCACCCCGCCATTCCTAGTCTCGTGCGCATGTGTGCAGGAGCAAACACACACAAACGCTCCCATTTTTGGTTTCCTTCTCATTGTTCTGGTTTCCCTTCCACGTTCTCAGCTCTCCTTTTCCAGGCTTATCTCACCCTTACACATAGGGACTCAATAGAAAGAGTTTCTTATTTCCAGTTATTCCACCGAAGATACCCTGACAAATTATCCTGAGACTGACTTGGAACATTTTCTGTCCCTGAACCCGTCACGATGTCCAGAATGGAATGCCACCCAACCACAGGGCTGGGTCCCATTCTCACCCATGAAGCCAGGGGAACTTGGGATCATGTGAAAGGGAATGGAAAATATTGGGTCCGGTATGGGTGCTGTCACCAGCAAAAGAAGGTTCTCATGACGTGAATAAAATAAAGCAACAAAATGAATAAAATGCATCAATGTATGAAAGACTTCAGCAAAGTGTTTGGCACACAACAAATGCTCAGTTATTTCTACCATTAGCCACTACTTACTGTTGTTACTACACTCTCTCCTGCAGGAAGAAGAGGGAGGGGATTCAAGTAGGAAAGAGAAGTTTAGAACATGTGTTCCTTCTCAAAACTTCCAGAGAGTCTCAGGAAACCAGATTCTTCCTCTGATTCCTCTAACAGTATCCACGAGGTGATGAGTGGCCTGTCCTATCAGCCAAGATCCATGGAGCGCCTACCACATCCACGGTGCCAGAAGTCGGGAGTAAATCCTCCTCGGTGTGTTGGGCATTATCAAGACACAATCACGGAGCAGAGGCTTCCTCTCTGATGGTTTGTCTCCATCTATAATAACCTCCCTGTCCCCCTTATGGAATCGAGTTCCATATTTCTTGGGTTTGGCAATGCTGTCACAGTTTTGTGGTAGGAAATGTCGGTGCTTCATCAGGTTAGCTGCAGAAAATGTGGGAAATATTTCTATATCCTCTGCAAAATGTGCTCAGCTGGATGCTAGATCATTCCGCCTAACCCTTTTGGACTCATTTGCTTTTTCTTTGGTGCTCTCTAATAATCTGTACCTTACACTTATTTACTAAATAAATTAGCACCATAAATGCTTCTTCTTTTTTCCCAAATGTATTTTTTTTTCAAACACTGAGGAGTTTCTTCTACTGTGGGTCCCCCAGAATTTGGTAAAGAATTGTTTACCATCAAATTCACACCCTCCATTTGTTCTTCTTTTAAATATTCTTGCTTTGTGTTTAGCCTTCCACACTGAAAGTTTATAACTTTTTTTTTGTCTATTGCCTTAAGAAAGCCTCTAGCTCTTTCTTTGTAGCTGTTCTCCCCTGAGTTCTCTGGTGCTGGTCGTTTTTTTATTCAGGTGTGGTGAGCACAGTATATGCAGGCCCATGTGTTGCTGTTCTTGCTGGGGTTATTTGCCCCAAATCATGCTATAGGTTTACCTGTTGACCCTCAACCCCAAATCATCTTCAATTTCTTTCACCCAACTGCTACTTCTAATACGTCTTCTTGCTTTCTCTTTTTGAATATAAATTTATCCCCTTCTTAGCTTTCCCACTATTTCTTTGGAAAACAGGGCTATGGCTGGCACCTACCATACCATATAGGGTTATGTGGAGAAAATCTTGAAGTGAATGTGGAGAATGTTGAATACTTTTCTGGCATATGGACAGCCATCAGTGAACATTGACACACATTATAATTTTGATCATTACTATCAGAATAGCTCAGTCGAAGTTTGAGAATCCTTTTCTGAAATCAGTGTCTGACTTGGACACGAGTCCTTTACTTGAGTGACTCTCTCCTAGATTACAACCTTAAAAATTGGAAGATTTCTATGTGTGAAGCATCTGCATGTAAAAATAATGAGTGTTTTGTAGACTTTGATTCTGCTAAAAAAGTGCACATAATAAAAATAAGGAGTTGAACTTTACAGATCTCAAATGAGTATATAATTTAAAGAAAAATATGGAAGCAACTAGTTGAAGGTCAGTTGAGAAGCTGGCAGAGACTACAGAATGTTGGTCCTGTCCTAGGTTTTCAGTTTCTTCCATAATATAAAAATTGTCTTTTAGTCACGGTATAGTCTTTCTTGGAATCCTTATTTTAATTCTGTAACATTTATATTCCAGGAGTAACAGCAAATCTGCTGATTACTTATGAAAGCAGGGGGAAAAAAAAACATTTGCAATTACAGTCAAAATTAAAGTTATTTTCTAATCTTCTCATCTTTTTTAAGGAATGAAAAACTTTAAATATGGTCAACGTAGCACATTTGAAGTGTCGAACTTACTGAATTTTTCTAAGCCAATAGAATAATAAACTTCTGTAAAAACAGTGAGCATCTTACAGAATTTTAATAATTTGACCTGTTTAATATAAGTTGAAAAATTCCTCTTGTGTAAGTACCATTGCATAATGCTCTATGCTGAGCTATTAAGATATATTTAGTAATTCCATTAGAACTGCACCACCGAGCAGGGCAGAGCATATGGAAAGAAGTTGGTGAAAAACTGATTAAACATTTATATCAAGTACATTTTGATTTAACTCACATAAATAATTCATTTTTATGTTTTCTTTCTTTCAAAATAAACCTTTTTGACACCTGCTGTGCTAAAAATAATGCTATCATGGCTGTAATAAAGAAAATCTTAAAGCACGCAGCCATGACATCATCTGGTACCCGTGCAGATACTAAATTGTCAGCACATAAGTGGAGTAAAGTAAGACGTGGCATTATTTATTATTTATTTAGGGCCTCAAAAATATACCAGGCTCAGTGGTAAGCAAAGCACCTGGCTGAATTTGAATATATCATTTGTCTCAAGAAAAGCTAAAAAATTAAAAGGCTCATGAAGAAACGCAAGAAAACATAAGAGAGAGCCATAAAGACACAGAATCCCATTCTTTGCTCTCAGCATGAGAACTGAGCTGAGAGCCAAGTGAATGAACTGAAGCAAAAACCCCGAGAGGTGGATGTTTGTCTTTACAATGGGAAGAGAGAGACCCGGGCAAGAAGGCAATAGCTGGTGACTCCGTGTGGTCACAGCATCATTCTAGAACAGTAATTCTTAAAGTAGGAGACATATACTCCTGGGAGGACGAGGGGAGTTGTTGGCTGGCCCCTAGGCTATTTGACCAGTATTGACTAGTATTGAATCACAGCATCCAAAAATAGTCCCTTTTAATTTTCTTTCAGCATTACCTGGGTAACTCTAGGGGAAGTTTTTAGTGGACACTACTCTGTCCCTAACATCCCTATAACACTTTCCAGGCTTCTCTTTCTATCAAGAGACAAGCCTGGATGCCCACAGCATTTCTGGGCAGTGGAGTAGTAGATAATATCACCTAACTAAAATGTGGTCACGTGCCTTTATTCTAACTTTATCCACATGTGGCACGTGATTGTTTCCCATGCACGGCATAATCTAGAAATACCTTTAACAGCATTCTGGCAAAAACATGAATCTATTTAATGAAAATTGTTATGTAAATAAGAGTAGACCACAGAGGCAGGCAGAATTACGATAATACTTGCAAACAAGCCCCCAACAGCTGGCCGATACTGGCATCGACTGAAGGAAAAGCTCTAGAGTGAGTGTGAAGAGGCTTGCCTCTGTTTTGCCTCATTGTGGACCAAGAATACACAGATGATGGCAACGGATAGCCTTCCAGACTCCCCTTAAGCCAACACTTCCCACACATGCCAAAAAGGCATAGCTGATTGTAGGGTTGCTCATTGGTGAGATCCCATTCAAAAAAACTTATTTACTCTGGAGGAAAACACATTTAAGCACCACAATTGATATTGGGAGAGAACACCTCCCATTTGGCACTTGCAAACTCAGATAGCATCTGCCTAACCAAATATTTGTATGAGTTAATTTTGTTGTGAGAGCTTCACTTAGAGGATGATTTTCCTTCATAATGCACTCTTTCACAATTTCAGAAATAAAATTCCGTATAATCATTATCATGTCTATTAGGATCCAGTATTGGCACGCATTCCTCTGGATTACATTAATTCAGCTGAAGAGGAACAAATGCCTGGGATCAGGGCCACAGGAGCCCTGCAGGGGTTTTCCTCTGCTCCTGGAAGGACACTTAGCAAGAATGGTCCTCGGAAAAAGTGTGGGAACATCCCATTTTAAGCGGTGTTGCCCTTTGAAAATAAAAATACTGGGTTACGTTTATTGTTTAAAATAACTTTCCCTGTGTTTATGAAGCTAATGCATTTTTGTTTTTAGAAACTTGCAAACTAGAAAAGAGCAGAAGCAGCAAATGAAGGTAATCTCATTGTCCAGAGACAAACATTGTTAGTATTTTGTTACGTATTTTCAGATGAGGCTGTCTTCTCATCTTCCCTGTAGGACTTCATAACAGCCTAATAAAAAACCCCCACATCAATTACCATTCTTCCTCAGCAGCAGTTCGTGTACCGTGAACAGTGTTGAGACAGTGGCTCCAGAAGACAATGGCTTCCTGGGCCATTTTAATCAGGGAAGTTTAACTCTCGTGTTCTTTCCATATTAGGATTTCATGTACGATTCCATTCAGTTTGAAGAATGAGAAAATGCTTTCTTCAATCATGGTTTTCATGGCTTCTTAATTTCCATGATTTAACCGATTCTCTATTTTTTCAAATTATGGCTGTTACTAACTCTTTACTATTATAGATAAAAATTTCCATAAACATCTCATCTATAAATATTTAGAATATATGTACAAGGTGGTAATGGAATTTTTTGGTTAAAGAGTATGAACATATTAAGGTTAATTTCCTCAGAAATGACATATCGACTTTCTCTCCTAGCAGTAGCATGTGAGTGTGTGTTTACTACAACTTTATCTTCATTGACTATAATTTCTCTTAATCTTTCCATTACATTTTAAATAAGAAATGTTCTATTTATTTAAAATGTTCAAATATGAATAAGGACAGTCAAAAAATAACTTTAAAGGAGCTTAATATTATTCATTAATTAATGCTTACCCTTCAGTAGGATCTGGAGAGCAAAATTACAATGATGTAGAAGTCGTGCTTTCCTAATTAGTACTTCTATTCCATTATGTACGGTTGCTTATATAATGCCTTCTCCCTCTAGAATGTGAAGTAAAAATTCAGGTTGGCATTCCATTCTCTGATGTATATACCAAAAGTAAAAAAAAAAAAAGGTACTCTGCATCAGTCATCAATAAGTTAGTGGATTACACACTGTCTACAGATCTCTACTCAAGCTAATGAGTGTTTATAAAATAGAATCATTCTGTCTTTATTAGTGGCCGGATTAATCACCCTCTCCACATACAATGCTTCCTTAGTACTTATATTTCCACTATAATATTGATGACATACTGCTTTGTGGTAAAGTTCTCTGAGTACTTACTTCTCTGAGTACATATCTTATCTCTCCTTCTAAATCCTGTCTAATTTATCTGTAAATCCCTCATAGTGGTTAGCAAAAAAGTTGATGTATGTTTCAATAAACTTGTATATTTGTTCAATAAATATTTACTGAGCACCTACTATGTACCAGGATTATGATAGTTACAACCACAGCAACAAGTAAGAGGGATGCAGTTCCTGCTATTGTGGGCTTTCTATATTGTGGAGTGAACAAATATTAATTAACTATATAAATATGTATAGAATTCCAATTGGCTTCAGGGCCATAAAGTCACCAGGTACAGTGAGAAGATAGAAGAGGCAGGCATGATGGCGGCAACAGTGACTGTGGTCATGAGGAGCCAGGGAGAGGGAAGAACATGTGTGGAGGCTATCGAATTAAAACGAAGATGGCAATATTGAAATAAGGAAAGTAATCACGTATGCTACTGTGTCTCTACCATGAGCAATCATATAAATATTGACATTGAAACAGAATTATTGATTAGGGAGAGTCACCTGATTTGCTTTTCGTTAATATCGCATAACTATTTTATACATTTTAATTGTACGATATTTGGTGCCTTACGCACATGCACACACATGTTCATGCACCCCCTGCCCCCACACACACTCTTTCGAGCCCTGATCAAATTGGAAGATGGCTCTGTTTTTCCAAAACTGGGGAACTCATCCTCAGAAGTTGCCTCTGAATTCCGAGTTCTCGCCAGATTCCAATCTGTATTCCCCTGAAGAGGGGATGAGAGTGGAGGTTGATCAAATATCCCATTTGGTTGGGGTTCCTCGATATCGCTCTCTAGCAGTTCAGAATCTCTGCCTGGAGAGAGGACTGGAAACTATGGACCATCTCCACAATTCCTCTTGAGCTTTATCATTACTCCTTGCTGTCTTCTGACTGAAGCAGAACTCTATAAACTGTGCTTGAATGGACTGATGTCTCCCCAGCTCCTTCCCACCTCAGTTGATGCAGGAACTACTGTGGACTCGAAAACAACAGAAATTTCATCATACTGCTATGCCCACACCACTTCTCCCTTAGGGCTTTAAGAGTGCCCTCTGAACACGTCTGTATCATCCTGTGGTATGTGCTCTGCCTTTGCTTTACACACAAACCTTGTCTTGAATTTAACTGATGGAAAGAAATGGTGGTAATTTAAGAGAGTACTAGGATTCTGATATTTGAGTCAATAATCTTTCCTCAGATTATTTTGTGTTATATTTTCAGACTATCACTAGGTGTTTTTTTCTTTCACAAAGTAAAACATGTTTTTATTGAAGTCATAGCCAGAATATATATACCTGTGCCCCAAGACCTAAAGCATGTTTATTTTATTGCATGATCTGTTTTCCTGAGTGAAACACAAGGTGGGGGAGCTGCTGTAAGTTGGGATATCAGCTTTCATGAGGTTCATTAAATGACTGTGAAAAGAGAATCAAGAGAAAGAAAATTTGGCAAGCTTCTCACCAGAGACAAAAGTTGCCGTCCAGCTCTACAGAGAGACTCTTGGTAAGAGTTAAGTTGGTCTTGAGTGATACATTGGTCACTGGCTGGACAATCTTATATTTTCTTCATCACCAGTGCATGTAAAACAATGTATTTACCCATCAATTCATCACTGCCTATTTCACAGAGAAAATATGGCTCTTATTAGGTCATTTTATATCGCTACTGATAAAAATTGATCCTAGCTGGTAGCAGACACTCATATGTTAATCTTTACTCTCTGTCCAGGAGTTGAATGCATACTGATACATTGTATCAAATCAGAGAATTAGTTTCCCAAACCTCAACACTTTATGGAACATGTTTCATCTCAAGCTTTTATTTTTCTTCCACGTATAGCAAAGACAATTAAAGTTGGTTTTAATTATTAGTAACAGGTAAATTCAAGATGTCAGTGGCTTAGTGACTTTAAACTATAATTCTGCAATATTCAAAGTACTTTCATTTTCTTCCTTGATTCCTACAACAGTTCTGGAATGGAAACAAGATAGATGTTTGAATGTGACTAAGCTCAGGCTCCAAGATAATCGGTATTGTTCCCATCTTGGAAGATTTCACCAGCCCAGAAGAAGAGCCCAGACTTAAATGAAAGCACTGGGAGCATGGAGTTCTGCCTGCTGGGCTATTGGATCATTAGAAGAACATCTGAGCCATCAACATATAGATCTTGCATGACCTGGAAGAGGCCCAGACAGATGGGGAAGTAGAATGAGTATAAGCTCATAATCCCTCAAAGTTGTCCAAAAACATATTTTCAGTAAGTCATTTGGTTAAACCTAGTGCTGCCATTTTTGGCTAGAAGTTATTTCAAAACAAGTTTTGCCTACTGGAGTTGATCAGTATTGAAATCGACTTACATGAAAGGGCTTATAAATTGCACTAAGGTCCTTACTATTATTAGTCTGGTCTCTAGAAGTAGTCAAGCAGAAAGAGGAGAAAGAACATGGACATTGGACCCAAGCAGAATTAAATCTGGACTATAGCTTTGCCACTTCCTTTCTGTGTGGCCTTGGACAAGTCATTTAAGACCCTGGCCTTCGTCTCACAGGGTTGTTATGATCATCTGATGAGATAAATGTCTGTGAATGTACCTAGCACAGTGCTTGGCAATAGGAAGGCTCTCTCTAAAAGGAAACTATTATTATTCAAAGGAGACTAAGGTAGAGTCCATCTACTCCATCTCTTTTGCTGAACTCAAGTCTAGAAACAGACAGAAAAGGGTCAAAGAAGTTAAGGGATTCCAGATGTAGCCAAAGCCACGGGGTGGTAGAAGCGGGTAGAAGGTCTGAGAGCCTGGATGCCAGAAGGAAAGTGGGAACCAGAAAAAGGAAAACTTCTGCCTCCCCACCCTGCTGCTACTCGGTCCTCTTTTTCTTTCTTTCTTTTTTTTTTTTAAATCTTTGAACTACTTAATAAACACTAATTAACCCTGTGCCCTGTGAGACAGACTTGCCTAGAGCACCATGCTCTTAAGAACTATACGCATCTCCTGTAATTGACTCGGTTACTCTCGTTGCATGGGAGAGCCGGAAAGCTTTCTTTCGCCAGCATCTTAGGACCGTGCAGAAAACCTTGAATAAGTGTACCTATGTACGATCTCATGAAATTGAGAGTTTAGTCCAAGGGCAGCAGAGAACAGATACCAACCTTCTAGCACAAAAAAATCCTGATTTAAATGAACAGAAGAGGATGAGCCAAAATGATTCTTGAACGCTTATAAAAAAATAAGCGAGCAAAAGTTAGCACCTAAAACATCATAACCATGGGTACACTTACATGTATAAGACAGGTTTGATGATGTGCGCATGCTCAAACATGCTGGAACCTCATAGGTTGTTGTAAAGTACCTTTTCTCCCTCTGTGGCCAAAGCAACTGCAAAGGATCTTTCAAGTTCAAACTGTGCAGTATTGAAATTTTTAGCGTTAAGTCTTTTCTGCCAAGCACCTGCTGTCTCTAGAGTCTTCTCGCATATGTCTGCTTTATAAGGTTCTCTGTTTATTTTTGCATGTTTATGTACCTCAGGTGGATCACCTTTTCCTTGAAGATGGAAATCTGGTTGTTTCTGGTTTGATTGCTCCTTGTTGCCTGGTCTGGCAAAGCACACAGGGTATTGTTAAGCATCCGAATTTTGATTGGCTCCAGTCCTACTTGACAAATACTCTCTCTGCCTACATGGTCATTCGCCTGGGCTTCTCTGCCTGGTTTATGGATTCTGCTCACACTCTATCCACGACCTTGACTCCTCTTCCATTTCTACTGTCCATCTGTGCCTCAAGGTCCAATTCTAGCATAAGCTTCTCTGAGAAGATTCTGTCCACTGAATCATTCCTTTTCCTGGATTCAGATCACGGTGCCCAGCATAACATTCAATTATCCCCAGTTGCTTCATGGTTTCTGGATTTATTTGTACAACTAAGTGCCTTAAGGAGAAATGCTTTTGTCTGAAATGTCTTTCATTGATTGATTCGGCAAATATATGTCTTTTGTTATCCCCAGTTGCCTAACCAGTGCATGGTAGAAATGTAGTAGATACTCAATGAATACCAGTTGTTTGTTCAGACCAGCCACAATTTCCAACAAGGGTCTAATCTCCAGTAAAAGCCTTTCCTTGGATTTTGCTAGGAAAGTGATGCAAGTTTTAAATTGCACTTGTTTTATGTACATGTCCAAAAGTTTTACTTTGCATTTCTTGTTAAAATAGGGTAGACAATTTTTGGCCATTAAAAGGATGGGGTGAAAAATATTATGTTATTATAGTTGTCACTGTTGTACGTGGTTTTTTTGTTTCTGTTCCAGTGTTCAACGCTCCTCCTCCGATCTACCCACTGTCCATCTCTGCAACCCCTTCTCTCACCACTCTGGCCCCTGACTATTTTCCCGACATTCTCACTTCTTTGAATTCTTGTAACTCGCCATGGCCTCTCCGGCTTTTAGGTCTTTCTGCACAAGCTGTAGAATCTTGAAGAATTATCTCCCAACTCCAGCCCCTCTTATCTCCTTTCTCTTATCTCGCTCTGTCTGACCTTTCAGGATTCAGCTTGAATGTCACCTTTTCTGGAAGGTCTTTTCTGATGCTGCAGCCTAAGGAGATATGAACTCCCAGAATATGGTCTACTTCCCCGATGAGAAGATGTCGTCCATTGTCGATGCCTGAAAGCTAAACTTGAAGAGTCAAGTCCTATATCTGTTTTGTTTACCATTAATCTCTTCAGGGCCCGCACAGAGCCAGATAAAGATGAGGCAGGTACTCAATACCTACTAATGAATGAATGGTCGTAAAAGATCTGTATGAGGGAGTATGATGTCCTGATTCTCCCAAGTAACCCGAACAGCAGGTTCCCGTTGGTTTGTTCATTCTCTAATTTATCCTGATAGCTCAGTTTACTTCTTTAAACATTTTTTTAAGTTTTGGCAACCCCTCCCCCCAGTACATAAAATTACATTAATCATAATCCTTGTTTCCTTTTGAATTGCTTAATTGGAGAAATTCTGGCAAGCGTTTTTCTAGAACAACATAGTTCTTTGTAGGATGGCACGTTCTCTTTGAACATTTTCCAAGTGTGTGCCCATTTAAATATTTACTTGGAAGTGTCTTTTGTTTTTAAGAAACTTACTTGGAAATTCTGAGTGCAAATTATGGCTATGTAATCCATTTGGACAAAAGCAAGCCGGTTGCCAGGTTACCATTTTAAACGGGCTCATAAAATAGTGCTTGGTAGTATCACTTTAATCCAGTGTTTACTGTACCTGGCAACTGTCCTCCTCGTAAGCCTCAAAAGTATTTAGATAGGATGTGGTTTCTAATGACCGAGGGACCACCACCGCTCGGTAAATAGGATTAGAGGCAAGACTAAGATATTTTGCTTCTCATAACATGCATTTAAATATAAGAGTTAAATTTGGCAAACTGGATGAAGTTTCTTTTATGTAGATGAGTGCTTTTCTTGCCTGGAATATTTTATTTATTGGAATCATAGAAGGGCTACTTAACACTTGAGGAAATGCTGTCATATTGGGTTCTGCTTCTGGAAACGTTCAGAAAGGCGGCCCAGCCCCACGGTGCGAACACCGGCGCGCGGCTCTGCGTGCAGGTGGGTGGACAGCCGCGCCGCGCGCCTGCAGCTGCGTCTCCCTGGCAGGCGGCTCGGGCTCTCAGCTGTGTGCAGCCCCCAAAAATAGACACTTCTCCCTTCGCTTCCTTTCCTGACTCACCTCAAGGATAATGAGACTTTCCACGCGCAAAAAGCACAGCTTTATTTGTCTGCTCACAGAATCACCTCCTAACACTCGAGTGCCAGGGATTAAATGCAGACGGTTTGATTTTTTTCTCTATTGAACCCCAACACAGGAGTTCCCAGAAGCCTGTTGTGTGCTTTTAGTCCCAGGAATCTCGGAGCCTTCTTTTTAAAGAACTGGCTGCCCTTCCTGAGACCTTTGCAGAGGAGTTGAGGAGAGTGTCTGTATGAAAAAGTTTCTGTTAATAGTTTTGTGCAGTAAAGAANCCCCCCCCCTTTTTTTTTTTTTTTTTTTTTTTGGCTTACAACAGAGTCTGCTAGTTAGTCACCAACTGTTTGCCTTTTCCTTCTGGGCACACACAACTAGGCCACATGTCCCAGCCTCGCTCTCGGGGCGAGGAGCAGCTGTGGAATTAAATCTCGGCCAATGCAATGTGGGGAGAAGGGATGTGCACTGTTTCCAGGCCTGGCCAATAAAATCTCCTGCTCAGCCCTCCACACCCTGTCTCCTGCCTGCAGGGACCGTGTTGGGGTCTCGGAGGCTCTGAATAGAAGGGGCCACGGTCGAGTGTTCTGCGGACCCCCACTGGACCTTGAAGTGAGCAAGAAATACAACTAGTGTTGTGTAAAGCCATTGAGGTTTGGGGGGAGGGGGTTGTTGGGGCAGTTAACCCAAACTGACAATTGCAGAGCTCTTTAACCCCTGCGACTTTCATGGACGCCTGAAAACCGGTGAAAATGGCCAGTGTGAAAGAAAAGCAGCAGACAGCAGTGAAGCTGACATGCAGCCTGAATGGGGAGGGTGGAACTAAGCTGGAGCGCCCGCCCCTCCTGCGCCTGTGAAAGGGCTGTGGTGGCACGGAAGCCCCTGTCCCCTTCCTCCTGCCTTATTTTGGGGATACAGCCTGGACCTGTTCAAAATCCACCTACAAACTGTCGTGGCCGTTACAGACCACCCATGCATTCATAATTCTGTCCTGTACCATAGAGGCAGTTCTACTCATGTCCTTCTCTTGCTCTGTTCTACACAAGAACATTTTAATGGTACAAGTAGATGTACTTGGCCTTGAGACCTCAGGATCATCACAGGCTTTTGGGGGTCACAAGATGTGCTTGTACAAATGGTGGTTGTATTCATTGGACATGCTTCTCATTCTTTGTTTAAGCTTAAGGGTATGTTCAAGAAGTTGGGGCGCCTGGGTGGCTCAGTCGGTTAAGTGGCTGCCTTCTGCTCAGGTCATATCCCTGGGTCCTGGGATCGAGTCCCTCATCAGGCTCCCTGCTCAGCAGGGAGCCTGCTTCTCTCTCTCCCTCTGTCTGCTGCTCTGCTTACTTGTGCTCTCTGTCTCTCTGTCAAACAAATAAATAAAAATCTTAAAAAAAAAAAGAATATGTTCAAGAAGCAAAGGAAAATAAAAATCAAGTGTAGATTTGGCAATGATTCAGTTAATCTGATCTCCGCAGCCAGAGAAACCAGGTAATTCAAGCTGAAAATGGAAATTCACTTAGATAAGGCATTTTCAGTGATGGCCACACAGGAACATCTGCCAGCTTGTAGGCTGTCAAGTTTTTGAAGAAGTGTTTTATTTTCTTGGGAAGTACAAGTGTAGAAGTAGCCACGTACTTGAAATAACCTTTTCTCTCCCCACATAGCCTTGGGCAACCGGGTCCCAGAAAGGAAGCAGGCATTTCCCCTCTCTAAAAGCTTTATCTCAGGAAGGGGGAAATCCCAGTTTTTTCCCTCCTAGCTATGCTGCAGCCCTGGAAATATCTCAGGCACAGTAGAGTTGGGTCATTTAGCACCTGTGTTGGTGAATCTCCCAAGGTCTCTAAATTCAATTTTAAAAAATTGACTCTGAAATTTTCCAAGGGTTACGGGATGGGGGAAAATTAGAGATTAGAGTCCAAAAGGGGCTGTGGAGGATACAGTGGAAATTTAAACTGCCTTCTGTGTGCACAGCCGCCCCGTGAATAATGCTTTCGCCCAGGAACATCTGCCTTGGGCCTCACCACACACCCGGGGTGCAGGCCGAGGGTTCGGTAATGCGAACCGTGCTGGGCGATTATCCTTGTGTGGGTTCTCTCCCGAAGCCGCTGCCGGTTCCAAATGGAACTGTTGGCGATCCAGAAACAAAGTGGACCCCTTCCAGGAAGCTATACTAGGGAGATTAAGAAACTATGGAGGGCTACGAACATTTTCCATGTTACTTAGAACTTGACCAGATTTAGCTTTAATCAAAGTTAATCAGCCCATGTGAGTCAGATCAGAGGAGAGATCCAAATGGGGATGAATGCTAATGCAGTTGGGACACCGAGGGCCTTACTGGTAATAGGCAAGAAAGCCTCTTCCTCCAAATGCGAGAGATGCTCTACTGTGCACGGCCATATGTCTGCTGCAATCCGCAGCCTCCTGCAGGAAGAACTCTCCCGACCCCAAGGCACTATGTTGAACATGGAACAAAACTGAGTGCCCAAGGGTGAAAGGCATTCACTGGATTTCTAAGACAATTGAAATATTTTAGTAACAAAGGTGTTGGTAAATCACTATGCCACTGATGCTGATTGCTGTCCACATTATTTGATCAAATGTGCAAGAAGAGAGAGGGTTTTTTTTTTTAATTTTCTAAAATTGACCACTCTAATAGCAAGGGTTTCGTTTTCTTTTAAAACACAAGAACACAGACATAGTCAAACATCTAGCGTTCTTTGCAAAGTCACAATTGGGGAGACTCTGCACACACCCCAGTAAAATTGCCAGTTTTTCAAATAATGTTTGGGACTTTTCTTGGACGTGCCTTCAGAAACTGTGGCATATTTTATGGAAGTACTCAGGAGTAGCCACTCTCTGTGTATAAACTATAGGTTTGATTTTTTCCTAAACAGCCAAAAGTTATAAACCAATGTGTAATGATTAAGTATGTGATCAAAGTGTTTCATTTTGGGGGGAGGGAAGGAACTCTTTAACTTTAAATATTACAAAATGAAGCTTTGTTACCAAAATTAACTTTCGGCTAATTTGCAAACTGCCCCTAAAAACAGTGACCTAAAGGCATTTCTGAAATGCTTTGTACTCTGGTAAAAATGCTGGACTATGTTGCTAACTCTCAAAGGTGACTTGACAGGGAAGTACTTATTTGGATGTTTATACCCTGGCATAATTGTTGAAAAGGCCAATGTGACACAATTTAAGGAGGGCTTCTTGCCACTCACTTCCAGTAATGAAGGGTTAGATAATCTGGAGAGCCTCCTGCTGAATACAAGTAGAAAAGCACGTGTGTGTGTGTGTGTGTGTGTGTGTGTGTGTGTGTGTGTGTGTGCCTCAAAGGAATAGGGAAGCCAGTCAGGCATGGTAGGATTGCAGGGTCAAGATTTTGAAGGAGACAGAACTTCGAAAAGAAGAGTGCTGCCTTCCTTGGGGGCAACTTCTCCTCTGTCAGTTCCAGAATGGATGACTCGGTAGCCAAGAAGCCTCGATGTTCACAGAAAGTCATGTGGAGTTGGGGAGACAAAAACTAGAACACAGCATCTGCTGTTGGTGCAGGTAAAACCAGTATTTGGGGGTTAAAACCCCAAAGATGTCTAGAGTAAGGGTTTTAAGAGTTTTAAGAGTCAGGGTGAACCAGAAGCAGAGTTTCTCAAAGGGATTAAAGCTCAGATGTAAATGATCAGAATTCTTAAAAATAGGTGAGGGTGTGCCCATATTGCTAGTGTGCACGGCTGCCTGCAAGAATGTCATTGTAAGTCATCTCTAGGGAAAGGTAACATTGGTATAGGGCTAGCTTTATCTCAGTGATTTTTCAGGTAGAATATTCAGCAAGCAATCAAAAATAATCAGGCACATGAAGAGACAAGACAACATGAAGGGAAAATAGACCATAGAAACACTCTGAACTATAGATAAAGACTTCAGAATAGCTATGTTTGATATATCTTAGGACATAATGGATATTATGGAGAAGTCAGCCAGAAATCCAGAAACTATTTTTTTAAAAAACTACATAGAAATCAAGAACTCAATCAGAGCAACAGCATTTTAGACACAATTGAAGAATCAATAAATCAATCAAACCTAGGTCAGAAGGAAATATCCAAAGTGAACAACGGTGAGTAAAGATAATCTGAAATTTAAAAGAGAGGGAGAAAAACATGGATTGCAGTATGAAAAGGTATAATGGACAAAAAATTTTGAGAACTAGAAATGATGAATGCAAACAGGGCATTAGTGAGCAAATAATATGATAATAGTTAATTATTCTCCTAAACTGATGAAAACATCAAGCCCCATATTCAAGAAGAATCATGAACCCCAAGAAAGACTAAAAAACATAAAATTACACCCAGATGCATCCTAGTAAAACTGCTAAAACTCAACAGAAAAAAAATGTCTAAAAAAGGATAGAGCAAAAATGAAAAGAAAGATTTAGACTGACGACTATCTTCTGAAAACTAATAGTGGAAATTGGGTGAGAATACACTAACATCTTTAAAGAAAAGCAAAGAATTATCTACCAACTTAGCATTCTAGAGCCAGTGAAAACTTTCAAGCATAAAGGTGAAATACAGGCTAAAATTAAAAAAAAATAATAAAACCTGTTATAATAACACAAATTCATCACCACCAGACCTGAACTAAAATACTAACAAGTGTTTTTCAGGCAGAAGGAAAGCAATCCCAGATGAAAAGGTGTAGATTCAGGAGAAATTAAGCAGCAAAACACCATCCACCACAACATAAAGTAAGTATGTGGGCAAATCTAAAATAATGCTAATTGTAATAAATGATACCAATGATGTCTCATGGAGTTTAATATATACGGAGACGTCAGATACACAAAAGCAATGGTTCAAGTGTCCTGAGGTCCTCATGTTGGCAGAGGTGAGATTAGTAATTTATACAACAGCTTGAATGGACCCAGGGTACACATGGCCATCTCTAGGATCAATAGTAAAAGAACAAGAAAACTAATAGAAGTGAATATCTCATGGGCGCCTGGGTGGCTCAGTGGATTAAAGCTTCTGCCTTCGGCTCAGGTCATGATCTCAGGGTCCTGGGATCGAGGCCCGCATCAGGCTCCCTGCTCAGCGGGGAGCCTGCTTCCCCCTCTCTCTCTGCCTGCCTCTCTGCCTCCTTGTGATCTCTCTCCCTCTGTGAAATAAATAAATAAAAAATCTTTAAAAAAAAAAAAAGAAGTGAATATCTCATAAGTTGAATCATGCAGTTTTTGTCTGTGACTTAATTCACTTAACATAATGGTATCAAGGTTCATCTTTGTCACTGCATATTGTCAGAGTTCCTTCTTTTTAAGGCTGAAGAGTGTAGACAGTATGGAAAACACCTATACCCTTTTGGATTTGCAATGGTGTTAGTCAATTCACAGAATCAAAGAATGGAATAGTGGTTCCCAGGGCCTGGAGGGAGAGGAAAATCGGCAGTTACTAATCAAAACACAAACCAGCTGTACAACATTATACTTATAGTCAACTGTAATGTGTGGTGCACCTAAAAATGAGTTAAGGGGGGGCGCCTGGGTGGCTCAGTGGGTTAAAGCCTCTGCCTTCAGCTCAGGTCATGATTGATCTCAGGGTCCTGGGATCAAGCCCTGCATCGGGCTCTCTGCTCAGTGGGGAGCCTACTTCCTCTTCTCTCTCTCTCTGCCTGCCTCTCAGCTTACTTGTGATCCCTCTCCCTCTGTGAAATAAGTAAATAAAATCTTTTAAAAAAATTAGTTAAGGGGGTAGATCTCATATTAAGGGTTCTTACCACAATGAAATAATAAAATAAAATAAAATAATATAGGTAGAACTGGAATAATAGTTAAAAATAATAAACAATTCCAAAAGAAAGCAGGGGGTAGGGGGTTAGGGCAGGTGAAGAAAATGTACATAAAGCAGGCAGGACAAATAAAAAGCAAATCGTTACATAATCAATTCAGACCAAAATATAGTAGTAATTGTGTGAATATAAATAGAATAAACAATATTGAAAGGGAGATCCTGCTGATTAAATAGGACTAAAAAATAAAAAGTATAAGGTTTGGAAAGAAAGAAGGCTATTATTATCCATAGATACCATAATAATATATATGTCAAAAATCCAAAAAATCTACGAATAAATTACGGGAATAATAGATGAGTTTAACAAAATTGCTGAATGTAAGGGCAATTTTAAAGTAAATTTCTTTTCTTTTCTCTTCTCTTCTCTTTTCTTGTTTTTCTCTTCTTTTCTTTCTTGTCCTCATCCCCTTCCCTTCCTCTTCTTCCTGCTTCTTCCTTCTTTCTCCCTCCTCCCCCTCCTCCTCATCTTTCTTTTTCCTCTTCTTCCCCTTCCCCTTCTCCTTTTTCTTCTCCTCCCTCTCCTCTTCCTCCTCTTTCTTCTAATAAGTTCATATGTCAGTTTCCAAATAAAAAGACTATGGCTTCCATCTTGGAAGCTCTTTCTTAGGCACTTTGTCCCTCTCTCCCACTCCCTTGCTTTTTCTTTGGTTGCCCACTTCTAGGGGAAAAGGAAGCCATCTTGTGAGGCAGCCCTTGTAGACAGGCTCATGTAGCAAAGGTCTGCCAACACGAGTCAGCTTAGAAATGATGTTGTTTATTTATTTATTTTTAAGATTTATTTATTTGAGAGAGAGAGAGAGCAAACATGCAAAGGCATGAGCCTGGGGGAGGGGCATAGGGAGAGGGAGAGAGAGAGTTCCCAAGGGGACTCCTTGCTGAGTACAGATTACTGTCCTGGACCTGGTATCTGTGTCCTTGGGAGGGGGCCTGGTGCTGGGGTGAGTGGGAGCCTGAGCTCACAGGAAACATCTGGTGATGGTATGGGCCTGGTAATGAGGTCCATGGGGAAGTTGGGAGCTCACTTTGTGGAGGGTGTCTCTCTCCAGGCTGGGCTGACCTTGCTTGAAAGAGGAGAGATGCGGGTAATATGAAACTGTTTTCCTACCCTCTTCCATGTATCTTTGCTCATTTCTGTGCTCTACCCAGGTGCTCAGCCCCTCATGTGGAATGCTTACTTCTTGTGAAGGTATTTTTGTATGCAGATAGTTACTCCAATTGGTGTTTCTGAGAGAGAATGAACACTAGAAATTCTTATATTGCCATCTTGCCAACATTAATCTCCAAGCTCACTACACTTATCTTCCATGATAGAAGTGATTTGAATCACTATATTTGAGTAACAAATCTAGAAACTTTAGCCTGTAAGCACAAAGTATTTAAGATAATTTATTAACAACTTTGCAAATAAATTACACAGTTATACCAGAAAACAAAATACATTAAAATAATTAAAAATCCTACTGCCCCAGGGGGTAACATTATGACCAGTTATTACCCTATAAACTTAGCTAGTCAATCTTCAGGTAGACAAACAACTTTTAAATTATTCCTTCAATATTCAACATTTAGCACATGTTGGTCTCTCTTAGAA
Source organism: Ailurus styani (assembly GCA_002007465.1). Taxonomy (NCBI): domain Eukaryota; kingdom Metazoa; phylum Chordata; class Mammalia; order Carnivora; family Ailuridae; genus Ailurus; species Ailurus styani. The sequence continues at coordinate 3,330,324 of LNAC01000147.1, forward strand.
CCTGCACCCTGAACACAAAGATAAATAAGGTGTAGTTTATGACTGAGCAACTCACATTTAACATAAGAAAAATAGTCAAGAAATTCATTCCATCATCTACTCAAAATTTATTGAGCACTACTAGATGATGGATAGTCAAAGATGAATGGTCTTCATGGCCTCTGCTCTTTGAAGAGCACACAATCTAGAGAGCACGATAAATTCTGATAACATGGTCTAAGTTTTACAGTAAAGGACAGAAGAGGAAATAGCTGAGTCCCCCTGGGTAAAACAGTGTTCAGGAGGAGGTGACAGTTTGAGCTGTGTCCAAAAGGATGAGGAGAAATAGCATCATGGACAGAAACATAGGTGTATGTCAGCAGGTTTGGAGAACTGGAGTAGTTCACAGAGACCAGAGTGAGGTGGAGGAAGACAATGAAGGGAGAAAGAGAGGGCCACATGGGAAGTGACTTTTTACCATACCATGTGCTAAACACATGGGACTTTTATCTTTTTTTTTTTTGACATGACATGGTTATTAGACAATTTTAAGGAGAGGAGTGACATGTTCACGTTGCATTTTAGAAATGAAATTTAAGGAGAGGAGTGACATGTTCACGTTGCATTTTAGAAATGAAACTCAAGTGGGAGCGTGGAGGATACTCAGGAAATCAGGACAGCCTGCAAGCCATGAGCACGAGAGAAAGGATGGTGGTCTCTATGGAAGACACTTCAGATGGAGGCCTGAAGACGGTGCCGAATGCTTGTGTGTGATGAGGACAAGGGCTGGATTTTTAGTGGTCCCCTTCCAGCTTTGGGACAAGCAAGGGCACAGAGGGAAGGTTTTGAATTAAGTTTGCTCTTGTTGAGTTTTAAATGTCTAAGGAATAAACAGAGAAGGATGACCTGGAGAGCAAAAACTACATTTAAATTTCAATAGATTTTTGACATAAATCCATAACCTTTTTTTTTCTTGATAAATGACCATAAGAATATCCTCAGAGCTAGAAACTAAATGAGTTTATGTTAATGATTACCCTTTTCTAGTGGAAGCCCGATAAACCTTTTAGAACAAGAGTAAATTCTGTGGGCCCTGTGGGGAATGTACCATCGGTCCTCCACAAAAAGTTCTACGAATATCAAAAGCTTCTTTCCCCTGCCTGAGAGTCCAAAACAGCCTCCTCTAAACATACCACTCTTAACACTAACCACAAAACAATTCTCCAAGAAATGATGATGGGTAGTCAAAGCTGAATGGTCTTCATGGCCTCTGCTCTTGAAGAGCACACAATCTAGAGAGCACGATAAATTCTGATAACTTGGTCTGAGTTTTACAGTAAAGGACAGAAGAGGAAACAGCTGACCTCCCCAGGACAGAAGAGTAGTCAGGAGGAAGTGGCAGTTTGAGCTGTGTCCTAAAGGATGAGTAGATTGGATGTGAAAGTAAAATAAAACAAAACCTATAATTTTGAAACTGTAAAGAGCTGAGAACTTACCTTAAACTTACCTCCTGCGTTGTGATCTTCTCTTCCTCCCTCATGTAGTTGCTGGTACAAGAGAGAGTCTTACCTTCGATTTGTAAATTCTCTGGCCTTATTTTCCAAAGCAAATATTTTCATCATCCCGTGTGTTGCTATTTCTTTCTTGAATAGTCACCTAATTTTTTCTTCTGTGCAGACATTATTGCCCTAATTATGTCATCAACTCATTGAGATTGCCTTCAGTGTCTTTGTATCTTCAAAGGCCTTCAGTATAGCATTGTACACTGAGTCTATACTCAGGAATATTTGCTGATGGTTACTTGATATGTTATTTTGACTAATGAAATGATGTTATTTACTATTTTTAATAAGTTAAAGTTTCAACTTAAGCTTCAAGTCTTGGATTTGATGAATAAGATCCTGGAATTTTAAAATGTTGCTAACTTTCTCAGAAAACACATATCATTTCCCTCACAAAATCAACTTTCTTAATTTTTTATTGCTGCATTCTCTGGATTATAAAAGGAAACTAAGTTTGATTCACAAAGGAGGGTGGTGACTCATGTTTTAATAGTTAGAGTGTTAATACCAAATTTTTCCCCTGCTACTTTTTCCCACAGCGTGCCAAAGAAAAGAACAAAAGCCACAAATCCCACAGTGACCTCACTCATGTCCTGTTAAGCCAACTGCTCGTCATAGTCATCAGGTGGCTAGCTAGAACATTTATAAAGGCAATAGGGTCTTTGCAATGAATTGGAAACAGGTCTATTTTAGTGAGCCTTGGGACAGATATGCACAGGCATGTTGCTATTGTCAAGGGAAACTTCCACAATCTCTTTCTATTTTACAAATTGTAATTGAAGCATGCCACCAAATTAAAGAGGAACAAGGATGATTTTTGGAATCAACCAGGTCTCTTCCTTGAATATTAAAGAGTTTTGTGAAACCTACTGCATGCATGAAAGCTTGCTGCCATAGAAAAAACCTGATTTTCTCCCTGGAAGGGATTAATCTCCTTGTAGATGACCAGTGGAGCATGAAGAGCCTACTCATCAAACAATCATGGTGACACTTATGGGTCTGGGCTCTGTCTACCCATTGGCACATGAAGCTCAAAGGTGGTAAAATTGATAGGATTTTAAGGTAGCTCTCTAGGCAAAATAATACAAAAGCAACACTAACTTCATTCAAACTTAGTGCTAGAATAAGTCATTTCTCACCCAGAGAGCTCCCTCAACAGTAACTAAAGTAAGGGTTAGTGCAGAAAACACTCTGAATCACCAAGCCTCAGAAGTCTGTCTGTCTTTATGTAGATGGATGGCCTGATTCTTTCACTGTATGTTGGTTATAGTAACATGTGAAGTCCTAGGATATTCAAGACAGTTAATTCAAATGCTTCATGCTTTATTTACTCTACCTTTAAAGGATTTTTTTAAGTACCACTCATCCATTAAATCCATAAAGCTGATGTGTCAATTGGTCCAATTCTTTCGTTGCTGTTAAGTGTTTATTGAATAAGCCACAATATATCAAACATAATATAGACAGAGTCCACTCTAAACTTACAAGCTAAATTGGCTTAAGCATTACTCATAAAAAAATCAGATCCTAAGCAAGCATATATTGATCAAATTTTAAAGTTAGTTTGTGGATGATGGACTTGAGTGAATACCATAGGGGGAAACAATAGCTAAAAAGGAATTTGTGGGAAGTGAGAGTCTTCATCTCACTCGGCTGTTCTGAGAAGAATTTCACATTTTAAAGTGTGGCTTGATGAAAAGTCTTAAATGTTGGATGTCAATGGACTTTGCAGAAGAAGGTAAAGCAATCTATCTAGAAAAACAAAAATCCAAAACAAGTGCCCTCAAACCTAAATCTGAAGCAGAGTTCTCAATTAAAATAGAAAACTAGCTTAAAAATTGGGCAAGATTGGTAATTATCCGGTCACTTTGATCAGTATTAATCACATGAGTAAATCTGGAAGTAAACCAAGGTAGCATTTTCTGTCTTAATCGTTTACGTGCTGTGTCATTGAATTAAGCATCTACTTGCACTCATACTTCTGGGGGGTGTGGCTTTCGGTTCAACCAAGTCATAACTCCGCCTCCAAACCTCTCACAAACTGTGATACCCAAGTCTTTCTGCTTTGAGGACTTGGAAGCACATTTATAAGGTTTGTTTGCCCTGGGAAATAGAAGGCTATGTGTGGGGTGGTTTGTCCATCTAAGAGGTGGAACTTTCAACAAAATCTCACACTCAAGGGTTCTACTATCGCTTTCTGGAACCCATCAGCATGTAACCTTTATTTTCTGATACAGAACAAAAATAGCAAAGTTATTAGTTATGGCTCAGAAGAAGCTTCTGGTTTTATGGGGTTTAAAGAGCTTATTTTAGAAATAATAATATTACCGTGTAGTCACTACATTTACATTGGCTTATGATATAAGCAAGATCCTTTTCCTACAGTCTTCGATTGTTTGCAAAACACTTTTACATTTATTATCTCATTAGGTCCTCAAGTTTACCCTTTGAAGTGACTGTTAACTGTCTGTATTTAACAGATGAGGAAAATAAAGCTCAGGACATTGACTTGCCCAACCTCATACATTCATACGGAGGCACAATTTAAATTTAAATTATTAAATATATATTATAATACCTGCTCGAATCCTGAGAATAATCATACTGTGGAATGTTTCTGGAACTTGAGAGATCAATTCGTAAAACACTAAAGAGCTATTTTGAGAATGGTCCTCAACGGTGATGGTTCTAATGGGCTTTCTAACAAACGGGATCTGTCATGGGATTCAAGAAGGTTCTGCTCCCTTTCTGCAGTTTTTTAGTCCTTTTTTCTCACTGACCTGGCTGTTAGAGATGAAGTAGATGAAGTGGCCAGGACACTGCAGGGGTAATTGTAGCTTGGCCTTCATCTTTGGGTAAGTACTGAACCCAGAATTTTTCTCAGTGAAGAGGGTAGGAAAATAAAAGAAATACAACCTACAGGGTAAAAAATGGAACTTTTCCATTGTAATGACAGTAGTTTACTGGGATGAAAGCCCAAGTGGGTCAGATTTATCTTTATTCCAAAAGGTCATGGCAGTGGCTGAACTGGTAAGACAAACATTTCTCAGGTTAGTACCATTTGACTGAAATGCGCCAGTTTTCTGAACTATAAATGATAAAACACTATTGCTGTGGAGAATTGGGGGTGATGGAAAAGGATCAAAAGGAACTTGTTTACACAAATTTACTCCCACATGTCCTAAAGGATGCCCCCCAAATAATCATTTAAGCTGTTCTACACAAAGACTTTGTAAACAAACACATTTGCAGAAGTGCTTTTTTTTTTAAATCAAAATGGAAGAGTTAAAGGAAAAAGATGTGAAAGCTTAAGCAGTGATTAGCGGCTTTACAACTCTGCCTCAAAAGTATCAGATACTTTTACCAAAGAGAAACCTCACACAAGGGAGAATGGACCAACGGTTTGCTAATTGAGTCCAACAGCAGATTTCTGTGCGCGCCTTACAAAATACAGTCAATCATTGTTACTGACAGACTCTATATTTGCAAACTGGTCTACTTGCTAAAATTTATTTGTAACTCCCAAATCAATGCTCATGGAACTTGTGAGGTAATTCACAGACATGTGCAGAGCAGTGAAAACTTTGAGTCGCCCATCATACACAGTCCCATCCAAGATGGAACAAGGCAATATTTTGCCTTCTTATTTCAGCCATCATAGTGTATACAATTGTCCTTTTTGCAGGCTTTGAGTACAAAATTTCTTCATTTTTGTGACTTTTGTTGGTGATTTTGCTGTTTAAAATAGTCCCCAAACATGCTGAAGTGTTGTTTATTGTTGTGAAGCTCAAGAAGATTGTATTGTGCCTTAGCAAGAAAATATGTCTTAGATAAGCTTGGTTTAACCATGGGTTAATGAATCAACAATATATGTTAAGTATGGTGTCTTTAAACAGAAACACACATTAAACAAGGTTATGTATTAATCGGTTGATGAAAATGTGACCAGAGGCTTGCAGGAATCTTGTCCTATCAGCAGTGGTCCAGCATTTGCTAATTCTGTGTTTACAGGGACTTTGTAGAATGTACAGCTACAACAAAAAATGAATCCCAGCTATAGCTTTCATTTCAGTGTCCAAAATTATTAATCAGATAAAAGGTAAGAAGAAATAATTTATATTACCACTTAGAATGACAGGTGTTGAAGCTACAAACAAAATTTTGAATGTAGTTGTAGGTTTCAAAATGAGCACATTTTAAATGTATAGAACCTTGGGGGGATATGTGCATGTACATTTTTCAGACACACTTTCTTTTAAAAGATACATAACAATTTGGAAAGTAATTCAAGTGAATAAAACGTTTTACAATGTTGTGAAAGGGCAATGTTATCAAATAAAATGAGACTTCTATAAACATGTCCAAGCTATGTCTTTAAAAGGAATCGTATTGTAACAGAGTTAGTGTTATTGAAATATAAACCCCATGTGTATTTTTGATGTACATTAATCTTTATTGCTGAATTATAATAATGCTTTGTATTTGTATGGCTTGCTATGGTTTTAAATCCTGTTCGCATGCATTAAATCACATTCATCCTCAGGTATTACTACCAAAATTTTGTGGATGAGAACCGTGAGTTTCTATGGGTTAAGTGAGTTTCCCATAGTAAGAAATTACTAACATCCCATTGTTGGGATTAAAATTCAGAAGACTTCAGATAGTATTCTATATTTTGTCTTGTGTTGCCATGCCAAGTCTCATTTTCATCCTTGAGAAATTTTGACCACACTTTGTCTATCAATATCTAGATCCAAAGACCATTTGAAAATGTTTTAAATGGATGGTTGTTAAATGTTTTCCATTTAAATTCCACACACCTATATTTGGAACACTGATTTTTATTTTTATTCATTTTTTCATTAAAGATTTTTATTTATTTATTTGACAGAGAGAGAGAGAGATCACAAGTAGGCAGAGGAGCAGACAGAAAGAGAGGAGGAAGCAGGGTCCCCACTGAGCAGAGAGCCCGATGCAGGGCTCAATCCCAGGACCCTGAGACCATGACCTGAGCCTAAAGCACAGGCTTAACCCACTGAGCCACTCAGGTGCCCCTGGAACACTGATTTTTAAATAACACATTCCATTTTACATTTTCTTCTGACTTAGAAATGCATTATATCATGTCTATACTATAAGAAGTATTTACTGAGATACATATTGCATTTGTAACCTGCGTCTTATGACTCCATGCTAAAATTTTATTCCTTAGTTATGTAGGAAATCCTGGATTGGGCAGTGTAGACTTAAGTTTGGGAAACACGTAAGTTTGGTTTATATCTCACACCAAAGAACATTCAGTTTTATGCTGAGAAGAAGAGAAACTCCAAGATAAGCCAAATGTGGCTACCAGAACAAATAATCTTTTCACCCTTGAACTACCTTGTCACCCTTGAACTAAAAAAAAAAAAAAAAAGAAAGAAAAAGAAAAAGAAAAAAAGAAAATGTAGCTATTGTTTTTCTGTAGCCATAGTGTTGAGAAAATTTGGGGAAAAGCATTTCTTTTTGTGTGTGGGGGGGTGTGTAGTGGCACATATTTACTTGCACTTGGCAGATTATCTTATTTTAAATGGATTCAACAGTCTGTGAGGGGGCAGATGTTCATGGCAACGAAAGGAGGGCAAATTAGACTAAGTTAAAAAGGGAGCATACGGGAATAAATACAACATGATTATTAGCCTACAGAAGTGCTATAAGAAATAAAAACTTGACATGAATGAAAAGAGCAGGGTGATGCTGTATATCAGGGAAGTAGAAAAGGAAGCCCAAATGGTAAGATGTTAATTTTTCAACATCTCAGGAAATACTTCTTAGGATTCCATTCTCACCCACCATCCTCCCCTGACCCAGCGTAAAGGAAGGATGTGTGAAGTCAAAGCTCAGTGTTCAAACTTAAGGCTATCAAGATTTCTCGACGGGTTGACTAGGTCAGAGGGTCACTTGGAATGCGAAGTCATAATGTTTGCTCCTGTACCGTTTTCAGGGAGCCACAAAATGCAGCTCGGTTGTCTGAGCTTGTTTTTGTTATACCCCTGCCTACATGCCCGTTAGAGAAGTTTCTATCGGAAGGTTGGAAAGGTGGAGGGATGTAGAATTTGCTGTGAGTTTGCTGGGGCATGAAAAAACTTGACTTCACGAGTATTTTAAATGGTCAGGGCTAAAGATGGTCCTGCTCAAAAACTCAGCATGATGCAAAAGGGTGGCCAAATGAAGTGTGCAATTAGGATGCTTTTGAAGACACTCTGTGATATTGTTGTGCTGCAATGGCCATTGTGTTGTAATTACTGCTGATTTGTTCACTGTTGTTTTGAGCCTCTTAATCCCTTGAAGTATCCTGCCAAAATTAGAGTATTAAAAGTGTGACTCAAACACACTGAAGATTACAAACAGCTTAGATTAGGTCTACATGAGGCCGATATTGTCAAGTCAGCTGCTGGATCCAAAGAGAGAACATGAAAGAAAAGAGCGTCTCCAGTCTTTGAAAAAAATACAAGTGAAACATTTTCAATAACACAGGAAATTTAATTTTTCTGAATTCAAATAAAAGAGGCCCTATGGGTGAGGCAGGTGAGACTTTGCTCAAAACACTCCACTGACAGCGATCAGCCTCCTGGTGCCTCATCTGTGAATGCACATCATTATTGTGTGTGTGTGTGTGTGTGTGTGTGTGTGTGTGTGGTGTGTGTGTGTGTGTCTTATTAACATAGTGGATTAAAAACAGGATGGGGCTCATTTGGGAAATACAGTTCTTCTGACCCCCATCCCCACCCCCAAGGACACTAGAGGATATTCTTCATTTTAGAAATATGCAGCTTTACCCAGCAGACAAACTCCTGAAGAGTTATACGGAAAGAAGTTTTGGTTAGTAAAAGCATTTTTGCAAGCATTAAAAAGGCTGCACTGAATATGAGACTACAGAAAATTCTAGTTGTGTTTTTGACAGAGGTAGATGTTCAGATCCTACATTTATACAAAGTGGAGTGGGCCTCTATGCAGAACTCTTAGTGAAAGAGTTAATCCTGTTTTCTCAAGTGCCTAATTTATCACAGAGTTACCTTAGGCACTGGGAGCATCTGGCTCAACACGTACATATTTTTCAAGTACAAATTAAGGACTGAGAATGAGGCCAGGAACACGCTGTTGTGTGCAGCAATAGGGATGGACTCACCAAGAGGGAGAGGCATAAATATTGCTTTGGATTTTAATAAGGATGAAACTCCATCTATCATTAACAATTCTTCCTTCGATGTCTTGGAAACCCTCAGTCATTATATTAGAGCCCTGCTTAATATTCTGCATGTGTGAACCAATGTGGGTTGAGGTTACATTAAGCAGGTGGGGCATTAAACATATATGCCTCTTTTATTGTTGAGGTGTTTTTAAAGAAAGCCTGCTTAATGTGGCTTATCCTGCAATATGCCAAGCCATGTATCTGTGTACCCGTTCATCTTTACCCCATATGATTTTAGATGGGAGACTAAGCGAGCATTTTGCTATTTACTAATTGTTAACAGTACACAGTGGTTAACAATTCCTTAATCATATTGATTGCCCATCTCTCTTTATTTCTCTCTGTTTTTTAAAAATCAAGCTTAATCATGACCAACTGGTTGGGGGACAGGGAGACTGAACACATCTTTTATAAAAACCTTATTTCTTCACTAATTCTCAGAAGTATCCACAATAAGGTAAAGAGTGTTGGGGGAGGGGCAGGAAGAAATGTATTTCATGGGAAGATTTGATGAGAGAAAAAACAAGGATGCTGCTTATAAGATCCAGTTTTCTGATGTGACATTATCTATTTGGATGATGCTTGTGTCCTTAAATCGGAAATAATTTGCTCAATGGACTGACAGACCCTGTCTGTTCTCAGGAGAGTTCACAGGCACATGCTCAGTTGTCTTGGGAGAGTGAGGAGAGGCTAGTGCATCAATGGCTGGATATAGAATATGTTAAAATGCACAAAACGTGGATGAAAGGTTTCAGGCAGAGAATGGCAATGCCATGACCGTGCATTAGCTGATGCTGGTAAGCGGGGTGACCCACCAGCCACATCTCCGTGGAACAGTTTCCGCATCTACCCTCATACAGAGAGAATTTCACTTTGCGAAATGAAACTCTAATATCTCGTGAAACATAGTTGTTCTTGTCCCAAAGTCACAAAATAAGGAGGTTATGGAGATACCAGGACAGACCTTTTCAGGGCACAGAAAGGGGAAAGACCCCTCTGCCCTTGTACACCTCCAAGGTGACCGCTTGACTTTTCTCTTGAGCACCGCCTAATTTTTTTTAAAAAAGCCCTTAAAAATGCCAACATGCAAATTGTACATAAAATATTTAAAACGTGAGTCCTCACTTTGAAAAGGTGAATTGATGAATTCATCAATCAAAACCATGAAGTTCTGAAAACCTCTAATTTACTCTTGTTATAATTTAGTGGGAAAAAGTAGCCTTCCGCTGGATAGCTCCACAGAAATGTAATTAACCTTTGCTTTAGACAGAACAGGTGGGACAATTGGTAGAGGAAGATGATAAATAAGATACACACATACATATGCACACACACACGACACACAATCTTACAGGGTTCTTCCTCCCTGAATTATTGTGAGGATCCAAATTCTAAAGTGCCTGTGAACTGTACGTTACCCTATAAAGATAAGGTGTTGCAATACTTGTTTTTAGATAGAAAGATAGATGGATAGAGGCAGACAGATGTTTATAAAATATCGAGTAATTATTTCTGTTATGGAAATTGAGGCATTTGCGTCTTTACTGAATTTCCTTATGATTTTCAATTAACATGTATTTCTATGAAATAAAACAAAAGGAAAGATCAATGTTCCATTATTTTATCAGTAGGTACCACATGTATCATGGCAATGGTGTCATATATTCGAGTGTAAAAATGGTAGCCTATAGTCAGACAAGTAGAGTGCTTTTATGGGGACAATGGGTCAGAGTATTTGGAACTGAGACTGTCCATAATGTAGGTCTAATTCGGTTCAAGAAAGCAGGGAAGCTGATCCTCTTGACGTATGTAAATTAAAACAGGACATTGTTAGCTCTTCCTTCTCTACCTCCCAACTTCTGAGTTAGCCTGTTTCCCCACGATTTCTCACTAAACTTTCAATTTTCTCTCTTTTGTTTAAATGAATTTGGAGTTCTTTTAAAGCTGATGCAGGCCTTCGTTAAAGCTTGACAAGAGCTTAGTAGGAGGGCAAAGACATTTTGTTTCCCATGGACCGTCAGATGCCATACAGAGAAGAAAGATTTAGTCTTTCAATTTTTACAAGTTATTGCTCCTTTAATTAATTTTACTTCCACAGGTGAAAATGGATGTACCATTTCTGGGAAAAGAAAAGAATCCAATTAATAATGGGATATGTCATTACACTGAGAAGAAATGAATATGTCTTCCTTAACATAAAGAACTCATATATGCCCATGGCTCTGATTTATTCCTAGGTTTCTTGTCTCACTCATTAAGGAATTTTCTAGACCCCTAGTGTTCGTGTGTGTATATGTGTGCATTCATGTGTGTCCCATAAGAGAAATATAAAGAATTTAATATTCTTTTTTTCAATACAAGTATAGTTTATATTTCGATATAAAACCTAATTTGATTAAGCAGCTAGGTTTTATGCATTATCTAAATTCATTTGCCTTACTAGAAATAAGTAAATTCAGATCGGAGTTTTAACATGTTCCTTTTTCTTTGAATACACCCTTTCTCCAAATGATTATGTGCTTAGTAAAAATATACATGTATTGTGGGAAATGGAAATATTTTAATAAATCATAGCATTAAAAATTCCCTTTAGAAAAAAAAATATATCCAGAACAATCCCAAAAAACGTCTCTTGTTTGAGGAATCTGGCTGTAATTAAAAAGACTATACAAATGACTCTATATATACATACAGATTCATATATATGGCATGTATATAAGTACATACATAATAACAAACTTTAAAAGGTTATATATGTATTTGTGTATAACTTTCATTAGGGCTAGTGTGTGTGTGTGTGTGTGTGTGTGTGTGTGTGTGTGTGTGTGTGTGTGACTGAATGATAAATTACGCATCAGAGAGTTCCTGGAATCATTCTCATTTCTCTCCCATATATACTTTTGTTCTCTAAATTTTTTGTTTGGAGAACAGGTATTTAGTGGGAGTTCTTGTTTCTGCCTTGTGTTGATTATAACTTTTGTCTTTTTGTTTTTAATTGGTCCCTGCACGTTGACTCTGAGGCTCAGAAGGTGATACAACCATTTTTCTAGAAGCAGCAAGCAAATACGAGACTGTGTAAGTTAGGCTTTTTGGTTTCTTTCTCACAAAAATTTAAAAAAAAGCAAATCTTCGGTTTTATTATATCTTACAATTGCTCAGACAAAAATGGTCAGAGTGCCATGAGTGGTGAGTTTGGCTAGCAAGATAGTTTCATGCAGTAATGAGATATCCCCCCTGTAGGAGGGCTATGAACTGCTAATTAGCATCTATGACCTAATATTCTCTAGCAACCAAGAGTAATAGCAGTAATTTCCAGTTTTATGCAGAGTACAAGTCTCCAATATTACCAGCACTTCTGTTTCATTTGTAATTAACTGCAAGCAATTATTACAGTCAAGAAAGTATATCCTAATGCTCCTAGGTAGTAAAATAAAAAGAAATTATGTTTATAAAACTTGTATATGTGTCATGCTGACTGACTGGAGTTCTTTGAAAGCCCTGAGGTTATGTATCTATCAATTAAAGTTTTCCTTTTGTCCACATTGGTATCACTCTTAATTTTAATTTGTAACTTTTAGTTCACTACTTAATTCTTTATTCTTTGCTTGGAACCAAATGTTTATTAGATTTGGTTTTGAGTTCATAGAAAAAAAGAAAACACTTAAAAGCTAGTAACGAGGGGAAGGTGTTGTGACAGTAGCTGGCAATGTGTTTCAAGAGACTGGTAATGCATACTTCTTAGGCAGGGATACGCTCTGCACGGGAAGAGTGGTTTATGAGGTGGAAATAAAGGACTTTTATTTGAGGTTTTCCCATGAAAGTTATACTTCTGTGAATGTCAATAGAGTTGTTCCATAAAAAAATGACATTTAAGATGATTTCTTACTTAAGAAAAGGAGTAAAACCTTATTTATCTACAACTGTGAAGGACTGCAATTTTCTATCTGAGTGATTTTTTTTACCAGATAATTTACCTGCTAATGCACCAAAACTGTATTTTAAATATTTTTGATGTACATTTTCCGAAAAAAAATTTTTTTATCCCATGCTTTGCATCATTTTCTAAGAGTGCACCCACAGTTCTGGAAGACCCTCTGTCACGCATCAAGGATGTCGTGGTGGGTGGGTGCCCTTGGGGTTTTAATCTCCACTGGCCGCATCAAGAACGGCTCTACCTGTCTGCGTATGGACTTCCATCTTAGACCCAGCTCAAAGACTAGATTCTGTTGCTCCACCTTAGCCTTAAAAAATTCTCTACCTTAGAAAACAGAATTTATATAAAATACATAATTGAATTGATTAAGCAGGGTCATCATTATGTATATCATTTATTGTATTGTGCAGAGATATGATAGTATGATTGATGTGTGGAGATTTGCACTTTTCCTCTCCACTGGATGGCTTTGGATGTCTGTGTTTTTTGGATTACTCTTGTTTTCTCCTTTACGGATAACTGCGATCTGACACCGCTGTCCCAGCTTTAAGCCATCCCTGTCTCTGATTCTCACCTGCTATAAAGCCAGGGAAGCAGATAGTGAAGGAAACCATAGGATGAAGGGAACCCATAGGATGAAGTTCAGTACTCTGTAATGTGATGATGTGAGGGCACAGTGAGAAGCTGTTGGATACTCTAGCCCCACAAAAAACCAGACTAACAGGCAGTGATATGGCAGTGTAGATGTAACCTCGCACAGCAGAGGGACTTGCTTAAGTCGTAGTGGTGGTTGTGGGGGTGATGATGATGATATTGATTTGACAAATGTGTTTACCACGTCCTCTGGGCCAGGCACTGAGTGGGCCCATTTTCTACAGCACTGAACTGAAAGACATCTAAAATGCTAATGCTCGGCCACCATTATTAATATTATCAATATCGTGGTTTTATATTAGAAAGTTCAGACTTTATATAATCTTAAAAAGAGCACACAGATATTCGAGAAAAGAATTTGGGATCACACACAAGCCTATTTGATTTCAAAGCTTGTATAACTAACTATCAAGTCTTTCTGCCTCCCAAGTATGGTAGAGTATCAGGAAAGGAAGCATTTTTCACAAGCATCAAGTCCAACTTCCTTATTTTAAAATTGAAGACACTGAAGATCATCGTGTTGAAAAAGTGTCACTTTTTGCATCCAGTCTCCTTCCTTCAGAGCAGGGAACTTTTTCTTAATTGCCTTGAATATGAAGCTTTTACTCTGTCTTCATTTCTCCTGCCATCAGTCTCTTCTCCGGCCCTTGACCTCATTTCTTGAAACAGCTCCTTCGAGATCAGTGGAGTCTTGCTCTTGCCAAAAGCAATAGACTCTTCTCAGTGCTCAGTTCTTGGCCTGATGTATTTGGAGTAGTTCATATTGTTGACCATCCTCTCTTTTTGCACTTCTTGTTCTTCTTATCTCTTGACCCTAACTTATGCTGGCTCGCCTCCTCTGTATATGTTATGTCTTACTGCATGGCAGGCTCCCCCATTAATTAATAGCTTAAAACAACCATTTATTTCACAATTCTACAAGTAGGTAATGTGGGCAGCGTTTAGCTAGGCAGTGCTTCTGGTCTCAGCTGGGCTCATTCATGTATCTGTGGTTAGCTTCCAGCTTGGCTGAGGGATGGTCAGTCCAGTATGTCCTCAACTAGAGCAGTCTGTCTCTGCTACAGAAGACCTCCCATCCTGCAACAAGCCAGCCTGGGCTTGGACACTTGGCAGCTGCTCGAGGTTCTATGAGTGAACATACACTCTGCAATGCCTCTTGGTGGCAAACCATCACTTCTGCTGCACACTGTTGGCAAAAGTTCAAAGGCTGATCAAGATTCAAATGAGGGGAAATAGACTCTAACACTTGATGGGAAGAGCTGCGAAATCACATTGCCTGGGGCACAGCCATAGGGAGGAGTGAAGGAGAACTGGGGCATTTCCTGCAATATACAACAATCTCCTTGGCAAGTTTCATTTCTCATACTTGCCTTTTAAACATAAGTTCAACTCACACATTACTCTTGGCCTCTTTCCCTCTTCTTTTACCCTCTCTCTTTCAACCATCACATCAATTACTATGGCTTCAGTCAACACTTGTTCATGGAAGATTCCCAAACCTCTATATGCCATGTTTACCTTGTTTGGGAGCTCTAGACTGGGCTTCTCAACTGCCTGCTGGAAATGTACCTGGTTTCCCACATGTACCTTAAATGCAACAAGTTCAAAACTAAACTCTACATTCTACCACAAACCTGTTCCTTTTGTAAGCCTTCGCTCTCTGTCATTTATGTTATTTCCCCTCTAGCTTCCTAACCTAGAGACCTCAGAACCATTTTTGATGCTTCTCTCTCCTGCCAGACCCATGTTTAATCAGTCAGTGAATCCTGGTCATTCCACCTAATTGTTGCTCAGGCTTTTCTTTGTTCATATCTAATAATACTCTGTTGAGATATATTGTTGCTTATTAGATTATTTATTAATTTATTAATTGTCCTTTACTGCTTCCCACATAAAATCTAATGTAACAAACTCACTATTATCAGAATAGTATTTCTAAAACACATGTCTGTTCATACAGATTTCTATGTAAAAATCCTTGTATAGCTTTCCATTATCTGGGACAAAAGGAAAGTCTACTGGTCCTTGTTCTTAGAGATTGGGTGTTCTTGGAAATCTGTAAGGTCAGAAATCATAATTATTTTATGCATCATTGTTATATCCCCAGTCTCCAGCACCCTGCATGACTCATAATAGTTGCTCAGTAAATATCTGGAGAAAAGACAAGTAAATGGAAGATGGCCAACAAGCAGAACAGCAGTCAGAGTTCCTATGTGTTGTGTTAGAGTAAAGAAGCTTAAAAAATCAGTAGGCCTGGGTTCAAATCTAGCTCTGCCACCTCCCAGCAGCAGACCTTGGACACTTTATTTAATAGTTCTGAGCCTAGGTTTCTTTGTCCTAAACTGGAGATAATTATAGTTAACATACAGAGTTATTGTATGATTAACGATAGCATATGTGAAACTCAAATGTCAAGTTTCTTTTAATACATAGGCATAATGCTAATTATTTCCATCATTATCCTCAGTCCAGGCAAGAGAATCATCAATTTCAGGTGTGACAATATGTGACAAGGACCCATCCGTGTGGTCTGGGGTTTAAACTCAGTGGGACTCAATGGGCAATACTAGCCAAGTCCTAAAAAACTAGAAAACAAAACAAACATAGGGCTCAGGGCAAAGAATCCCAGCAGGAATTCAGACACAGGGAGAGAAAAATTGAAACTAGATTAGAAGATAAAGCCATAGAGGAAGAAGTCTAGGCATCACGATAAGAAGCCTGAGTAGAATCTGAGAGGACAGGGTTGTTTTGTTCTGGAGTGACAAGCTCCTCATCTTGGTATCCTATCACTCCCCAGAGTCTGGATAGGAATGAACCTACAGAAGTATCAGAAAGATGTGGCTCTATCTGCAAACCAAAGAGGTTCTGGGGGCAGATCGTGCAGCTGTTCCTTCTATCTATAGGGTCTTTATTGAGCCATCACTGTGTACGTTTAAGAAACCATAGGCTCCCTAACACCTGCGGATACACAAAAGAACCAGTCACCTCACAGGACATATTTTAATTTTGACCTCTTTTTCTCAAACATTACCTTTATTTTCATATTTTAAAAAAGTTTACTTTTCTTCTTTTCCCAGTTACTAACAATATCATTCTCCTTATCAATAGACATACGACCGTGTTTTCTGTTTTCTTCTTCTGCCCATTTATATGCTAAGTTATATGACCATCTTAAAGAAATACAGAATAGTGACATTTAAAATAACCCTCAAATTAATGTATTTAGATAATATGTAATAACTAATAATATCACCTGTAATATTATGACTTGCCTTATACTTTTATGTATAATGTGTTCTCAGTTATAATCTTTGAAGTAGGGAAGGCAGGTATTTCATTGGACAGTTGATTTGATTATATAGTATTTACTTCTTCCTCCATTTTTTAATCACTTTTAATATCTTCCACATCTGGATGGCAGTTTCATCTTGTTATCTTAATTTTGATTGATTTGTAATGGCTGCCTAGAGCAGAGTGTTCAGGAGAATTGGAAGGCATTGTCCAGACACAGGAGCAAAGAGTGTCGTGATTGATTAGCAATGTCTGCTAGAACTACTGCAGTGTATTTGACAAACTTGTTCTATATAATAATATAACCATTTTTTTCCTACTACTTATGTTAGTGGTTTTCAGATTATGCATAGCCTTATAGGTTTTCTCATCTGAACATAGAAAATGAGTTGAGTGGCTATTTTTTCAATTCTCTCAAGAATGGTACATAATTGGTACTGTTCTAGATGCATGGAAGTTAAATTTATACATACAATGGATAATTCAGGGCATTATGGCTTATATGTCCCCAAGTTGAGAAAAACTGAGGTGGTTCAATAAATAACTCAAAGCCTACCACACACATAATTAGGGACCAAGAGGGCATAATTTTGGTCTTCTATTTGTATGTCAACCAAATCAACCTCACTTTTACGGGTGTGTGTGTGTGTGTGTGTGTTTGTGTGTGTGTGCGCGCGCGCACATGTGTACATCTATACAAGCACTGGCATATTGTATATAAACACAACACACATACACAATTCAGAATTCATTTGAAGAAAGTATCCTAGAGTTTTAAAAAGTTTCAAACTAAACAAATTTGAAAACAACTGAGTAGGATTTTTCTTTTGACTTTGGAAGTTTGTTCTCTTCTCTATCATTCAATATAAATGTTGCTTTATTATCTGAGATGAATTTAAATGTTTCTGTATGTCCTGCTATTAATTCCTCTTTTCCACCATGAGAATACAGAAATTTCCTTTGATTGTCTAGGAAAATGTGGAAGATAGAAAAAAATGTCAAGTTGAGAAAATAAAAACTAGATTGTGTATCAGTAGGAAAATCAGGCCCATTATATCACGATTAACAGAACTCTTGAATCAAAGGGTTGGATGTAAATTTCAGTTTTCACCTTAGCACCTGGGCCTTGAAACAGCTGTCTCTTTAATCGTTTGCAAATCTCCTCAAATAGTGTTTCTTTTTCCTGTGTTGTGTGATAGCTGGTGTTTTTAATATAATTTCAGCAAACCTGTAATAATCTGAGTGTAGATTTTGTGAATTGTGTCTAGCAGTGCCTTCAGATAGATTAAAGCTATTTGAAGCAGGATCAGCTTTTTGGCACTGATCATTTCAATGCCTTATAAATAATTAATCACCAAAAAAACCTACATTAATGCAGCCCTTAAATCATAAATTGGGACCTAAAAGCTAAATGAATGCAAAGTTCACATTCTCCAAGAAATATTCATTTTCTCACATGGCTTATTTTACACAATTTATTTGCTCTATATTTAGAAGCTCAATTAGCAGCCCAATATCATATGCACAGTGTGGAAAAAATCCTGTTATTATAAGCACCCTGCATTACATTTATTTATTCAACAATTATTTACCAGGGTCTGGATGAAGAGGATGTGAGAATATGAGATGGTCGTGGTCAGGGCTTTACAGCCCAGTACAAGAGGCCAAGTATTAAAAGTAAATTTAAAAAAATAGTCACGGGAAATTGTGATCAATGCTATGAAAGACATAAATAGTAGGACAGACTCCTTTGGACGTGGTTGGAAAGTGCTATCTGAGGAAGTGACATTAGCCCTGGGCCTTGCATCTCAATATGTCCAAGACCCCCAAAGGGAGGGTAAAGCTTGAGCTAACTCTGCAGATGTGTGCTGGGACCTGAACTTAGAGCCAGAGGAAGTCATTGATGGGGTAACTGAAATGAGCTGCTTTTTGGTTTTCAAAGTTGCCTGCAGCATGAGGATTGTAAGTGAGCAAGAGCAGAAAAGGGAAGATGTCCTAAGTGGCAGTTGCAATAATTGTGGCCAGTAATGACTGCTGCCCCGGGGAGAGGGAGATGTAGAAGGGATGGCTATGAAGTTTATCCAAAATTCAGAGTTGATAGGACTTGCGGATGGATTATGTGGGAGGAAGTGGAAGACTCAGTGAGGGAAAGGAGAGGATTAGAAGTAACTCATAGGTGTCTGGCTTGACAAAGCAAATGGTGATGGTGACATTTACTAAGATAGAAAAAACTGAGCAAAAGAGCACTTATTGAGAAAATTACCAGTTCTAATTGGGTGAGTTATGCTTGGGAAACTTGTGAGACATCTACATGAGATGCGGAAGAGAGAGATATATTGGGAGTGTTCTAGGTGTGAAATACACATTTGTGAGTCACAAAGAGATGCCAGTTAAAGCAGTAGTACTGAATAAGGTCACCGAGGGAGGGACTAGAAAGAGAGAGATAAAAGAAGTGGGCTCAGAATCTAGCCCAAAAGACCCTGACTTGCTAAGGAAATGTTGAAAAAGAAAAACAAAGCTGAGGGGATTACATTGCCTGATTTCAAGTTATATTACAAAGCTGTGATCACCAAGACAGCATGGTACTGGGATGAAAACAGACACATAGACCAATAGAACAGAATAGAGATCCCAGATCTGGACCCTTAACTCTATGGTCAAATATTCTTCAACAAAGCAAGAAAAAATATCCAATGGAACAAAGACAGTCTCTTCAATAAATGGTGCTGGGAAAATTGGACAGCTATATACAGAAGATTGAAACTCCACCATTCTCTTACACCATACACAAAGATAAACTTAAAATGGATGAAAGACCTCAATGTGAGACAGGAATCCATCAAAATCCTGGAGAAGAACATAGACGATAACCTCTTCGACATTGGCCACAGCAACTTCTTTCAAGACGTGTCTCCAAAGGCAAAGGCAACAAAAGCAAAAATGAACTTTTGGGACTTCATCAAGATAAAAAGCTTCTGCACAGCAAGGGAAACGGTCAACAAAACAAAGAGGCAACCCAAGGAATGGAGAAGATATTTGCAAATGACACTACAGACAAAGGGCTGATATCAAAGATCCATAAAGAACGTCTCAACTCAACACCCAAAAAACAAATAATCAAGTCAAAAAATTGGCAGAAGACATGAACAGACACTTCTCCAAAGAAGACACACAAATGGCTAACAGACACATGGAAAAACGTTCAAACGGAATATTACTCAGCCATTAGAAAGAATGAATACCTAGCTTTCGCATCCACATGGATGGGACTGGAGGAGATTATGCTGACTGAAAGCAGTCAAGCAGAGAAAGTCAATTATCACATGGTTTCACTTACTTGTGGACCATAAGGTATAGCATGGAAGATATTAGAAGGAAGGGGAAAATGAAGGGGGGAATTGGAGGGGGAGACGAACCATGAGAGACTGTGGAGTCCCAGAAACAAACTGAGGGTTTTAGAGGGAAGGGTGGTGGGAGGGGTTAGGTCAATGTTGGGTATTAAGGAGGGCATGTATGGAGCAGTGGGTGTTAATAGGCAAACAATGAATCTTGGAACACTACATCAAAAACGAATGACATTCTATACAGTAACTAACATAACATAAAAAAAAATCTAGCCCAAAGAACACCAATTTTAGAGACTAGTTTGTAGGAAGCACTTGCAAGAAAAAAGGGGAGTAAGAAATTAGTAACTTGGGAAATGTACCAGGAAGGTGTGTTATCATGGAATCCAAGCAAAGAAAGTGTTTAAAAATCAGGGGGAAGCCCAGCCATGGACAATGGTATTAAGAGGTAGATGGAGCTGATGCCAGTAGCATGCTCATTGGGTCTGGTAGCACGAGAGTTGTTCATAATATTGAAAAGGGCAGTGTCAAATAGAGCAGCATTATGTGATGTAGATGACTGAGTGAAGATGGAGGATCAATGGACCCGTATGAGATGGGTGGTAACAGCATAAGCAAATTATTTCAGAAAGACAGGGGATAAGATGGGATCCAAAAGCCAGGTTGAGGATTGGCCTGCAATGAAGAGTTTGGAGAGTCCCCCACCCCCATTCCCACTGATTCTCTTTTCTTAGTCAAGTGGGCCTTCAGCTGAGGAGAGAGAATAATGTTGATATTTGTGGTGAGAATAGAGGGTATCTCTGATAAGCGGTATTTTCATTTGGCTATCCACAGAGGCAGGGAAATTTGTCTAAGAAAGCCTGCGTTGCCAGTGACTCACAAGATGATGGGGCAGAGCAGAAGGTGTGCTAAATCTCATTCTTTTAGTTCACTGGCAGGTAGTACCTTACATTTTAAAATCAAAATGATAAAGACTGAGTAAATACCCCAAATAATGTATCTCTAAAATGAAATATCTCTTACTTTCAAATTTCAGGTTTAGAAACTGAAGTCTAGCAAGGGCTTGCTTCTTGATTGGGCTATAAAGAAAAAGCTAGTCACTTCTATTTAAACATTGAGTATTATTTGGCTTAAGTTCAATTTCTCAGCCCTCTGGAAAAGCTACACAGGTCTTTTAAGAAGAAACATCTTTTCTTCCTTTCATTTTTTTTTTCCAAAAGAACTACAATTCTGCTAGAACGGTTGAAAGTGATCTCAAACATTTCAATGCAAATTAATTTTTATACCAGCTCTAGGCCTTAAAGGAAATGGGGGCTGAGGGAAAAGAAGAGTGAAGGGAAGGAAAATTACTGCCTCCTGACTGGAAGGAGATCATTATTAGGCCATTGTGTGTGGTTTTACACACTCCTGGGGCAGGGCTCCAACTTCTGCCTCCACGGATGCGTGAGGAGCTGACAAGCACGCTATCTTATAACTTAAACCAATCTGTGTAGAGCAGAAAGACATAAGGAGCCAAAACGGATTTGTCTTGTGCAAACAGTCAGAGAACCTCAGTGAATAAAGGCAGAAACTGTGCGACCACACGATCCAGAATTAGAGTCAAGAGCAAGTAGGACTGAAGAAGAGGAAGACTTTCAGTGCTTGTGATACTTTGCTCAAAAGCATAACTGGGAAGGCATAGGCAGATCACTCAATAATATATCATTGAAATTTGGTGCAGAGTGCCATGTTTTACTTTTGCTTTGAAATCTAATATTATATAATTATGTAGAATGGTGTTATGACTGATGGTCAATCTGGTTCATTTAAATTATGATTTTAGATTTTTATAGAAAATACATTATGTTAAAAAACATAATTAGCTGAACTATTTGCTCTATTCTTTTTGTACCCTATGATGAACTTAGCTATTTATATTATGCCACAAACATTTTGCGACAGTATCTACCATCTCTCTGATGTCAGCTACTGATATTTGAAGATTGGTAAATGAAACAAAGTGCCCTTGCAAGTCTAAAACATATGACACTTTTCATATGGAACTTTCTGAAGGAGTGATTCCATTTGGGCCTCTGACATAGTAGGCATAGATTTGACTTTAAACTTTCCAGCTCCTATTCTCTGTTTCTATAAAGTTGCCATTATCAAATTCTCTAAGATTTTAAGAAAGCAGTAAGAGCAGGGTTTCCAAGGGTTTTCTGCATCAAGCCCCATGCCCAAACAAAATTCCACAGTACTATTGCAATAATTTTGAAAAATTAGCATCTATGTGCAGGATCTGATGCTACTATCAATGAATACAAACAACACTGATAATATTCTAAATGTATGTCTGGCATCCTGCTGTGTCACTGAGACCACTAACCCATTTTCCCCAACTATTTAATTTAGTCACTTCCTGCTTATCTAGCTATCTATCTCTCTATCCATCCATCCTTCATATAAAACAAAAATACAGATTTCTGATTCAACCTCCTTTTTTGTGTTGCTTAATAAGGACAAAACTAATGCTATAGGAAGCCCCTTCCTTCAAGGAATTGACAATCTCCTGATACGCAGAATGTGCCCAGTAGTGTCTTTTTTCTGTTAAGATTTTAAGGACCAAGGACAGTTACAGCACATCTGTACGGATCCAAATTACAAATCAGTTGTACAGTTTTTGCTAAAATATATCAATCATTATTGCCCAGTGATAATAGCAGAAATGTAATTGAAAAATAATAGCTGCTGGCTGGAAAGAATAAATTCACATTTACTATATTCTCTTGAAATCAAACCAAAAACCTAAAATGAAATCTTTTTTTTTTTCCAGAATTGCTCCAATGGTCCAGAGAGAATTAGAACATGACACTATATGCACTATATTCAGGCTCTCAGTACAGTGAGGAATGAAGTCATATGAGGAAGAAAATGGAAGAGATCTGGAACATGCGCACTTACTTCCTTTATAAAGGCTGGAGACTGAGGCTTACCTTAGGAGGGCATCTCAACCTGGTTCTTCTTCTGGACATGCAACAGTAACTCAAGGAGGAGAAGGGAGGTCTGGGCCCAATCCTGTGAGGCAAATTGCATAAGATATGACTGCAAAGGTCCATGTCACCACAATGCTCAGGGTCAGAGGATGAATGTTTTGGTATTGGGGACGGAGGGAGGCAAATTAAGTTTTTCCCTGTGAATCTTATTTCATTATGAGCTAAGGAATATCAGAATCAAGCATAGGTAGCTGGAAACTTACTTTCGAGCTACCTATGAATATGCTAAGATCTCAGCCAAGCTACTGGGCTATCTTGGTTTTGGAGACCTAGGCGTAGAGAGGTGAGGAACGCACAAAGTATCTAGCTAGAGCGAGGACACACAGGCAGACTGGCCTCCTCATTAAAGGAGAAAGGTAGGACTGAATCTCCATTCTAACTAATCTAAATGAGTTTCTAACTAATCTAAATGAGTTTACTTGTTCTGTACAATGAGGATAATGTCATCTGTCTTATAGATTGCTGTAAGATTAGACAGTGTATATAAAATCCTTTGTGCATAGTAGATGTTCTGTCAAAACTGCTATTAGTATTAGAGAAATTATTCTCTAATTGTTTTTAAGAATTTAGGAAGTGGTTACCTCCACAAAACCCACCATTCTGAAACAGAGCTATTTAAGTTACCCTCTGAGCCCCAAACTCAAGAGCAGTCTCATTGAATTTAGGAAGGGAAGAGTAATAGGCCGATGACTGGGGACTTATTGCAAAGAAGGGATGGATGGAGAACTAAAACTTCTGTCCTTTTTGGGAAACAGTAATTCTCCAAGAGTTGAACAATCTTGATCACATTAGAGTCAAAGTGAAGTGAATACCCTTGGGAACCTGAACAAGTTTTAGCACAACCCCATTAAGCACTCAGTAAGTAAACCTAATTTTCTCAATCAAAGGAATCTCACATGGTCTAATAGCCTCATTTCCAACTGGTATTGTTGATTCACATGAATGTGAAAATAATGGCTTGAATCCAAGAATCCAAAGGACAATGATTAGTTTTCTAAAGTTAAAGTGATAATCAAAGGTCTTTTCAAAATTCTCCCTGGTCTTCCTGGTCAATTAATTGTAGAATAAAAAGGAATAGCAGTTAAATTTGAAATTTGATTATTACTAAGTTATTTGCATATGTGATGACTTGCCTTTGTACCCAGGCATTCTTCTATGTATAAAATAAGAAGGCATATCACGTCTTATGTCTTTTGCCACTCTGTTCACTTTGAGTTTTTTAATTTATTAAAGAGTCAGTGCAAGAAGACCTGATATACTGAATTTTACTAGTAATATTTGTTATATGAGTATTTAACTTAATAGAAGATATTCTCTGCCATAAAAAAATAAAAGTATCAAAGAATATAATTCCTAGGTATTGAGAAATCTGGCCATGTTCTAGGTTTAGAAAATGATTAAATACTAGTTTTTAAATGTTTTGGTTTTGGAAAGTTGCCAAATGGGTTTTGCCAAACACATTTTTCTGTCATTTCACAACCCATGTGTGTGTTTTAATGAATGTGTAATCCGTATGTTCTGATTCACTTAAACTTAACTTGACAAAATCTGTTTTAAGAATAATATGATTTCCAAGAAAACTTTAGAGCTGTCCTAAGAAGATATATCTTTAATTTTAAAAAAGGAGTCATAGTTGATGATGAATAAATGGAACCAATCTATAAATTTGGAATACAAATCTAAATATGAGATCCACATTTTAAATGACTTGTAACAGCTTTACTAACTCATGCTTAGTGAAATAAATAAGAAGATTCAACTCTGAGTTATCATTATGCTGTGTAAAATGGAAGGTAAATAGAAACATAGCACATCTTTCCACTTCTATTAAACGTACCAAGGAGAAAGACAGCAATGGTGAAAAGACAGAAAAAAAGATTAAGCTTATGCTCCTTTTCCATGGCATACTCAACCTCTATAGTACCTCCCACAATTATTTACAACTAACATATTTTAAAAGTAAGGTGAACCGAGGGGGTGCATATGTAGCTCAGTCGGTTAAGCATCTGCCTTCAGCTGAAGTCATGACCCCAGTGTCCTGGGATCAAGCCCAGCTTCAGGATCCTGCTTCTACCTTTCCCTCTGCTACTCCCCCTGCTTGTGCTGTCTCTCAGGTGTGCACTCTCTCTCTCTCTTTCAAATAAATAAAATCTTTAAAAATGAATAAATATGGGCCCCTGGGTGGCTCAGTTGGTTATGCAACTGCCTTTGCCTCAGGTCATGATCCCAGGGTCCCAGGATCGAGTCCCACATCGGGCTCCCAGCTCCACGAGGAGTCTGCTTCTCCCTCTGACCTTCTCCCCTCTCATGCTCTCGCTTGCTTTCTCTCTCTCTCAAATAAATAAATAAAATATTTTTAAAAATGAATAAAGATATTAATTAATTAACTAATTAATTAAAGTAAGATGGGCTAAAAAACAGAGATTGGGGAAAGGCAGTGCACAGTAATGCAAAAGGATGTGCTCCTAGAGGAAAATTCAAGTACTAGCTAGAATCTAAAATGATTCTGGGCTGAACCTGCGATAAGATAGTCCCAGGTTGGTAGCAGCCCCTAGATTACAAGTGAAGAAAACAGATTCACACTGGATGAAACATTCCCTAGTCCCTCCAAATTTTTACAGAATAAATTATGTGATATAAAAGTCAATGTACCTAGAAGGTGAAACCTAAAGTTATATATAGTATGTGTTTACAACTAAAACAAACAATGACAACAACAACAACAAAACAATGACATAAAAAAGCAAGCTACCATAAATGAAAGTCAATGGAGACAAACCGTAAGAGACTCTTAATCTCACAAAACAAACTGAGGGTTACTGGGGGGTGGGGAGTAGGGATAGGGTGGCTGGGTTAAGGATATTGGGGAGGGTTTGTGCTATGGTGAGTGCTGTGAAAAGTGTAAGCCTGATGATTCACAGACCTGTACCCCTGGGGCAAATAATACATTATATGTTAATAAAAAAATTTTTTTAAATGAGATTTTCTTTTTAATTTTAAACTTTTTTTTAAAATGGAGTGGTAATAGTCAAAGTGATAATAACAATAATTTTCTAGAGTGCCTGAGTGGCTCAGCCATCAAGCATCTGCCTTTGGCTCAGGTCATGATCCTGATGATCCTGGCCATGGATCAGGCTCCCTGCTCAGCAGGAGGCCAGCTTCTTTTTTTTTTTTTTTTTAAGATTTTATTTATTTTTTTGACAGAGAGAGAGAGAGAAATCACAAGCAGGCAGAGAAAGGAGGAAGTAGGCTCTGTGCCGAGCAAGAAGCCCAATGTGGGGCTCGATCCCAGGACCCTGGGACAATGACCTGAGCCAAAGGCAGAGGCTTTAACCCACTGAGCCACCCAGGCGCCCCGGGAGGCCAACTTCTTCCTCTCCCACTCCCCTTGTTTGTGTTCCCTCTCTCGCTGTGTCTTTCTCTGTCAAGAAAATAAATTTTAAAAAATCTTTAAAAAAGATAATTTTCTAGAATAGGAGACATGAATCCAGAAAAAACAAAAAGTACAACAAGCAGCGTAAATAAAAAATTAACTCATATCGTAGTAAATCTTCAGAATATCAAACACAAAGGAAAGATCTTTAAAGCATCCACATAGAAACTTCTCAAAAGCAACAGTGGAAGTCCAGAAAAAATGAATGATATTTTTAAGTTATGGAGAGAAAATAACTGTAAATCCAGAATATTGTACCCAGCAGAGACTAGAGTTATATAGCTATAAAAGAAGGAATGTCAACAGTTGCTAACAGTCATCAAGAACTAGGAGAGCGAGGCATGGAAATAATTCTACCTCAGAGCCTTCCGAAAAATCCAGTACTGCCAGCATCTTGATTTTGGTCTTCTTCAGGCGTCCAGACCTGTGAAAGTATAAATTTCCATTCTTTTAAGCCACCAAGTTTATAGTAATTTGTTATGAGAGCCCTAGCAAACTAATACAAAGTCTTGACCAGTAAGAATAGAAAAAGAAATTAGACATATAAGAATTGGAATGGAAGCAGAAGAACTATCACAGATGACGTGATTGCCAATGTAGGCAAAAATCTAAAATAATGTACATAAGTCATTAGAATTAGTGCAATCTAGCAAGGTGACTAGATAGTAAATTAGTATAGGAAAATCCACTGCATAGCTATATACTGGAGAATACAAATAAGTTTTTGCTATTTATTTTTATACCAAGAAATAACAAAAGATAAACCAGAGCTTCTCAGATCTTTTTATTTTTACTTTATTGAAAACATTAGAGAAAACTATAGACTCAATGTCATTCCAATCTAAGTTCTAATGTGATGTTTAGAGGAACTTTTCAAGTTTTTCTAAAATGTGAAGGAAGAGAAAAGGTCTGAGAGTAAAAGGTAAAATAAGGATAGAGGACTTGCACTACCAGATATCTACATCTGTTGTAAAACTACAAACAGTGATTCTCAATTAGTCATGTGATCAATGGAATGTCTGAAAATGGTGGAAGTGGTTATGATTTTTTTAAGTTAATTAATTAATTAATTTTTAAATTTAAATTCAAATTAGTAGGTATAATCTGTATTATTAGTTTCAGGGGTAGAATTTAGTGATTCATCAGTTGCATATAATACCCAGTCCTCCTTACATCAAATGCCCTCCTTAATGCCCATCACCCACTTACCCCATCCCCCCACTCACTCCCCTCCTGCAACCCTCAGTTTGTTCCCTATAGTTAAGTGTCTCTTAAGGTTTGCCTCTCTCTCTCTCTGCTTTTATCTTATTTTATTTTTCCTTCTCTTCTCCTTTGTTCATCTGTTTTGTTTCTTAAATTCCACATATGAGTGAAATCATATGGTATTTGTCTTTCTCTGACTGACTTCTTTCACCTAGCATAATACCCTCTAGTTCATCCATGTCATTGCAAATAATAAGATTTCATTCTTTTGATGGATAAATAATATTCCATTCTATATAGATATACCACTTCATAGTGTTGTATATATATTTTATAGATAATATTTTTACCACATATCCTTTATCTATTCATCCATTGATGGACATCGGGGCTCTTTCCATGGTTTGGCTATTGTGGACATTGCTGCTATAAACATTGAGGTACATGTGTCCCCACAAATCACTATTTTTGTATCATTTGGATAAATGCCTAGCAGTGCAATTGCTGGGTTGTAGGGTAGTTCTATTTTTAACTTTTTGAGGACCACCCATACTGGTTTTCTGAGTGGCTGCACCGGTTTACATTCTGACCAACAATGTAAGAGGGTTCCCCTTTCACCTTATTCTCACTAACATCTGTTGTTTCCTGTGTTGTTACTTTAGCCACACTGGTTACTTTCTGACCAGTGTGAGGTATCTCATTATGATTTTACTTGTATTTCTCTGATGGCAAGTGATTTTTAGCTTTTTTCATGTATATGTTAGCCATTTGTATGCCTTCTTTGAAGAAATGTCTGTTCATGTGTTCTACCTGTTTCTTGACTGGATTTTTTATTTTTTGGGTGTTGAGTTTAATAAATTCTTTATAGATTTTGGATACTAGACTTTTATCTGATATGCCATTTGTAAATATCTTATCCCATTCTATAAATTACCTTTTAGTTTTGTTGACTCTTTGTTTTGCTGTGCAAAAGCTTTTGATGTTGATGAAGTCCCAATAGTTCACTTTTACTTTTATTTCCATTGTCTCTGGAGATGTGTTTAGCCAAAAGTTGCTGCAGCCAAGGTCGAAGAGTTTGCTGCCTGTGTTCTCCTCTAGAATTTTGATGGATTCCTGTCTCACACTGAGGTCTTTCATCCATTTTGAGTTTATTTTTGTGTTTGGTTTAAGAAGGTGGTCCAATTTCATTCTTCTGCATGTGGCTGTCCAATTTACCCAATACCATTTGTTGAAGAGACTTTTTTCCATTGGATATTCTTTCCTGTTTTTAAAAGATTAGTTGACCATAGAGTTGGGATCCATTTCTGGGATCTCTATTCTGTTCTAATGCTTTGTAGAAGATTAGTTGACCATAGATTTGGGGTCCATTTCTGGGATCTCTCTTCTGTTCCACTGATCTATGTGTCTGTTTTTGTGGTGGTACCATACTGTCTTGATGATCACAGCTTTGTAATTGAGCTTGAAATCAGGAATTGTGATGTCACCAGCTTTGGTTTTCTTTTTCAACATTGCTTTGGCTATTTGGGGTCTTTTTTGGTTCCATATAAATTTTGAATTGTTTGTTCTAGTTCTGTGAAAAATGTTGGTGTTATTTTGATAGGGTAGTAATTAAGGCAGTGTGAGATATCTATGGAAACTAGCTACATTCCATAAATGACATTGAAGATCAGATCTATGCAACAAATGGTACTAGGATAATTCAGTATTGTTATGGAATAAAATAATATTTGATTCCTACTGCACATTACATTTTAACTAAAATCTTTCATTTTTTAATTTTTTAAAAAACATTTTATTTATTTATTTGAGAGAGAGAAAGCATGAGCAGGGAGAGGGATAGAGGGAGAAGCAGACTCACTGCTGAGAGAGGGGAGCCCAATGTGGGGCTAGATCCCAGGACCCTGGGATCATAACCTAAGCCAAAGACAGACACTTAACTGACAGAGCCACCCACGTGCTCCAAGTAAAATCTTTTAAATTACTAGAAAACAAAAAGGTTTCTTAAAGTCCCCAAAGCACCAATCATAACACAGAAAAACAGATGACCATAAAAAAATTTAAAAAGAATCACGAAATGTGAGAAGATGTTTCCTAAACAAATAACTGACAAATCATTACTATCGACAGCATATAAAGTATTTGAGTCAGGGCAATAAGAAAAAGATAAGCAACCAAATAAAAAAATGGGCAAAACATAAAAGAAGTATTTTATAGAAGACGTATAAATGACAAATAAGCATATAAAAAGTGCTTAATCTTATCAGTATGAGGGAAATGAAAATTAACAGCCCAATGAAATTTCATACTAAAATGGCAAAAATTGAATCTGGCAATATCCAGCATTAGAAGAATGTGGAACAAAAGAAAAACATCTACCACCATTGGGGATGTAAACTACTTGAAAAGCAATTTGGCAGTATATTCAGCTTTGCTACCCACTACATATATAGAACTAAACATTCTATGAACACTTCTAATCTGATGGTTTTTACCCAATTATTTCATTTAAAGAAGTTTCTGGTTAAGTCTTGTTAAATTTATTTCATGATCCAATAACAGCTTCTAACCCATCGTTTGAAAAAAAGATTTGTTCTGTAGAATCTCCTTTGTTATCCTGGAAACAGGATAATTTAAAATTTTCGTAATGACATTGTTTATAACAGAAAAAAGGAAATTGAAAACAATTAGAATTTCCACCAATAGAACAAGAAATACTGAAATTTTAATATATTCAGACAAAGGAATATCATGTAATAATGAAAATGAACTGCAAAACGTCAATGAATCTTAGAAATATTACTCTGAAGAATGAAAACAAGACATGGATTAATACAATATAATTTTTGGAAAGCTAATACAGAAAAAGTAAATAATCTAAATTTTAGATTATATACATACATGGTTAAACTTTTAAAAAGAAAAAAGTAAACAAAAGAACGCTGGATCCAAAATTCAGAGTAATGGTTACCACTCAGCAACGAATTCAGAAATGAACTCTGAAAAGTATGCATGTGGCTGCAATGAAGTAGTTCTCAAGTCAGCGAGTGTGTTTACTTCTGTTTATTACTTTACTTACAATTACCCAACTATTACATATCCAATATTATATAATGAAATCTTTTTGAAAAAGCTAAAAAAAATAACCATTTAATAGTCCAAGGTTTTGAAATCTGAGATGCCATTGAGGTAGATGCTAACACACACTTCTTAATTTCCATGAAATAAGTAATAGATGGGAGGGGAGAGAGCCATGCAAGAACTTTCTGGCAGGTTTATTGGATTCTGAATGAGTTACAGAGGGAGGTGTATCTCTTGGGACAATTTAGTGTGGGTTTGACAGTCATATGTCTTCTGTGTTTTGGGAGTGGTCTTGTCTAAGGCAAGGATTGATGTTCAAGGGATGGATTAGATGACCTCTTTGATCCTCTTCAGCACATGGTCCTTGGTCTTTCAGTCCTGCCTTGACAACAGCACAGTCTCAGTCTCTGCCTCTCTCTACCTTCAACAGTGTGCCAGAGGATGAAGGCATTCTATTTTCCCATAAATGGTACCTCTTAGACAAAACATTCATCAGAGGGGGGCAGATAAATCTAACAACTTCAACTATCAATCCTGGACTTTGAACTTTTCACCTTCCTCAACAAATGTTATTGTCTGTAGGGACTAAAGGGAGTAGACACAAACACATTCGTACTATGCATTACTATGTTAAAAAGTCTACATGATGTACTTAACAAAAAAATACTAAGAAAGGTATGTATGTCAGCAAAGATATGTATGTAACTAAATGTACACACATGCATATTATACATGTATACAGGTATACATGAAAAAGCAATTTATAAAGAAGATCTTGCAACTAATAACCATGGTTTAGAAATTGAGAGTGGTAACATTCACATTGCCAATCCTTGGTGGCAGTCCTTGATCTTGATCTTGATCTTGATCTTGATCAAGGAAGCCAATGTCTCAGCGTCCTTAGTTCCCAGGGATGCTTCTGCGTGCAACCCAGGCTCATTTCACTCCAGCTACAAGAAGGAACTTCAGGGCACCTGGGTGGCTCAATGGGTTAAAGCCTCTGCCTTCGGCTCTGGTCATGATCTCAGGGTCCTGGGATCGAGGCCCACATCGGGCTCCCTGCTCGGCAGGGAGCCTGCTTCCCCCTCTCTCTGCCTGCCTCTCTGCGTACTTGTGATCTCTCTCTCTCTCTCTGTCAAATAAATAAATAAAATCTTAAAAAAAAAAAAAAAGAAGGAACTTCAGAACCCAAAACCAGCCAAGGGCTTCTCACTTAAATCATGACTACAGGAATATATACACTACTGCACTTATGATAAACTTATACTTCAAAATACTTTGAGGTTCAGGTACACATGTATCTTCATACCGAACTTAGGCTCATTGGACAAATTCAGTAATCTTCTCTATACCCCACTTTGGGACAATACACATTAATATATAGCTTTGCTTCTCACAGGGTGTTTTTATTTTGTGATTTAGGGTGACTTCATGAAGTTATTTTTCTTTTGTTTCTTCCATTTGGAAAAGCTTGGAGGTCTTTGAATATCTGTTCACAAGCAGAATATAAAACAAATTTGTTTTTTAAAGAAAGGAAATTCCAACTCCCTTGAAAATGTCTCATTTATTATTTGGGCCAGAGAGAGGAGGGTGCACTCAAGAACTTTTTTTCCTATAGCAGTAAAAGATTTTTACAACAACGTTTTATCTGGATATTAATTGTGTCCTTTAAAATGAATAAATAAGAATGGAGTAAAAAAAAGAAATCATTGGAATGAAATGAGACATGAGCGGTGCGTATGCTGTAACTCACATGACCACAATTTTTCGTTTTCAGGGCAAATGTCTGTATTCAATTTGCCACTGGAGTCTTAGAGCAAGCATCATACTTCCCCCAGCTACCCCCACCCTCAGAGCTGAAGCCAGCTGCAAGACAGATTCCCACCCAGACGGAATGCAGGTGAAACATCAATACAGCAAGAGCCCAGGCAAAAAAGGGCATGTGGAGTTTGGAGAGTTTTAGAAAATTTTATTGCAGGAACACATGTGTTAGTGCAGCAGATGGAAGCAATTATGGCAGGAAAACTTTGCCCTATCCTTAAAACCAAATTCCAATAGTGTGAGCTCAGGCTAATGACTATCCTTGAGGACAAGTAAAATCAGACCACAGTGAGTTTTGAAGATCGACTTCACTTTGCATCAGGTCATGATCTGCACTGCTAAAAACTCATCAAAACTTGATACTATCTCTACCTTATTTCTAATTGGAAAGGGATGTGACCTCAAACTCACTCATCTAAAATTAACATGCTTTCCTCTAGTCTCAGCTAAAAACCTCATCTGACACTGGTATTTTATAGTCTGACTTGTAGGAAGTACAATTATGATTGCTAATGAATTGCATGATTATTCCAGATAGGAGACATTTACTTTGTATATTTCTATGCATGTTGTCCTTTCTGAAATGTGCTTCTTCTCTTTGAAGGAGATAGGCAGATACCTGACATCTCCCTTAATAAATAGTATCAAGGGAGCTAAGATGAAGAAAATAAAGCAGAATGAGGTTGGGTGCTAAATCTGTGACCTATAAAACAGTCAAAAGGATTAGAAATAAATCCAGCCCCATGAACTCTCTTGTCTAAGGGTTTATTCTGCAGATCTAGGCACTAAAGTAATTTTTCTCCCTCTTCGGTGTTGTCATATGATTGTCTCTCCTTACTGGTGACTCTCAAAAAACCTGGCTGGTAATGATTATGGATGTATAGATGGGTGTTTGTTTTACAGTGATATAGTATCGCTTGTAAGAGTAGTTTAACTCCTTTACTCTCGAGGGTCCACTGCCTGAAGGATGTACTGAAAAACGAGCAGAAGGACTTGAAAGGTATGAAAACTCAGGGCCAAAAAGGAATGAAGTAGGTTGTTCAGTTTCTTAATCAGTCTTCTGGCAATATGCACATGCTAACTTCCTATTGAAAGATGAAATAATTTAGATAGTTCAGATTTGACTTTTAAAATATATTGTTATTCTAAGCAGAGGAGTGAATGATTATGTAAGCAAATGTCATATTGGTGTTAAGCTAGTTAATTAAAGACACAAGGCCAAATTCCAAAGGTAGTTCAGACAATGATGCCAACTTACTGCACAGGCATAGCTGGGAGGGACATGTGCACAGCATTATAGACAGAGCAGAGACCAAACGTTGGAAAGTGCAGCTTCCATTCCTGGTTCTTCCATCCACCAGACTTGCCACTGTGAGCAAGTGACTTTACTTCTCCAGTTCTCAGTGGCTTTATGCAAAAAGGCAATAATACCTTCCCTGCCTATTTCATTAATTATGAAAATGAGAAAATATGCTTGAAAGTGTAAATGGAAGTATGTTTGCGTAGGTGACACAAACAAGTACAATCTCCCTGGTTTCTAAATCTGTAACCCTTATTTTCTGATTTGCTTGATGAGGATCCCTAGAGAGTGATGTGTGTTTTATTTGGGTACTTCAAGTTACCTCCTCTTAGCAAAATCTGAATGAATTCTTTAGAATTCTTTGTAAATATGTAAGCCCAGCAAATGTGGTTGTTGAGAAGAACAAAACCTTCACTGTGAAATTCACTATATTGAGCTTGTTGGCAGTCAACTTATTCATACAAGTATTAGTTCAGAAAATAATCCAGAGCATTTGTGATCTGTCATACTTTGTGCTAGATACTGAGGCTATAGCGATGATGAACATAGGGTGACATAGCTAAGTTGGACCAGATGCTCAACAGAATCTTGGGGCTGGGGGGAGGTGCAGAGCGGCATCAGGGAACTGCCCAAGCTTGATCCATTGGGTTGAAGAGCCTCAGATTGAAATTATGTTGTCCTAATAAAAAGGCAGAGACCGATATTCCTGATTAGTTAAATTAAAAGTACTGAGAAGGTAGTTAACCATGGAAGGTAGCTTTGTCATCCCTTCTGTTACTAGTAGGCCCATCGGCCAGCACCTGAAGCCTAAGGCTAGGACTCTTATCCCTTATCATTTGATTTGTCAGAAGACTTAGTCACTTCTGTTTCAAGAAGTACTTCAAATCCATTTAATTCTCCTCAGCTCCCCAATGCCACCAGTCTAGTGCACGGTGGACTATGGAAGGTCTTCCTATTTCACTTATTGTACTCATGGGATTCCAATTCTTTCTTTACAGAAGAGCTAGAGTAAAGTATTTTATTTAAAAAATCAAAACATATTACCTCTCCACTTAAAATCCCTTTAATAATTTTTCATTCTTTGAAGAGTAAATGCAAATCTTTCCATGGTCTGCAAAGTTCAACTTTCTTCTTAGCTTCATCTCCTTCCATAGTCCACCTTTCAAATGAGCTGCTACCATACTGATTTCATTTTCTGAGACCCCAGCATGCTCTTTGTAGTCTAGGTGGCTTTGGTCTTCTTAGTCTGCACGGACTACTCTTTCCTAGCTCCTGAAAGAGTTGGCTTCTTCTCATCTTTCATATTCCAATTCAAAAGTTGCCTCACCGGAGAGGACTGTCCTGAACATAAGGTGGCCCCTTACACCTGCACTCTAGTACTTCACTCTCTTGACTTGCTTCATGGCTGCAATATTGCCATCTATAAGAAATGTATATTTAGTCATTCAGATGGC
This sequence comes from Ailurus styani, assembly GCA_002007465.1. Lineage (NCBI taxonomy): Eukaryota > Metazoa > Chordata > Mammalia > Carnivora > Ailuridae > Ailurus > Ailurus styani. The sequence continues at coordinate 3,365,640 of LNAC01000147.1, forward strand.
CATATATATTTCTCATACATATTTGGTCTTCATTCAGTGTTCCTGGGTCACAGCTCCAAAACCACTTGGAATTTCCAGTGATAAGAGCAAGAAAGGGGTGTTTTGCTATGTTAATGAGGTGACTTTTGGAAAGCCCTTAGGTAACTTAAGGGTGGGGAACCGATTGCCAGTGGAGCCAAACATGTGATTAGAAGTCTAGAACTTTCAGTTCCCCCTATCCAACCTCCGGGGAGGGGAGAGGAGCTGAAGACTGAGTTCATTTGTCAATGGACAATGACTTAATCAATCATAATTATGTAGTGAAGCCTCCATAAAACCCCAAAAGAACAGGATTCAGAGAGCTTCTGGGTTGGTGAACACAGAGATTTGAAGAGAATGGCATACCTAGAGTGGGCATGGAAGCTCCACTCCCTTTTTCCATAGCTTGCCCTATGCGTGTCTTCTATCTGGTTGTGCCTGAGTTATGTCCTTTTACAAAAAGCTTGTGATATAGTATATAAAAGGTTTTTCTGAGTTCTGTGAGCTGCTCTAGCAAATTAATCGAACTCAAGGAAGACATCATGAAGGCCTCTGAATTATAGACAGTTGGTCAGAGGGACAGGTAACGACCTAGACTTGCAACAGTCATCTGAAGTGTGTGTGTGTGTCTGTGTTAGGGTAAGCAGTCTTGTAGAACTGACCCCTTAAGCCATCTGTGCTGTCCCTGGGTAGTTAGTGTCAAAATTGAGGTGAATTGTAGAAAACCCCCCTCCACATATTGGGAATTGGGTCTCAGAAAACCAAAATAATGACAAATATCACAATCTGTCATTTGTTCTCTTCCATCCCCCACCTCCCCAATATTTTAGTTCCATGATGACATGGCCTTTGTCTATCTTACACATTGTTGATTCTCACCATCTTACACTCTGCCTATCATAATGTAAGTGTAGGTGCTCAGATACTGACAGAATATATGAACACTCTAAACCAAAATATGCTCATACTTTGTTATAAACAAGGTTGTAAGAATACACAAGGTGGAACTAATTTGGAAACAATAATGACTCAGAAACAGATGACACAGAGAGGCAAGGAAAGAAAGCTTCTTAAAGCAGCACCTGGCTGGGTGCAGAAGGACAAAATGGCTGTTGCTACGTCAAAAGAGAAGTAAGAGACTATTTCACACAGTAACAAGCTACGAATAACGGCAAGGCCTTATTCCAAGGAATCACGCATTTCAGGGTTTAATATAAACAGAACATCAGGTGGATCATTGGTGTGCAGCATGTGAAGCTGAAATGGCACCTGGCTCCTGAAGAGTCTAATGTAACATGCTGACATGCCTGTGCTTTATTTAGGGGACAACAGGAATCAGCAAAAGTTTATTGGAAGAGCGATATATAATCATATGGGATTTTTAGGAAAATAGATGTAAGAGATGATGCAATGGAAAGAGTAAAGACTGGAAAGGGAAAGATACTTGGAAAGATTTCCAGCTGACCAGGCAGCAAGTGATGAAGACCTAAGATAAGTAAGGCAGAGGTGGCAGGAATAAAGAAGGGGGGGGGGTGAGAAGAGAAACAAGTAATGGCTGATGAGGAAGTGAGCTGATGAGGAAGACACAGAGTGAAACTCTGGTTTTTCATTTATAGGACTGAGTGGATTGGGATTCAACCAGCTAAACTCAAAAACAAAGAGAAAAATCAAGTTTTAGCAAAAGAACAAGAAATCATTTCTGCTTTTTATTTTATAAAAACTTTTTTTTCAAATAAGCAGTAACTGCTTAATTCTGAAAACCTAGAATACACAGAAGAAATGCAAAGGAAAACAATCTATCTTATTTCTACCTCCTAACTACTATCATCAACACAAGTTTGCTATGGGATAATACGTGTGTACATAGACATAGAGATTTTTGTTTGTTCACTTTTTTCTGTTTTATTTAAATAGAACCATAACTCACTTTTTCATATCATAATATATTACACATATTTTACAAAGCGAAATAAATGTTTTATTTGTTTTACAAAGTAAAATATTTACAAAGTAAATAAATGTTTTCCTACACCATAATATTTTAATAGCCTCATAAGGTAGTACATTTTCATATGGATACACTAAAGTTTCCTTGGCCAGTTCCTCATTGTTGAACACTCAGTATTTTTAAGTTTTTATTATTAAAAACAATTCTGCAGTGAATGTTTTTTACAAAGTCATTTTTTAAAAAAGATTTTATTTATTTATTGACACACAGAGAGAGATTACAAGTAGGCAGAGAGGCAGGCAGAGAGACAGGGAGAGGAGGAAGCAGGCTCCCTGCTGAGCAGAGAGCCCGATGCGGGCCTCGATCCCAAGACGCTGAGATCATGACCTGAGCCGAAAGCAGAGGCTTTAACCCACTGAGCCATCCAGGCGCCCTACAAAGTCATTTTGAAAATGCTAAAATTACAGAACATAAGAGGCATAAACAAGAAATAACTTCCATTTTTAAATCACTTTCTATGTTCCAAATACTGCACTAAGTGCTTCACAAAAATAATTTTATTCAATCCTCACTACTCTATGAATAGATATTGTAAATCCCATTTTGCAGATGAGAAAACAAAGGCTTAAAGGAGATAAGCATTTTGTATGGGTTCACACAATTAAGCACCGAAGCAAGGATCCCATTACAGCATAAAAACCCCCATTCTTAATTACCACCCTATGCCACCTCTGGGATGGCATTTGGAAATATGGATTTGAAACTCAGTAGAGAGTAAAAATTAAGTTTTATGAGTCATCAGAATCTAGATGAATGGATCTCAATTCAGCTGTTGATTATCACCTAGAGAACTTTCAGATCACATCACTTATTCCAGAACAATTTAATCAGAATTTGTGGCCCAGAGAGGGTGGAACCCAGGCATTAGTAGATTTTAGAGGGACTACTGGTGTTGCTAATGTGCAGCTATTGCTGAGAATTATTGATCTAAAGCAACTGAAACCACGGATGAGATTGTCATGAGGCAACATGCAGGAGGAAGCAGGGACACTGCCAAACAACTCCGTTCAAGTTGCGAACAAGACTCCAACAAAGGAGACTCGGTCATAGCACACAAAGAAGTGAGAAGCAAGCCAGGAGAGGTATTCTGGGGTTTATGGAAGAAAGAGTTTTGGCAATAATATGTATATAAAACCCAACACACACCCAAAGTTATCATTCAACAACTTCAAATAATTTGCTGTAATAATCTCTGGGTGATACATTGATGTAAGTCACCCCTCCTTGATTTGCCAACTAACCTTCTCCAGGATGGTTCAGGGTACAAGTCCTTTCTCAACCTGTTTTGACATTGCTCTGTTGTCAGTCTGGTTGGATCATTTCTATATCCCACACTGGTCCACCCTGACAAGGTTGCTTATAAGCTGATGGAAAATGCTATGTGGGAGAAAAAATTAGTTTCAGTTCAATGCAGTGACTTTCTGCTACTTGCTTCAAATACACAGACTTCACTAAGCACACTTTTTTGTGTATTAAATCATTTATTATATATAATATATATTACATAATAGTAAATATAAGTTATTAATGTAGTTATATAAGTAAATCACATATTCTGTTAAATAATGTGCTGATTGGCAATTATAAAATATGTTAATCTCCTTTAAGATGTTGTGAAACAATTTATTTTAACTTCTCACCAACATATTCAATATCAGTGTCTTTGTCATCATTAGAGAGATCTTTTAGTCATCTAAAATATTTTCCAAAGTCTGTCAAATTCCTTTCTGTTTTTAAGTTAAACAATCATTTTGAAACTAGGTATAAGACTGTGACCAGCAATTCCAAGCCATATAAACATGTTGATTGATACTTTCTATATTATCTGTATTTTCTATAATATCAATGCAGGTATTTTATTTATCCTAAAACACATATAAGACACAACTATGTACCATCCTATTTTTTTAATCTATTATATTTTACAACATGAAGTCTTACATATGTCATTTTTTATTTTGTTTGGGTCCTCCTGCACTTAGGGTTGAGAAGAACTTAGGTGTAGGTAGTTTATTGTGGAGGTGAGTCCAGGAAGCAGGAGTGACAGCAGGGAGAGTGTGGCCAGAAAGGAGAAAAAATCAGGTATAGAAGATAAAATATAGGTGTCACTACTGTGGGCAGCAGGACTGCAACTAAAAGGTCAGTTCCAATAGGATCTCCTGAGAAGTATCAACAGTACCTTCCAGAATTGTCTGCTTGAAGTGTGGAAGACTGGAGGATTCATCCAATGACTCCCAGACTCCATCGGCTGAGGGTGACCTGAGGGGTCTTTGTTTCTCTTCACTTGCACTTCAAAGATATTATTGTGCAGTGGTTTCAGTGGGCCCTATGGCTCTTAAGAGAGTACTAGGGCAGAAAATCCATGTTTGAGATAGACCCCGGTAGTATCAGGAGTGCATCAGAAATGGCCAACAGTAGGGCGCCTGGGTGGCTCAGTGGGTTAAAGCCTCTGCCTTCGGCTCAGGTCATGATTTCAGGGGCCTGGGATTGAGTACTGCATTGGGCTCTCTGCTCAGCAGGGAGCCTGCATCCCCCTCTCTCTCTCTGTCTGCCTTTCGGCCTACTTGTAATCTCTCTCTGTCAAATAAATAAATAAAATGTCTTAAAAAAAAAAAAAAGAAATGGTCAATAGTAGATTTGGTTTGAGCAGGTGTGATCCAGGCCACCAGAGGCCTCTACCACAGGTCTAAAATTCAGAGCATTACACAATGGTAAGACTTAAGATTTTTCAACTTAATTTTTTTTCAACTTTAAAATATTTCAACTTCAACTTTTGCAAAAGCCATACACGTTCAGTAGAAACCATACTCATGTGGTAAGATCCTCTCTTGCGATTCTGGATGTCGAGTTGTAGTTCCCCATCAGCTCACAATCATGAAGGTCAACAGTCAGTACACACACAACTATTTTGCACCCATCGACCCTTCTGTTTTCACTTTCAGTCCAGTCTTCAATAAGTTACATGAGATATTTTACTCTTTATTATAAAATAGGCTTTGTGGGAGATGATTTTCCCCAGCTGTAGGCTAATGTAAGAGCACATTTAAGATCAGCTGAGCTAAGCTCTGAGGTCCAGTAGGTTACATGTATTAAAAGCATTTTTGATTTAGTGATACTTTTAAACTTAAAATGGGTTTATCAGGAGGTAACCCTATTGTAAGTTGAAGATACATACATGGTTTATAGTGAAAAGCAACAGAATCTCCTGTCTTATACCTTCTAGTCCCTCATTTCCTGCTACCCAGAAAACCACTTTCAACTCATTTGGCTATTTATAATTTTATTTCTAATAATATGATTATTTTACTTTTTACTGATTCATCAGTTTTAGACATTTTCTATTGACTTTCTATTACAAATAATAAAGATTTCACCCTCTTCCCAACATGACTTCCACATGTAGAAAAAACGTTGCCCATTCTCCTACTATACTTAAATTTTGATTGAGGGTATTATTATAAATGTTCTAAATATCATTAAATGTAAATACATAGATATTACTCACAGCTGAACACCACAGTGTTATGATATTTCCTCTCCTGTCCAACTTTTGTTTTCCTGGTGTTATAGGGATTTTTCTTTTTTTCAGTTGCATTTTACCATAAAAGGTCTAACTTTATATTTTTTATCAAATTAAAACCCTCCACCATATATTCTTTCAAATTCATTTTTCTGAACTGGAAGCAGTCCTGCTGGAGTTGTTCATTTCTTTCTTCTGGTCTGGAAAAGCTGTCCTAGATCATTGTGGACTTTTTCACAATCATCTTGAGTTTCTTTTTTTCTCATCTTGATGCAAGTTCCTCTTGAGTCATCTTTTGTTTCCTTAAACCTATCCTTTCCTCTTTTTTGTGCCTTCTCTGGGAAAGAGCATACAGGAGTTGGTTTTATTTTTTGAGATCTTACTTGTGTAAAAATATCTTTTTCTACTTGCCCTCACTGATACCTAGTTAGACTGGTTATACAATTTTATTTTTTATTCATTTTTTTATTTATTAAATTTATTTATTTATTTATTTGACAGAGAGAAAGAGAGCACAAGCGGAGGGGGTGGGGGCGGTGACAGCAGTGGGAGAGGGAGAAGCAGGTTTCCCGCTGAGCAGGGAGCCTGATGCAGGGCTCAATCCCAGGATCCTGGGATCATGACCTGAGCTGAAGGCAGATGCTTAACCACCTGAGTCACCCAGATGCCCCTGGTTATACAATTTTAAGTTGAAAATTCCCGTTGCTCAGAATAGGAATGCTATTGCATTTTAGATTTCAGTCTTGCTGTAGTACACTGGTTTCATTCAGTTTTCTAATTCTTTCAACATATCCTGCTGATTTTTTTTCTGATTTTTTCTTACCTACAATAATTTACATGCAGATTTTTACATGACATGCTATGCATTTCATGAGCCATTTCAATCTGAAAATCCATGTCCTTCCATTCTCAGAAATTTTCTTTTATTACTTTTTTATAACATCCTTCTTGGTTTTCTCATTTTTTTCTAATTCATCACTGCTTTGTCTTCCTGGTTTATTTTTAGGATGATTTCCTTTTCTTTTATTCAGATTTCCGTTTCAACTTAAAACTTTTCCTCAGTTTCAGATTTGTCCCTTGTGTGTTTTTGTTGTTGTTTGCTGACTTGTTTTTAGTATCCTACCCTCTTTCATCCTGCCTTGTCCTGAAGCTAATAGTGTTTCCTTTATTGTTCACTCTTTAATGTCGCCTGAATTGCTATACAAAAATAAATTCTCTAAGGATATAATTACTGATATTTTGGATGCTTTCTCCTGCTCCGTGAACTGCATCTGTTTCATACAGATTTTCCTTATCTGTTTATCTGAGCGTGGATCTGGTCGAAAGCATCCCACGAATGCCTACTGATGTTTGGCAATCCGCTAATTCATAATACCGAGTCACCGAAAAGACAGTTTGAAAGATTTGTGTGTGAAAACAGCATTTGTCACCTGGTGAGCTTCACTGTAGGATGGTTAGGAGGACTTCTGGCCATTTGGGGAACTTGAAGTGTTGGAGTCTTAAATTCTTTTTTTCTTCTAGCAGTTTCTCCAGAGATGAATTTTCTAATCTCCTCTCTTCTATCTTTAGGCTTGGCTGCCCATTTGCTAGGACCGAAACAGAAGGAAGAACTTTGAAGTTTCACTGGGCAGTGTATTTACTTTCTCTTACTCTTTCTGTTTTCACATTGGCGCCTGACTTCCACTCTCTACTGTGCCTAAGATCCAGACTCCGGTGACTCTGTGGTTTAGTTTCTTCAGAGCGTATTTTATCTATCTATCTATCTATCTATCTATCTATCTATCTATCTATCTATCTATCTATTTATTTATTTATTTAACTAATCTGTATACCCAATTGGGGCTCAAGCTGACCACCCCAAAGTCAATAGTCACGTGCTCTACTGGCTAAGCCAGCCAGGTGACTATATTTATTTTTAATTAAAGTGTGGTTGACGTACAATGTTATATTGGTTTCAGATGTCCACGATAGCGATTTAACAATTATATACATTACGAAGTGCTCACCACATTAAAGGTAGTCACCATCTGTCAACATACAATGTTATTACAATATTATTGACTATATTCCCTATGCTGTACTTTTTGTTATCATGACTTATTTATTTTATAACTGGAATTTGATACCTCTCAATCACCTTCACCTCTCTTGCCCATCCTCCACTCCCTTCTAGCAAGCACCGGTTTGTCCTCTGTATATATGAGTCTGTTTCTGTTTTTTGTTTGTTCCTTTGTTTTGGTTTTTAGATTCCACATATAAGTAAAATCATATGGGATCTGTCAGAGAATAAACCTGTGCTTTCTTAGCCGAGTGAAGGAAGAGTATCACCTTACCAGGGATGCAGCAGAGGGTGAGGGGATTGGCAGGATCTGAGGGTCTCACTGCTTCTTACGGAGGTATTCAGACTTCCAGGTAACCTTCCTAAGTTCCCCTCACCTCTCAGCCTCATCTTCTAGCAGAAAAAGCCAGTGGCTTGATCCCAGGTCTTTCTGGTTTTCTTTTACATGCATAAACTTGCTTTTCCCTGGTACCCCTTTCTAATGGCACCTGGAGTTCAGCTTTCTTCGGTCTCCGGAGTCAGTTACTTCTCCTCTGTTTATTTTCCTTCTTCCATATGTGCCAGCACAACTGCCATCTACTTTCACCTTCCTTCCTGTTCCCTTTGTATCTGTGAGATTCTACTTTGAAAATTCCTTTACAGTATTTTTAAAGGGGTTTCAGAAATATGAATGCGTCTGATCATGCCACCACACTTAACAAAATTCCCAACAAATTATACTTCTGCTGCTCTTGCTGCTCGCATTTCATTGCTCATTGTTACTGAACAAATTCACAGTAGCGTGGGCAGTGGAGAGGAGAGGACAGTCATCATATCATGTCTATATGCTATATGCTGGGTGCTTTGCACATAAAATCTTATTGGAGCCTTACAATCTGTGTTGTTCTGTAATGGCCATTTTACAGATAGGAAATCAAAGTTCATAAGAATTAAGTAATTTGGCCAAGATCAAAAAGCTAGTGACAGGATGTCTCAATTCAAAGCCTATGTTTTTCTCAGTATATCCATGATTGTCCCCCAAGTAATTTCTCTCAAATGCAAGGGAATGTCTCAGAATGCCAACTTATACCACCACTGTTGCACAGAATTAAAGCATCTGATATTTCACTATTTGTTTAAATATTGATTTATTTATTTGAGAAAGAGAAACAGAGACAGCATGCATGTGATCAGGAGGACGGGCAGAGGGAGACAGAGAGAATCTCAAGCAGACTCCACGATGAGCACAGAGCCTGGTGTGGGACTCTATTTCACAACCCATGAGATCATGACCTGAGCTGAAACCAAGAGTCGCACACTAAACCAAATGAGCCACCCAGATCCCCCTCAGAATTTTTTATGTTACCTGGTATCTCAAAGATTTTCTTTTAAAAGTATTCTTTAGTACAATTTTAAAGTATATTTTAGAAGTAACATTTGCTTGACTGATTATCAGAATGGGGGGGAATCTACTCTGGTGCTTTGCCATAAGGCTTGAGGTTTGGGTTTGTTGTTTTAACTCCTTCATATCAATTGAGTTGCTGTATAATCACACAGCATTCTCAAGAAGACAGGTGTCACCACCCCTAGAGGCCTGGCTAAGAAGCCTAAGATGAAGCTCAAAAAAACAAAGTTTAATCCATATGGGACGTTGACTTCCTTATCCTAGAATCAGAGAACCATAGTCTCAAGCTAGAGGCGAGGGGAGCATTGAGAACATGCCATCCAGAGCCAGGGAACTTGGGAAGATAGAGCTGAGAATAGAAATGTGAGGCACACTCGAGTATCATATTCTTCATTAACTGCTTTTTGCCTGAGGCCAGGAGGGGTGTAATGTGCTGGGTTTTATGTTTGCTCACTTGTTCAGCTCTGTTTATCCCACTGGTTCTGTTATTTGCCACACACTGAAGAGGAGAGCTTTTCTCTCTAGGGCCCCTCCAATGTCTTTAGTGCCAGGTGCCTGAGGAATACAGAGTTAAGGGAAGCATCCATTTTAGCCATTCATGTAGAACTTTCTCCTTTGATTTGATAATTCATTGACCCTATGAGAAAGAGCCTTATAAACTTCATCCTTGTGAAAGTGATGGCTCCTCTCTTGTCCATTTTTTTTCTGTGTTTCGCAGTATCACCTCTTACCTTATCCCTAACACATATGTGCACACACAGACTCACATACACAACAGAATATGGATATAAATCTACTGCTGCCTCCCAAGATGCTCTAACTTATGTATAGGAAAAAAGTTCCTTCCATTTCTTTCAAGTAAAATCTCCTCTGAGTGAGGCTATATATGTCCTTATTTCCCTTCCATTTAAGGGAGACTTCATTCAGAATGGAGTTTTTTTTTTTTTTAAATCTTCAGTGAATATGCTTCTGGATTCTAAAATGCATTAGGGCTTTCATTATGATTTATAAAGACCCATACGCACAAATACAGTTAATATATTAAATAAAGACTATAATACACTTCTATAGACATTGTTATGGCACAGAGTCAAGAGAACTAATTTCATTTGACACTGTCTTTCAGCAGAGCAGAAATGTTACACTCAGCATGCCATGTGTAAGGAATCCAGGGTGGAGAAGATAAAAATACACAAGAGTAAGAATCTGTGACAGCAAAATCTCATGACATGCTGCTTTATTATTACTCTTAATAAGAATATTGATAGGGTAAGAGGTATTTCTGCACTGGAATATCCATATAATTATTTCTCAGCTATGTTATGTAAAGAAAAACAAGTATTCAATATGTTTCATACTGAAGTATTTTAATCCAAATGTATTCCCTCCCCCAGAAATAAGAGGGGGAAAAGAAACCCCAAAGCAACAAAGTAAAATAAAATAAATGCCCTGGCTGAAGACCTCGTTTCACCAAGTGTTACTAAGCTGATGAGAAAAACTGATGCAAAATTCACAGTATTGAAGTCCTGGGGATGCTCTGGGGACAGAAAGTCGATTATGGTCTTTTCACCTTTGTATTGTTGATGCTAAATGCAGAGCAGGTTGGTAAGTTAGAAACTGCTGATGCTGTGTGAGGCCAGCTGAGGGATCTCTGAGATGATTTATGGTGGGCTTAAATTCATGGTTGGTGGGCAAGAGCCCTGTCTCACGTGTGACTGGTGTTAGTAGTTCTAGATGACAGCACCTCTATGGGTTTTCCTGTTTTATATCCTTATTCAACATTTTCTAGGGACAATTATTTCACTTCCTAAGCAATAAAAGAAGCCATTTTTTATTGTAGGTTGCCTATGATGTGCCGTGGTCTGTTTGTGACACGTGACTCCTGTTGTTTCTAATCCTTAAGACAATTCTGCAAAATGGACATTCTTCCCATTTTACCCAAGAGAAGACTGAGGTTCCAAAGGATTAAACAACATAACTAATAAGTGATAGAAGCACATCTCAAATCAGGTTCATTAGACGCAAAATCCTGTGCTTTTTGCTACTAAATTAACACATATTCTCCTTTTAAATTCCACCAGGGAACTCACTTTCTATAATGATTCCTACAAAATGCCACAATTTTGATCATGGGGGTCATGCAGCCATGTATACTCATTCAGATATCTCTTGCCACAGTTTGCGTTAAGATATTTACAGAAATCTAGCTGACTTCAAATAAAATTAACTTCTGGGGAAAAGGAAAGGAGGAAGAGAGAAAAGAGGGAGAGAGAAAGAAAAAGAAGGAAAGAAAAAGAAAGAAAGAAAGAAAGAAAAAGGAAGAAAAGGAGGGAGTGAGGGAGGAAGGAAGGAAAGAAGGAAGCAAGGAAGGATGCAAGGGAGGAAGGGAGGAAGATGGAAGGAAAGAAAGAAAAAAGGAAGGAAAGAAAAAAGGAAAAAAAACGAGTAAAAGTAAGAAACACATGCAAAAATGTAGACAAACTGAAGTGAACAGAGAAATAGCCAAACAAGTGTGAGTGGCCCTAAAATCAGAGCGGTTTCCAGAGAACAAATTAGGAGTGTTCCGTTTGGAAAGGAGCTCCTTCTGATAGATCATTGCCCTCAATACCCGAAAGGCGGACGGAAGGGAGAACGAGATGGCCAGGCTGCGTGCGACCCAAGCCGGGAGAGTGGAGAGCCACTTCCGCATCGAATCAACGGGCACGGATGGCTGTGGGCAATAGTTCTTTTTCTTTCTTTCTTTTATTTTTTTTAAAGATTTTATTTATTTATTTGACTCAGAGAGAGAGATTACAAGTAGGCAGAGAGAGGCAGGCGGGGGGGGGGGGACCAGGCTCCCTGCTGAGCAGGGAGCCCAATGCGGGCCTCGATCCCAGGACCCTGAGATCATGACCTGAGCCGAAGGCAGAGGCTTTAGTTTTAATAATAAAATAGTTTTAATAATAAAATGGGATGGCCTTATCAACGTGCTGAGCAGTCCTTTCCCTTTTCAGGTACGTGTCCTGCCACAGGTTTTAGGCCAAAATGGGAAATTCATCCTCCATCGGCGCGGCCCCTGCGTTGCTTAGTTAATACTATATTTGTGACAGTGATGAAGAAAGTGACAGACCGCATAGAAAATCAAGACAGGGTGTTAAAAATCAGGCAGGATGTGAGCCCTACACCTGGTCCAGGGCTGGTCAGGACACACCCTTCCGCCTTCTGTTCAGGACTCTTTTTTACCTTCTTTATGTGCATTTGTGTTTTGCCCCACATGGCCCTCAGCCAGAGCGCGCAGTGTGCTAAATGCTTGTCGACTACGGGCATCTTCTTATTTCCTTCACGTGTGACTGCCAGCTCTTGTAAAAAAGAAGCAGACTCTGAGCACATCATAGAGTTCAAAATGCACATCAAGAGTGTTAGGTTCCTTTTTGCATCCTTGAGGGAAGAAGGGCAAAGCATCAGAGAAAGCACGGAAGGCCTAGGAGTAGTGGAAACCATACACACTGGAACTGGTCTCGTTTTTAAGGGTCAAGGTGATGATCGTCATGAGCTGGGTAGCCCTGATTTTTCAGAAGAATGAAGAAATTCTGCAGGTTAATGTGTTTCTTCCCCTCAATGCTGGGAACTGAGAGAGTTCTGGGTTTTACCTAAACTAGATACTTCTAACTTAGCATCACAGTGAGACTGCTGCAGTTTATAGATATAGATAGATATTTAATTCATTGGTAGATATCAACAGCAGTACTTAAATTCTTCTTAAGAGTCTATTTCTTTTCTGTAACTAAAAACTTTTCTAAAGCAGTTCCTGTCAAGGCAATGCTTATTTTTGTTTGTGATCATTCTGAATAATTCAGTAATGGTGTGTCCCGAAACATGTTTTAAAGTCTATTTTTATGAGAAGCTATTGAAAACACTTTACACTCTACCTGGATCAGTTCTAACACATGCTCCATATACTTCTGAACATGTAAATACTATCACGGGACCCGTAAACTGTTGTTCTTCTAGGTGAAGTGACATCAATTATTTTTTCTTATTATGTTTTTCTTGGAGGGAGGAGGAAATAGAGCTCACCCAGAGAGGAAAATTTTCTTCTTTGATAGTAAATGAGTTTAATGGAAAAATTTCAAAATATTTTGACCCAATTTCTGTCTTTGCCTAATTGCTTTAAGATACATGCAGATTAAGTGCTGAATAAAACCTTTAGCCAAAGATCGAAAAATATTCTATATTCTATAGGACTTGTCAAGAACCAGTTCATCCTTCCTTTGTGTCTCAGGGCTAGGTGATGAGATCTTAGGTTTGCTCAGACTGTGATCTCAGAGCTGATTTGTCAGAGAGAGAGAAAAAAAGATTTATATATGGAAAAACATTACTGAAAAGGTAAAATTGCAGAGACTACGTTTTTCCCCAGGAGGAGTCATTTCTAGAGAAATATCTTCTCAGTGTTCTCCCCTCCCCCCTTTCCCAAGATTTGCAATGTACTTTCAAATATGCTGTCTTTTTGCTTCTGAGACAGCACCTCCATATTTCTGCGCGCGCGCGCGCGTGTGTCTGTCTGGTGTTTAAACCTGTGCCTTAAAAAACCATCTCCACAACCAAACCAAATATAGAATTTTGATCACAAATTAGACCTGAAATTCCCACTTCATGAATGTGACCCTCCCTTGTCTGATTTCTGGGTCTGGTGAGATCCAATGAGACAAAGTAAACCTTCGTACGTGTACAATGCTGGGTTTTGATCTGCTTTATTGAAAGATAATTGGTTATTTTGAACTCTTCTTGTCAGGACACCTGAACCCCAAATACGTAGCAAACATTCAGGAGATTGTGAAGAGTCCCCCAAGACATCCTCCCCATCAGGAGTTAAGAAACAAAGTATTTCAGGGGAAAAAAAATGGAATTGTGCTGTTTTGGCAACGTTTTGACAGTGAGCCTTCTCTAGGATCTTACTCCCCACAGCCCGCTTCTACCCAGCATAAACATAACCAAACTTCTGTTCAATTACATAACAGCCATTTTAATTATTATTTTGTTTAAGTCAAAATGTGTATTCGTTCCCACAAAGCTCATTTGTATCAGGAAGGTAAAACAGCGTAGCACCAGAAGGCAAAGCTTTCCTGGCGGCCCTGCCAGGGGTCTGGGTTTTCAGGTGGCCCCTCTGTTCCTCCCTGCTCGTTTGGCAGGTCTTTTGCCATTTTATTTCAATTATTACCAAAAGCTATCCATGTAGGAGTAGGTCCATAAAACTGAAAATTGCAGTTAAGTTCACATCTTAACAGCATTTCAAGTGCACATTGTAACAGAGACTCCCAGTAATCAAGTTGCAGGAAGGCTGTTATAATAGTCTTTCTCTCTCTCTGAATTGCAGCAGGAAAGGCAGATGTGGAAATTATGAGTAATGTAATTGATGATCTTAAAGCTTTTAAATACCCAAGCTCTCAACAATCAAGATCTATTTGAGTTCGGAATCTAGTAAGAAGTAAATACAATAGGTTTCAATAAGACATTTTATCAAGAGCTCAGCAGTACTTTCTCTCCTCCTGCTTTTATGGGCAACATTATCATCTCATCAGCAGACAAGTTGGAGAATTTTATTGTGACACATAGTCATTTTTAGTTCATCATATTTCTCCTTCTTCTTGTGCAGCTTTTTCAAAAATAAAGTTTGGTCATTAAATACACTATTTCAGAGGATTTTTTTGGTCCCTGATAGACTTAATAGGGAAGGAAGCAGGGTGTTGTTAAAGCAAGCTGTTTATTGACAACTAATTTATTGTGTCCCACGGTAGGAGGCTCTAAAAAACACATCAGTGTGTTAAAAAATAATACCACCAAGATATTTCCTAGATGCCTAGGTTCACAAAGCCTAGCTAGTGACAATTATTTCTAAATTCATCCTGCAGCTTATTCGCTATCCTGGCCCCAAAGAACTCGCATGCTATTAAGAGTTAATTCAAATGCCACATTAAATACACCTCAATATTATTTTTGTTAATATGCAAATCATTCATAATATCCGGGTGATCTTATATTCAGTGGGAACAGCAATAATACCTGCTTAATGACGTATTCATTAGAGCCGTCGGTGTCTTCATACTATTACTGTTACATATTGTTTTCAGAAACAGGCTTGACTACAAAGAAAATTGTATTGTCTCTGCAGTAATGGTTTCAAATATTTTTTCTTTTCTCTTTTGGTGGAAAAATATCTCTGTCAAGCATACATAGGTACTGGTAATCTTTCCAATGCTATCATTTTCACACCCAGATAGACACTGTTACCAGTTAACCAGGCTTCTGAGGTCAGGAATAATTAGCATTACATTTCAATCATGAAGGACATTCACAAAAAATAGATTGTTTTGTTTGTTTATGAGGAAAAATCATCTTCACATTTCCATCAGTTTTTTTCCTCTGCATTTTCTATTAAGACAATAGAGAAATTGTTTGAGGATGGTATTATTTTCCCTAGCTTGAAACAAAACAAACAAACAAACAAACATGTGTGCGTGAATGAATACATAATTTTTTTTTGCAAGAGAATGCAAACTTTTCAAGGCACCAGTAACATAAAATATAAACTAATGTTAATCTTTCTGAACATGTCTTGTCACTTCCCAGTAGAAAAAAAAACAGAATAAAAAAAGAATAAAAACAGCTTATGGAGAGGGAACGTGAAATTTCATCAGGATTGCTTACACGTGGTGTCCAGGTAAATCAGCAAAAACCCGCAAGATGCTTTTACGTAGCTCTGTCTCTTGCATTTATGGCTTTATTTTCTATGAAATTTAGTAATTAGACATCCCCAAATTCCAAATTATTCTAATATGGAAGAACAACAGCAACAAACCCTTCTTGTTATTGTAAGCCCCAGGTTAAACGATGAACCATGTCAAACCTTAACGCCTCTCGTCAGAATGTTGACTTTCAATCAAAAACCTTCCTGCTCTAGTTGTGCACTCGGCTACAGATGACAGAAAGAGTCCATCAATTGATTATAAATAACATTCAGATTAAATGTACAGTTATGAAAGAGAAGGATAAAAGACGTGGAAGAATCCCTTACCCCCCCCCCACAGTCCCCACCCAAGCTCTCCGTCCCAGGAGTTCCCAGAGATAAGAATGAAAGCAAAACTAAAGGATCTTTGGAAGCAGGATTGTTTTGCCATGGATGAGGGATTACTGATTGGCTTTTTAACTTCAGCTATTCCAAATAGTTTTTCAGTTATTTAATTTACTCTACATGGAGTCTATTGATTATTCAAGTTGGCAGTCAATTTTATAGGGCACCCCGCTGTTTCTTTGCTTAATGTAGTCAATGATTGTAATTGCTTGATCAGTGCAGCCCATGAAATAGGTTTTGTGTCTTTTTTACAATGCATTGATGGCTTTATCTGATGCAGCCTTGGCAGGGCCGGGTTTTACAGCGCTACCCGGAACTCCCAGAGGTCTCTAGATTAATGGCTATGGCGAGCCGTTGGAGCTGCTGATGCTGCGCTCCAGAATGTACTCACACATCTGGCATGCCACACTTGGCGTTGGCTCCAGCTTTGTGTTGTGCAGTTACAGAATCTCTCACCAGTGCCTAGTTAACTGTTTTCACTAAGGGAATGAGATAAAAAGCCATCCAGAGAGCTGTTGGCACCCACTCTCTGTCACTGTAGTCACACATTAAAAAATTCTTTTTCAGTCTTTTTTTTTTTTAAGAGGCAAATGATGTATGGAAACAACAAATTACGTGGAATGTTTATGTGTTGAACTCTGTTTGGATTCTGAAAAGCATCCCACGGGTGTTCGGATTTCCTGTAAACCAACAAGCGGCCCCCCTCCTTCCCTTCACCACCGCCTTCCCTTGGATGAGAGCATGATAGTATGAAACGCATCCAAGTTTTCCGTGTGAGCTGACAGGGGCTTTAGATTTCGAGAGAAAGGTGGATAGCGGCATCACGAATGTGAAAAAGCAGCCTGAGCCGCCCTCCATAGCTCATTACAATAAAGGTAATTCTCCTGTCCTTCAGTGAATTGGGTTAAATTGCTCAGGCATCATTTCCCTACGCCTCATGTCAGTGTTTCATATTTGGTACAATTTGAATTGCATTATTAGACATGTAAAATGTAGTTTTAATAAGTAGACCAAGAAAAAGTAATGAAATATGCAACAGAGTTGCATAAATCCATGGACAATATAATTATATAGTACACATACATGATTTACAATGCCCAGGATGATATCCACCAAAAAAAAAAAAAAAAAAGGAAAGAAAGAAAGAAAAAAAATGTGATAGATTTTTAGACCAGCTGGGCTCTGAGTTGATTTTCTCAGTAGAGTTTGACATTGAAACTGGACAGGTATGACTTCCTTATTAATACTTTTCTCTTTGAGTAATAAACTATAAATGAATAATGCATCTCTGAAAAGGAAAAGTCTACTGAGAAGACAGAAAATAATACTTTAAATTCCTAGGTCTACATGGAACTGAAATTTCCATTGGGGCGGCAATTGTATAAGAATACCATATAGACGTATGCCACACTAGTCTGCAAGCTTGTGCGGAAGAAAAGCATTCAAATTTTCTGAAAATAACCATTCTCGTTTTTTAGATTTTACAGTCATCATGTGATGTCATTGCTAGGATAAACCACCATCAATTCAGATTTTAATGCGTTTACAATAGAAGTCTCTCCAGCAAGTTCCCTCCCTCCCCCTTTACTTTCTTGGCCTTCAGACATAGTCTAAACATATTTTATCCACTCCATGCATGGCCTTACATATTACACAACTTTCTTTCCTTACATAGAATGTTATTATTTAATAAGTTGAACAGAAAGAAGCCAAGTCAGCAATTTATACTAGTTTACGGACGGCCCGGGCTTTGAAATAGGAAGAAACGCCTTTTTCTTCAGGACGGCAGCAAAGCGTCTGAACATTCCTCCGCTCTCGATTTCGTTCTACTCTGAAACACTCTAAGCAATGACCGTCCTTTTGGAATAGATGTCTGAGTCGCTTTTCCCGGGCGGCGCGCGCGGGGATGGTCTGGATGGCTGCAAGCCTGCCTCCCGACCCCCTCAATGCACACACACGCAGTGAGCGGTGTAAACGCTGGACCAAGCCCTCGGAGGAACCGCGGTCCTCACTGCTGTGACAGCTCCTGAAAGGCTTTGCTTCAAACTGATGGAAGTAACTAACTCGTGAGAGTGGATGAGTCTGGAGACGGGGCAGCCTGAAGACTGGGGAGATCCTCGTTGTCCCTGCTGGAATGCGCGCACCCCAACCTCCCCCCGCGTCCCTCCCACCGACACAAGCTCAGCCAGTGGGTCCCTGAGGGAGACCCTGTGTACCCAACCGAGGCGATCCCATGGTGCTGCGCTCGCTGAGCACTTACTGTAAGGGCTGGGTCCCCCC
>LNAC01000147.1:3384151-3398324 GCA_002007465.1 Ailurus styani
GGGCCCCCCCCCCCCCAGACCTGTCACCCATCTGTTCTTGATTGTAGAGTTCCGAAGGGCAGCGCCTTTGTCATTTTCACTTGTCTTTTATTGTTCCTTTTGGTAGCAAGGTGTTATGCAGATGTGGACACGTAATAAATACTCCAGGGGAGAGCTTTGTTGCCCTTACATGAAAGGAAACGCGTCCCGAGTGAAAATAAAGGCAAGTGGGCTTAATCAACCGTCTGAAAGGATGGGAAAGTTACTTGAACAGCAACAGACCTTGGTGTGGACGATGGAGGGTTCTCTCTCTGGTTATCTTTTTCCCAGAGTACAGCCTGGGGAAGGGGTAGCCGGGGGCAGAGCTATGTTCTAATCTAGCTAGGTTCGAAACGGCTCTGGCCTTCCTTTGCTATGTGACAAATTACTTAACCTCTCTGAGCCTCAGTTTCCTTTGAGATGAAGCCCTCAGCCTGCCCAGGGTTGCGGGAGGATTAGCTGAGACACCACAGAGAAGCACCCGCCACACAGAAGCTGCTCCATAAATGTTAGTCCCACCCGACTATGCCGAGAGTGAGTGAAGTCCAATTCCTTGTTCCTCCTCTAACTCTGAGCTCCCGTCTTACTTCTATATCTTCTAACTTCCTTTTGCCTTTGGTTTTTATTTTAATTTAACTTTCCTTTTCATATCTGGCCATACCAATTGCTCTGTGAAGATATAACCTAAATGCACTTCAGAATAGCACCAGCTAGTACAATGTGCAATAGACAAGTATCACCAAGTTTGGGAGAACATTACTGGTTCTCCTATATTACACTGTATTTTAAAAAGGATCAGAATTTAACTGATACTGTTTTATTGCCTGAATTCCTGGGGTTGAGACACACACCCTCCTTTGTCCCTGGGGCACCAAGCAGCAGACAGAGCTAGGAGTTGAGACCCAAGGCCCAACTGAAGTAGGATGTACTGGCCAAGGTACTCTAACTTGCTATGAAAAGAGCCACAGAGTAGAGTCTTATCAAAAGTTTATAAATAGAGTCAAACAGTTAAGGCAATGAAACCAAAAGCATAGTCTAGGATAGGAGAGATGGCTGGGAATATACTGATACACATGGTGATGGGACGGAAATGGGCAGCCATCCAGGAGGTGGGCAGCCATCCAGGAGGAGCGAGGAGACTCACGAACGGTTCTGATGAGCAAGCTGGCGTGCGGCTTGCCCTCAGGTTAGTTACTCTGTATGTTCCTGGCTGCTGTGGGAAGGTATGAGGCTGTCCTAAGACAAAGGGTTGAGGCCTAAAATCCCGATCGTGAACTCTGAGCCAGAATGCAGACTCGATCCACACAGAAGACAGCTCCATGGTTCTCCCAGATGGTAGATTGATGCCCTGTTTACTATGCTGGTTAAAAAGGTCCTTCAGTGAAGAGAATTATGCCTTGATGTCTCATACACCTCTTGACAATCCGGGGACCTCGCATGGATGCCATGATAGTCAGAGAAGCAGTCTAAGAAAAGAAAATTTCTACCTTGGTACATGTACATGATACATACTTCCAAATCTACTGCCCATGATGGCAGTTTTTTGAGAAAGCCCACAGTTCTCAGGATTTTTCAAGAGAGGATACATCTGTGTACAGAGAACTCGGGGAGAAACTCCTCAGATACTCTGACACCTGCGGTTGTAAAGCTCTTGTGTACAGAGGAACTGCTGCCCCATTCTCCTGGATTTGTCTGTCACTGCTGGTGAATATCAGAATGAGAGTGCTAAATTGGGAATATGATTATTAAATGGTAAACTGAAGTTTTACCCATTGTCTGTGAGTCACGGTGTGTGTGGTGGTTTCCACCATCAGGTCAAGGGTGTTCCAGCTGTACCAGGAAAGAATAGACACCAAAAAGTATGCAGGAGACAGGAGTGGTACGGGGACCATGTCCCCAGTCGTGGTAAGTTACAAAACCTGATCATAACCAGGTGCCATTCTTAAATTGGGAAGGAGAGACCATTTAAGAGAAAAACAGCCCCAATAGGGAATACACTATAAATTATTCAACTAAAAATTTACCAAAACTTACCCCAAATGGCTGTACTCTTAACCGCCCACTTTGTCATCGTCCCACATGAAACGAGAACACACATTCCTCTCACTCACAGCCCATTTCCACCACAACTAACAGGAATGAGGGCCTAAGAACGAAGGCCTAAGGAGGAGGCACTTACAAATGAGAAAGTTACCTTTCCCATGATTGAGTCACAGTGAATACACTTCATTCCTACTGTAAAGGCCTTTCTGTTTTACATTAATGTTGGCTGGGGTAGGGCAGTGTGGCTCATATCCAGCAGAAGGGAAGAGAGAGGCATCTCAACCAGCATTTATTGATCAGTTAGGTGTCCAGGAATGAATTAAATATGCCTGTATGCTTTTACACACGCGTATGTATATGTGTGGTATATACTCTGACTCAATTTCTTGCAAATCTAGGGCATAGACATGTTATATTTACTTCTCTGATGAAAATCTGAAGCTCAGAGAGATGCTAAGTAACTTCCCTGAGGGTTACACAGCTAATGAGGGAAGACACATGATTTGCACCTGGGGTGGCTCACTCCAAACTATGCCTTTCGCCTTTCTTCTTGATGCCTGTGTTACCAGTAAGTGGTAAAGGCGTGATTTGAAATTTGCTTCTTGAACTCTTGGAGGACTTATTTGTGGAGGACTTATTGTGTTTATCACCTGGGTGTGATAAACATGCTGGCTACATAATACAAAGAGCATCCTTCCAGCTCTGACTCAGATGTGCTGGTCATGGTCTCATCCCGAAAGGGTACGTGGAAGCTGCTCTCTTCTTGGCCTTCTCTCTACACTGTCATATGGAACTCCTATCTTGGCATGAGTAAAGTCCAGTGTGGACATTCTGGATCTTGAATATTTGGAGGGGAAAACACCCATTTATTAATAAACTTTAAAAATATTTGAAGCACAATTATAGAAGACCTAGCGTTCAGATAATAGTTTCATTCCAAACACTTGTGACCCAATTTTTTTTAATTTAGAGAGTTTATTGTCCGTGTAAAGATTGCATCTGATAAGAAGTATACAAATCTGTCTGAATTAAAGGTTTGAAATTCTTTTCACAATAATTCAAGTGTTGCCCTTCGTTCTTACAAAGTCCCTTTTCCCATCAAAACCAAGATGTCGAACTTATTATTGTTATTATTATTATTATTTTATGTCAGGATGGCACAGCTTTTATTTGGGTTGAATGCCTGGAAGGTGGCTTCAACCTGCGGCAGCCCACACTGTGTTCCTGTTGGCATTGGGAGTATTTGCTCACACTTTGGTTTGCTGAAACACCATGCCCTTGAGTCAAATACCCCAGTGGCACATTTACCTCAATGGTGGAAACTTAACCTGACTCAAACCCAAACACAGTCTTTATAAAAATGGCTATTAAAAAATATGTTTCCTGTGATACCCTTAACCAATGCTTTCATAAACCAATTGGTTTATAAACCAATGACCATTAATACAATAGAATTTTTAAACAAAAATTTCTGTGATGGGGAAATTTGTGAAGTACCTCAAAAAATTAAAAAAAAAGTTTTATTAATCTGCCCTTGCATCCTTCAGGTAACTATCGGTAGGCTAAGTGTACATTTCACTTAGCGTATTTTCTCAATGTGTAGGATTATATCTGCATGCTTAAATCAGCTTGTTAGTGACCAGCTCCGAAAAATGCTGTCTCTATAGAAAAATTTTATTTTTTTTCCAATCCCAATATCATTTCTTAAAAAAAAAATAGGCCTTCCCCCCCCAACACATTTACTATTCTGTTTGCTAATCAACATGTTCACTGTAAATAAGCAAAATCTTTAATTGTGAAGAGTATCTTAAATTCCTCCCCCTACCACCCCACCAGAGATTGAACTGAATGAGAAGTCACTAGTTGTGAGTCTATGTGGATATCCCATATATGCTGACTTTAGGACCCATGTTGAGAATGAATCATGGGACATTGGCTGGACTTCAACTATGTCATTAGGGAAACTACACTCATATATTCAGTGTTCTTGTGAACTCCAGCCCTGTTAGATGTGCTTCCCCTAACATTTTTTGTGGTCCTGATTTGAGACTTTTCAATCGGTTTCAATTTCCACATCCCTCTGCACATCCAGATTCTGGCTGTGCCTTGAAGAGGAGATGCCAAAATTCCATGAGAACAACGGTCCCCATGGAATTTTTGGCTTGACCAGAAGCAGGAAGAACAGGAAACGTTATTTTAAAAAGTCCCGTTTTTCACACTGCCGATGTCTGGAGAGTTGAGATAAGCTTTGAGTCTACTTCCAAATCTTTGGGTGCCCCTCCAAGCGTGCTCTAAATGGGGTGTGAAACAGAGCTTGCTGGGGTGGGATTGGACAGTGATCAAGATGAGACAGAATTGGCAGTGGAGGTTTTTCTCCATTTAGTTTCCAGGATGATGGAGGTGAAGCTGGAGGTTTCCCATCCTAATGCCTTATCTAGGAGACAGCTCTGTGAATACTGGCCCAAAATGTTACTTTTCTTTTTTGTAAATATTATACTTTGAGTTGTTGAGTTTTAGTGAGCCAGAGAGCACAAAAATAATCTCTATTCTTGAAATATTTATACATAGAAGCATTACTGAACTAAGAATGCATGATTCCTTGGATTGGATTACATTGCTGTGACATAATTACTTTATTTTTAGTTCTTAGTGCTTAATGGAAACATGACATGGAAGTGGGTGTTGGGGCAGAAACCAAGTTCTGGGAAGTGACTGTGAATGGTTAAAAAACTGTTCTAGACTTCCGCAAGTCTCTACATCCTTTTGCTCCTTTGAAATATCCACTTCTTTCTTAATTTTACCTCCATTTGACCTTCTTTGAAATATCAACTATTTCCTTAATTTTACGTAAAAAAAGATGTAAATCATTACATGTTTGGAAGATAAAATGCCATAATGAGTTCTCCGAAGATTGTTATTTAATACGTGAGTATTTCCAAATGTGAAACTATATTGTAGATCTCTTAGAGCTGTTGAAGATTTAGCAAATACATATCAGGAGAAAAAACTGTTGTATAAGTTTAGGAAAGAAAAACATCAGATACAATAATTCAGTTTTAAATTTGAAAATTATCCATTATGACAGACCATGTGTATTTACCAACATCCTTTAAGCAGAACGGAGAAAAGTTAATACTCCAGAAATGTACAATTCTGCAAATAATACTGGAAGTGGTCAGTTACTTTCTCAGAAGAATGCACCTATTGAGCGAACATTTTATTTCTAGTTGTCCAGGAATTCATGAGAATAAAGAAGACTCAAGGTAGGTTTTAGGCATTGAACACTGTTATATGGCAATAGTTGGAAACAAAAATTCATCTGCCTTTGCTAATATCCAGTGCCCCTCACAATTGAATTAGCAAATGGATTGATTAAGTAATTCAATGACAACATTTACTAAGGGGATCCCTCACGTATGCCCATGCTTAGAAAAATGAAAAGTTTGAAATGAAGGATACTTTCCTACTAACCATGGTCATTGACTTCTCATGAAATAAATACTGTTTCTAATTTTCTCCTCATCTTTCTACACTTCAATCAAAAAACCATAGATTTCTTTAGTATTTCCTTAACATGCGCAGTCTCTGGGCTTTAACTTGATCATTTGCAATGCTCTTAAATTTTCTCTGAATTCTCAAGTTATATTATGGATATCTATCTATCTATCTAGAGAAGTAGCTAATGATAACACATCTTAATAAATCAGAAAACTATAAACACCCATAAGATCAGTATTCTCACAGATTTATTACCATGGTTGGAGAAGAGAGTCTCTGTAAGCAGAGGCTTAAACTTTATCTACTTATGCCTTCACAGTGAAATCATGCAGGAATAAGCCACATTAAGGTCACCTTGTTCATCATTTTAAAAGGATAAATTCTAGAATCTAAAAAAACTATGAAGTTTGCAAAAATATTTGCTGGCAAACTCATCATTTTCAGAAGCCAGGAAATGCGAAAGTGACAGGTTGTTGGGGAGGTTTCCTTCCCTACAAATGCAATCATGTCAGCACTGTCAGCCCCGTTTACTCAATGACTCAAATAGCACTTTTCCTCTCTTGATAAATATTAAATACCAGTGCTATTTAATAAACAACTTGTAATCACGCAAGACAGAGAATAATGAGATATATCCCTTTTCCTGCAAGCATTGATTTCTTCTAGGACACGATGAACGCACAAGAAGTCCCACTTCTACATCTGGATGTTGGGATAGTAAATTCAGGAGAAGATCTCTCTGATCAACTGTGATTAAAGAGCGACTTGAACTACCACAGGATTTGAAACAAGTCATAAGTATATAAATGAGTAAATACTAGGACATCATTTGGGGGATGTTTTATGATCTTTACTGTGCTTTCACATGCATACGCCACAAACATGAAATGGGAAGGATGAAGTTCATGGAAAACAGAGAATCAGGGAATAATGAACAGAACTGGGTCTAAGGCAAATTTTCTAACTCATCACTTTCCTGTTTCCATTTCACCGTGTACTTTCTCATTGAAGAATGGCTAGGATAAAAAGTGATTCCAAATCTTTAAGAGCAATGGAAGTAGCGTTAACATAAGAATTTTTTACATTAAAAAAAAGAAAGGATGGATTCTCTGGGGTTTCTAGCAGTACCATTTCTGGATAAACACACAGCAGAGGACACCCTTGAAGAGTTAAAAATGAGTTCTTCCATTGATTCGCTTACCTTGGCATCACTTGCAACATGACTTCAAGGCAGTGACATGTGGCAGAGAGAAATCAATAACTAGAAATAGTTGCTATGCCATGGCTCTCATTGGAAAGGGCAATCATTTCATTTTTCTTTGGTATTTCATGGACTTTGTCACCCTAAATTAAAAGAAAGGGGGGGTTAAAGTGGCTCTTAACATTGTATACATATTTGGAGAACTCTTTATTAAAGTTGCTAGCAGCCTTCAGTGCCTCCTGGTTTTAGCCAATTGTGTCCATTGTGACTATCGTATACATTCCACAAGAACTAATTTGTGTTATTGAGGAAAAGCTGTTGGATTTATTTACTTGGCCTTGATTAGATTAGATCTGGCCATATCGACTGGGTCATTGTGTTTAACTCCTTATACTTATGTTTTATAACATTATAATAAAAGGCTGAGAGCTTCGCCTCTGTGCCTGTTCACAATCATTTATCCGTAATGTGTCTGAAAGAAACAGAGAGAAATGAGAGGAGACACTTTCTCATTCATGATTCTTTTAAAAACTGATCCCTTGTCTTCACCCCTCCCATCCTGATATCGCATGCATGGCTTCTTCTCAGCCTGCTCCCAGACAAGCTAGGGCAGGCCCTATAATATGATTCAAATTGCAATCTCATGTCTTGCATTCCCCCAAACACCTCATCTCCCATTCAACCTGGAGCCTTCATCCCAGTCCCCAATTAGACTAATATATCTGCCTGGCTCCGATTGGGGGTGATGGATCGGCTGGGAGGGTGGGGGGAGATGAGGAGATTTTTCTCAGCTCCTCTGCATTCCCATAGGCACGCAGCATTTGACAGATTGGGCAGAACTGCCACGAAAGAGTCTGACACAGATGGTGTAATTAGAAAATGCGAAGTGCGAGTGTGAAATTTATCTTTGATCAGCACCTCCTTGCCAGATTGTCATCTATGTTAATATGATGATGGCTTCTTGGAGATGGATAGAAGGAAACAGCAGCCTTGAAGAGGAAAAGGAGACTGTTCACTCCATACAGAAGATATTCTATTTACTTCTGAAATCCAATCAATTTCCACAGACCAAAATGAAATTGTACTTATTTAATTCATATGGAAAAATGAGCTTAACCTGATTCATACACTTTATTAAACTATGATCAATATGGTAAAATCTGAGCTTTAGCTGGAAGGGGAGACATGTTAATTTTTTATAGAGTAATAAATTTAAAAAAATACGATCCATAACTGCAGTAGCTGTTGAAGACAATGTTCATCTCTTTTTATCAAGACTATGAAAAATGTATAGAAGAAAATCCCTACGCTCCATAGCATGAAAACTTCAAACACTGCCAGTGAAGTTTTATTTTCCCTTTCCCTCCACTCTTTCTGGTCCAAAATAATAACTATGATTTTTTTTTTCCAGGGCAAAGTACACTAGCTTACCTTCTTTGTTATTTAAGGTTTTATTCTTATTTTTTCTATATTTAGAGATTTGTCATTTTAAAAAAACTAATAAAATGCATTTCTAGTCAGGGCTTGCAGAAATGGCTTTGTTTTCACATTATATCCCTGAAAAATCAGGAAATTAACTAGAAGGGCTACCCAGGGTAGCCATAAACCATTTCTTCTAAGTTAGCTGTATCCAAGACCAGTCATCTTTTCTTTGGATGGCTCAGAAGGTTCAGGTTTAGAAGCACCTATGATAGACTACATTTTGCTATAATCTGCTCAAATGTTCACATTGATGGTGCTAATTTTCAAGAAGGTAAATTAGCATAATTAATGACCAGCCAAATTTGGGGGTAATACAGTATGTAATTAACATTAGAGAGTTCTGTTGTACCACCTGCCCCCACATTTCATTGTTGCAGGGATTGAACTGTACAGGAGGAAATTTTCCCCTTTGCTGCACTGAGCAGAAAGCAGCTTTCTTCATCAGAATAAGCCATTAGCTGTAATGGCATGTAGGTGTAATGGAATGTGCTCGAAACATCTGTGCTGAGAGCAGGGGAGAAATTGCTGCATGCAGTCGTAGGCCTTTGGGGAGCTTGATTAAGGGTTGCTTCAGAGAACTTGAGATCTGGCTTGGGATGCAAAAACAAAAAAAAAAAGGAGAAAGAGAGAGAGAAGAAAGGAAAATAATGCTAATAGATTTACGGATGTACTGCAGGGAGAACAAAGGATTTTTAATTTTTTTCTTCCTTTATTGCTCTTATATTGCATCTGTTCTCTGTTGGGCTTTCACTTATTGAAGTGATCTGGAAAAAATGTTGCTCTAAATGCAGTTTAGCAGGAAAGAGCATAGCGGTAGAAATAAAATCGCTTGATTTTTTTTTTTTTTCCCTTTTGGTTCGCTAATGGAAAGTTCCTCACAACCTGCGAAGAAAAATTCTAAATATTATTTATGCTAAGTGTTATCTTAAAATTCATCTCAGAAAACGAAACAAACATCCAGATTTGGAGCTGGAAATAATCTCTTATTTTTTTCTATCAGTCTACACACAGCAGTTTTCTGCAATGTGTCAACTAACCAGCTAATTCATTTTTAACTGCTTAATTCAGTATTTCCAAGAGTGCTTTGAACTGATTTTTAAACCCAGTTTTTCATAAACTGTTCATAAATATATGTATTATATGTAATAACATTTTAACTTCTGAGGACAATGGGTTTATTTATTTATTTATTTATTTAGCAAATACTTATTGAGCACTTGCTATGTGCTAAAACACTGTTTCCCTGCTGGATGTTTGATCACGTTGCTGGGAATATGATAAATTACACTTGGCAACGAGCATGGTCAATTTTATCACTTCAGCCATCTCCTTGTTCCATGCTGACTGCTGAAGCTAAATCGATCACGCAGTGATACACATTGATTGCTAAAACAGCTCAATTGAATGCATCGATTCTGATGAGGTGTGGCCATTTTAGAAGTGTTAAAAAAAAATGGCTTTTCAGCACAGCCTTCCCAGGAAAGAGAAGCCAGACAAGAGTTATAGTTAAATAACGGGGGAAAGAAAGGGTTAAACATTTGAGAAACTAAATGCAACTGAAAGAGAATTAGCATTCTGCATGGGACAGATGTGAATGTATTGCCTAGAAAATTAGAAACAAACCTGAAAATATTGGGTGATTTTATGATTAGGTAAATCTTACACTTTCTAATTATAAATGACA
Organism: Ailurus styani; assembly: GCA_002007465.1. Taxonomy (NCBI): domain Eukaryota; kingdom Metazoa; phylum Chordata; class Mammalia; order Carnivora; family Ailuridae; genus Ailurus; species Ailurus styani. Next base: position 3,394,078 of record LNAC01000147.1, read on the forward strand.
ATGAAGCACTCTATTCGCTGGAATCTATCTTCCTTATGAAATAAGAAGCTTGCTGAGCTGGTGCCAAAAATTCCTTGCACTGAAGTTTAAAATATGTGGGGAGGCAAGAACGTAATAAAAATTCAAAAGCTAATAATATTATGGCGACTGGCATTGTTTACAATGTAGAGCACCTGCTGTTGGAAAAAAAAAAAAAGGAAGAAGAAAAAGTGAAATCATCAAACTGTTCCTAAATGGAAAATCTGGGCTTTCTGCCAATTACACAATGTGTTTCAGGTGCACTGTAAATAGGAACAATAAAAGGTGCAGAGGAAAGAATATGAAATGTTAAATCTCAAATACACGAGAATATTAATATGATGTTTCTTGAAAGAAAATCTTGGGACTCTTCCAGTGTTCTCCTGTGGAAGGAGGGGGTTTAAAATTTTACACAGCATATGTAAAGTTCTAAAACTTTTAATTGCCTGTATCTTAAAAAGAATATATATGAATGCAAGACCATTTGCTTCGGGAGCGTTGCCTTTCGTTAGGCGGGTCCATCTAGACCTGCAAATGCACACTGCATTTCTTCCAACCGCTCTTTATTACTATGTGTGTGTGTGTGTGTGTGTGTGTGTGTGTGTGTGTGTGTGTGCACATGTATGTTTTTGTGGATGGCAGTGTGGAGGATTAAATCCTGAGAGTAAGACGAGAAGAAAAAGTAGCTTCTGTTGGTTATTGTTGAATACTAACTTTCTATAATGCTAATCAAAATTAGCATTATGAGCCCCTGCAAAGTATCAGACACAAAGGGTGGTGGGATGTTGTATTTCTGTCTTCTCACTATGAAACACTTAATAATGGATTCCTCCAGAATTAGACACCTATTTTTACCAGCTAACAACTCACACGTGCCAAATTTCCCTTTCTAGTTCAAATGTGGTTCCTTTTCAATGAGGTATTTTAAAATCCAGTCATCTTTGGAGGTATTTTAAAATCAAGTCATCTATTACATTTTCAAATGCCAATCGTTCACAAATCAAACTGAAACATCATCAAAGTGCATATCTTTTAAGAATAACTTCTAAGGTGACACAACTGCTTCACAGTGATAACTGGAAAGTAACCTTCAAGAACTGGACATCTTTCAAATACCCAATATTTCAGAGAGTAGAAGCGCAATAATTTAGTTGTGCTTTTCAGACTGAAAATTGCTATGAACTGAACAGTTGTGGAATCTTTGGGTCAAGTTTTGTTTCTTGTGAGTCAGGAAACAAGTGAAACTAAACAAAACCCCCTAAATGTCCACATGGGAAAGGCAACTCTATTAATACAGAGAGAGAGGGGTCCTCCAATGAGACAAAACATGTGGGAACAACCCTTGGCTTTTGTGTCCTGACATCACCAGACATCTCCTTGCTCTTCCACCATTTCGGAGGTCAGCCTAAGGAATTTACGTGAATTCTCTTTCTCATCATTAAAAGTGGGTCAAAGTCATAACTAATTTGTTTGATTTTTTGAATATTAAATGAGTTAATTGAGGTAAAGCACTTAGTCCAATGACTGACACATGGTAGGGACTTTAAAGATTTCACTAGTTCGACTAGTATTGCCACTATCACTGTTTCTGAAATAATGCTTCATTTTCTGTATCAGAGTTACCAAGCTGTAGGCTAAGACATTGCAACTGGCACTGTCTCAAAGAACTCCTGCAATGGGGGATTATGAAGAAGTAGAGCTAGGCTCTGTAGAGTGTTCCTTGAAGAACATGAGTTCAGATAGGGACGGAAATGAAGGAGCCAGCAGAATTGGAAATGGGCATATTGGCAACAAGAACATGAAGTGCACATTGTAACACCACAGAAGATAGGAAAATAGAAAGACTAGGATATTAGGTGTGTGAGGAAAAAGAATGAAAAGAATCAGAGCATGGCTTTAGAGAGACTATCAGTTGATGCCTGATTCTCTTACTACTAAGAACCATTGGGTAAGTAATTTATCATCTGTAGCAACAGAGTGTTAGGATGGGGGTGTTAGTACCTACTTCACTGTGAGAACTAAATGCTAAAATGGCTAGTAATGTGCCTAACAACAAGCAGTATGCACACATGCATTCACTCCTATCCCTTCAATCATCTTTGACTTCACCTCCTTTGGAAGATTTGTTTTCAGAGCTCTACATGCACCTGTACTTTAAATAAGATGTTAAAATACTTTTAGTTATTTAGTTTACTTATTTTTGAGAGAGAAAGAGTGAGAGCAGGAATGCGGGAGGGGTAGAGGGAGAGAGAGAATCTTAACCCCCATGTGGGGCTCGATCTCATAACCCTGAGACCATGACTTGAGCCAAAATTACCCACTGATGCTTAACCGACTGAGACACCCAGGCGCCCCTATTAAATACTTTTAATGAAATAACTTTAACACTTTTAATGAAAAAAACAATCAGGAAATGTATTTTTTAAATAGTTTCATGACTAAGGTTTCAAATATCAAGCTTTCCTCCTGTTCAATCAATATTCTCCGATTCTACAATCTGCAAAAATTATACTACATCTACATATTTCATCCTGTAAATATGTTAATACAATGTTGCCAGCTTAGTTCTTCCAAATTTGAAATTAGAGAGACAACAACAACAAGAGAAAATGATTTTTAAGGCAGCAATATTTTATAAGATACACAGAAATGACCATGGCATTAAACTATTCACTAGAGACTTCTAAGTGGGCACGCATTTTGAACTGATTATTTTCAATTTCATCAAGTAATTTAAACAAGTTGTGGCTTTAGCCACCACCTAAATATTTAGTAGGTACACTGGATTCACCCCCAGTCATCTTATGCCTAGATTACTAAAATTATATTCTTATTAGCTTCCATCCCTTTCTTCAAATCCTGTGATATTATAATTGTCCTCCCTCTGAAATTGTCTTCTCTCTTATATTCTAAAAATCACCTCATATATCATAATCACAAAGGTGGAACACAGTTAAATATTTCTTTATTAATATGATGTATGTTTTAACTGCACCCTTCTACAGAAATTAGCCCATCTACATTAGTGCAGCTTACTGAAATTATCCTCAATATATATTATCGCTTTTTAAGCACAGGGTATAAGTTCTAAAAAGGCAATGATGGCATTCGACACCTTGACTGAGTATCATCTCATATTGATTTTAATGATGGTGATCACTTTGATGAAGGTATTAAACATTTGCCATGTGTAAAGCAGAAACAAATCTCCAACATGAGTGAGTGATGCATTCTTTCTGAGGTCAGAAAAAGCCAGCACCCCCAACTCTGTGAACTGGACAGATCCCTAATTGTTAGTCTTGTGTGGGGGACCACCTTCTTGTGACATTGAAGTAAAGATTACCAGGCAATGTGCAATCATTACCCACTTATATTGAAGGTTATTATGGTCATAGTAAGAAGCAAGGGATGTTTCTTTGACTGTATCATAAGGGCATGTCTGACGCTTTCTCCATTGGACAACATTTGACACATCTGCATACAGGAAACAATACATATTTACACGTATTTTTTTAAGATGCTTTTCAAATAAAATAAGATGAAAATAGAGAGACAAATGATCAAAGTCACTAAACTCTGGGAATAAACTGAGGGTTGCTGGAGGGGAGGCGGGGGGATGGGGAAATTGGGTAATGGGCATTAAGGGGGGAACTTGATGTATTGAGCACTGGGTGTTATATGCAACTGATGAATCACTAGATACTACCCCTGAAACTAATAATACAGAATGTGTTAACTAAATTGAATTTAAATAAAGAATTTAAAAAAAAATTTTTTTAGTTAAGAATTAAAACTCTCTCAAGATTTCTTTATTTGTGGCAACTTCCCCAGGTTTTTGTGAATTTTTAAAATTTATACCTCATTTTAATTCCTTGCCAGATGCTTAAAGTAATGGCACAATCTACTACTTATAACAATCTAATGTATTGAAATTCTGGGATTCAAATCATACATTCACAAAAATATCAAACTTGCTTAAGCAAATAAGAAAATTATTGAATGCCTAATGGAAAACCCATGACGCATTATTTTTATTTTTATTTTTTTATTCTTTGCCCCAGAGGTACAGGTCTGTGAATCATCAGGCTTACATCTTTCACAGCATTCACCAAAGCACAAACCCTCCCCGATGTCATTAACCCATCCACCCTATCCCTACCCTCCCACCCCCCAGAAACTCTCAGTTTGTTTTGTGAGATTAGGAGTCTCTTATGGTTTGTCTCCTTCCC
>LNAC01000147.1:3399114-3573543 GCA_002007465.1 Ailurus styani
TTCTGCATGTGGCTGACCAGTTTTCCCAACACCATTTGTTGAAGAGACTGTCTTTTTCCCACTGGACATTCTTTCCTGCTTTGTCGAAGATTAGTTGACCATAGAGTTGAGGGTCCATTTTTGGGTTCTCTATTCTGTTCCACTGGTCTATGTGTCTGTTTTTGGGCCAGTACCATACTGTCTTGATGATGACAGCTTTGTAATAGAACTTGAAATCTGAAATTGTGATGCTGCCAACTTTGCTTTTTTTTTCTTCAACATTTCTTTGGCTATTCAGGGTCTTTTCTGGTTCCATATAAATTTTAGGATTATTTGTTCCATTTCTTTGAAATAAATGGCTGGTATTTTGATGGGGATTGCATTAAATGTGTAGATTGCTCTAGGTAGCATAGACATTTTCACAATATTTATTCTACCCATCCATGAGCATGGAATGTTTTTCCACTTCTTTGTGTCTTCCTCAATTTCTTTCATGAGTACTTTATAGTTTTCTGAATACAGATTCTTTGCCTCTTTGGTTAGGTTTATTCCTAGGTATCTTATGGTTTTGGGTGCAATTGTAAATGGGATTGACTCTTTAATTTCTCTTTCTTCTGTTTTGTTGTTGGTATATAGAAATGCAACTGATTTCTGTGCATTGATTTTATATCCTGACACTTTACTGAATTCCTGTATGAGTGCTAGCAGTTTTGGAGTGGAGTCCTTTGGGTTTTCCACATAAAGTATCATATCATCTGCAAAGAGTGAGAGTTTGACTTCTTCCTTGCCAGTTTAGATGCCTTTTATTTCTTTTTGTTGTCTGATTGATGAGGCTAGGACTTCTAGTACTATGTTGAATAACAGTGGTGATAGTGGACAGCCCTGCTGTGTTCCTGCCGTGAAAAGCCCGTGACGCATTATTGGTCAGGTGTGACTTGGTCCAGGGGCTCATAGAGTTCCCAGAGGGCAGGCTGTCTCCTTCTTGCCACCCTTCTCTCCTTCATGTTGGTTTCATGCTCAGATTTCACCTAGTGGCTCACTGGCAGCTCCATACTTAAACACCCCCAATTTCAAAACCAGCGAAAAGACAAAAAGAGCTTTCCTGTCTGTCCATTATAATCCCAGGTTTAGCACTAATTTTCTTGGTTTGAATCCATGCCCATATTTGACTATTCCTACAATTAGGGCAATACGATGCCCCAGTTGGCCAAGACTATTTCAATGCCTACTGTCTTCCAGATTCAACTATGGAAAAAGATTTATCGAAACATGCAGTCTGGAAGTAGGTTTATGTCCACCAAAGGAAAACCAGGATATGTTTGCCGAAAGAAAGAAAAACGAGCATGTTGGATTGCAATACTACAAAAAAGCAGACATCTTATTCCCTACTATCTACCCAGACTCTACAGCATAGTCTGGTCCAGGTTCACAAACCTAATGTGTTGCCGTCATTCTAGGTGGTCATGTATTGCGATGGTACGTGAATCAGACAGAGCTTAACATTGGTTTCGCAATTATCAAACACCTAGATTTTGATGAGGCAGCTATGTAATTACACCAATGGTAAGATACCAGGAATATAAAAGGAGCACATACTGTATAGTTAATAGAATACCTACAAACAATGGTATCATTTTCCTATCCTCATTCACGACTTCTCTGAAATCATTCCTACACCATCATTTATACCTTTGTCATCTAAAGTGGGATGGCCTTGAATGCCTTATTGAGGATCTGGGCTCTTCTCAGTAGGCAAAAGAGAAGAATTGAAAAAGTGTCAAAATATAACCTGGCTCTGAATTTTTGTGGAAAAATAAACACGAGAAAGAAAGAGGGAGAGGGAGAGAAGGAAGGAGGGAGGAAAAAAGTTTTCAAAATAGGTGGTTAGAGGGGGGAAAGTAAACCAGAAATGATTACTGAATGACCAGGGTTTTCACATAGTTATCTCATTTTTCCTTTACCATTCTTTTATGCCTTTATTACCAAGATAGTAAATGTTCCTTTAAAAAACAAAAAACAAAAAACAAAAACTGGAGCTCCTGGTTGGCTTAGTCAGTTAAGTGTCTGCCTTCAGCTCATGTCATGATCTCAGGGTCCTGAGATGGAGCCACACATCGGGCTACCTGTTCAGCGGGGAGCCTACCTCTCCCTTTCTCTCTGCCCCTCCATCTGCTCATGCTCTCTCCCAAATAAATAAAATCTTAAAAAGAAAAAAAAAAACCAAAACACACAACTTCTAGGATTATGTATAACGAACGTGGAAAGCCCTCTCCTAACACCAGTTCACCAGGTGTTCTTTTTTTTTTTTTTAAGATTTTATTTATTCATTTGACACAGAGAGATTACAAGTAGGCAGAGAGGCAGGCAGAGAGAGAGGAGGAAGCAGGCTCCCTGCTGAGCAGAGAGCCCGATGTGGGCCTCGATCCCAGGACCCTGGGATCATGACCTGAGCCGAAGGCAGCGGCTCCAACCCACTGAGCCACCCAGGCGCCCTCACCAGGTGTTCTTGGTAATATTGAGGCTTGTTAGCCACAGGCTACACACACACAGATGCTTCCTTCTTCTTTCCTTCCTTCCTTTCTCTTTCTCTCTCTCAACAGAAATGGTGTCATCCTCTAGGCGTTATTTTGTAACCAGCCTTTTTCTTTCAATGATACATCCTGAACAACCTTCCAAGTCAGTACATCAGTATCTAGATATACACAGGGTTTTCCCGCAGATCTATAGAGAATGACATATCTTGGTTTTACTCTAATATATTTAACCATTTTCTTCATGATGGGTGTTTAAAGGGTCTCAAATTTTTTTACCTTAAAAAACTGCAATAAACAAGCTGTACATCTTTCCTTACCCAATCACGTCAGATTTCTATAGTATAGATTCCATGAAGTGAACTGTTGGATGGAAGGAAGTGTGACTTGGAAATGCCCTGCCAAAATGCCTTTTGACATTTTATACCAACTTCTAGTCCCACCAATGCTGTTTGAGGTTCCCTGTTGCTAGTCCTTTGTTTGTCTCATCTTTTACAATTTTACCAGTATTGCTGGAGAAAATGAAATGAAATTTTTAGTTTGGTTTACATTTCTCAATCATTTATTTCACTTAGTCCTCACTAGAGCTGTGTGAGGTATGTATTATCATCATCCTCAACTTACAGATTTGGAGACAAGATTCAAAGAAGTTTTTACTTTGGTTTTAGGTCAAAATATCTTGATTTGATGGCTCCCATTTTTCAAAGGATGAGGTAGCCACGGCCCCAAATAAACCCAGAACTGATGGGCTGGGTCCAAAGAAGAGGCAAGTTGCGATCAAGAAATATTTTTGTCAACTTTTTACCTGGCTCTACACAATCTGCTGTGAGTGATACCATTCAAGTTAAAAACCATTATTTTAATTTTATATTTGAGCCTTCCATATGACTATGAATAACTTGTGAGGCATACTTAGACATTTCTCTTGTGAGCCTAGGTGGGAAGAAGCCAGCTGTTGAGTTTTACTTCCCTCACAGGAGGTCCCTGAATATTAATGAGGCAATCACTAGTATTTTCATATTTTTCTTAGCAATTTGCAAAGTAATACCAATTAGAATAAATGTGTCAAGTGAACAGGTTAGATTAAAACACAACTAAAGGACCTGGGTTCTCCTAAGGAAATTGACACATACCTTGTGTAATTCCTGGGTCTGGATTAAAAGAACAATGGTTTTCTCAGGCATTCCACCTGCCCATGTTCCCAGATGTCATCCTCCTGCCCCACAGTGCATTAGGTATACCTTAATTGCCAATTAAAACACATGCCATCTTTAGATAAGTGCAATAATAAGCCTTGAAAAAATCTATTGCAGAGATTCTTTTTTGACTCCAGTTGGTAGTTATGGAAAATCATTTCTGGATCTCAGGAGACTATTCCCAAAGAGTTCATTCCTTCTGTTTGGGTAACAGGTTATGCACATTTCCTAAATGTGACCATAATCTAAACACTGAACTATTATTTAGGCATGTCCGTTGCCTATCACTTATTAAACAATCAATATATATCAACTCACCTTCCATTTGCTTTGCTTTTGTTCTAGAAGGCAAGCACAAAAATTAAATGGATCTTTCAAACTTAACTATGCTTTCATTTTTGCATCCTATCTAACTTCATATGGTTAGGGCAATCTGATAAAACAACGATAGAACAATGTTCTAAACTTTCAGCTACCACTACCAACATTATAACAAGAATAAGAAGATCCAGATTCCAAGGTTCACCAACCCTCCCTTTTATTATTTTATTTTTTTCCTAATAGATTTATTGTATTTTCTTTGTTTTTTTTTTAAGATTTTATTTATTTATTTGAAAGAAAGAGATTGAGTACAAGCAGGGGGAGTGGCAAACAGAGGGAGAAGCAGGCTCCTTGCTGACCAGGGATCCCGATATGGGGCTTGATCCCAAGACCCTGAGATCATGACCTCAGCCAAAGGCAGATGCCTAACCCACTGAGCCACTGAGCTGTCCCAGATTTTTTGTATTTCCTAATAATAAGATAATATATGTTCACTGGACTAAACACAGAAAAACCTAGGCAAGTAATATAATTCAGTAAAACCTTCACATAACACCACTACACAAAGGAAATCAGTCGGAACATTGTGGAGTGTATCATAGTTATTTTCTGAATAGGAATTAAGCCACCAGTATTTGCTTCTTTCTTCTATGATAGATATTTTTCCATGTCTATGAAATTTTGTTACTGTTTGCCTATTATTTAATATTTTACCAATCCTTTATCAAAGTACATTTATTCCTATTTTTGATATTAAAACTAAGTTTGATAAATATTCTTGTGCCTATATTCTTGTTCACTTAGCCAGTTCCTTCTAGTCGAATTTGTATAAGTAGAATTGCATGATCAAATATTGGTATGTTTAAAATTTTGATGCATACACCAAATTATCCTTGAGAGAGGTTGTACCAGTTTGCATGTACATCAGATTACAGAAAACATTTGCTCATACACAGGCTATTGTCATGTCTTTCCTCTGTGCTAATTTGATTAGTAAACATTTTGTTTTTAATATTTCACTTATTTGATTAGTTTTATGTGTCTGCATATGCAGTTCTTGATATTTTTCTATTGTAATATATATGTTTTTCTTATATGAGCTTTTTTCACCTTACTAGGCATAGTAATATATGTTGAGTGTTTATCAGTTTATCATTTATTGTAGAGCGATTTTTGTCAAGCAAAAGCCTTGTGTTTTAATTCTTATGTGATCAAATCTATCAGTTCTTTACCTTAAGATTCCTAGGTGTAGTATCATTTGAATTTTTTTCCAGCCCAAAACAACTGTATTTAACTTTTAGAATTTTTGTCTACTTTATATATTTAATTTTTCTGAAATATATTACAGTATAGAGTATAACGGGGGAATCTGATTTTTTTCAAAAGCTTAGCCATTCACTCCAACATCAGTTATTGAATAATCCATCACTTTCAAATTAATTTTAGTGGCTCATTTATCACATATACATTTTATATGTACTTGCCCTAGAAATCTGGCATTTTCAAAAGCAATGAATTGACTTATTTTAGAAAGAGAGCATAGACACACTCTAATTCCTCAATTTTTAAAAAAAATGTATATAGCAATGTGAACAAAACATAAAACAGATGGGGTTATGGGTGAATTTTTCCCCTCTACAAACTTCCTTTGAGGTCACTGTTGTATATAAATGTTATTACCTTGTGAACAACATTAAAGTCTAAGCTATTAACTTACTGGTAGATTATGGTGCCCTTCACTGACATTGGGAATTTAGGAAAAGGAGGTTAGGCAGAGGGACAATGGTACATAAAGTGTGAGCATTCTTTGGGCATCCAAGTAGAGGCAGCTGTGTGTATGAGTCTGGAACTAAGGGGAAAGATCATGGAGAAAAACCAAAGCTATAAACATGACTTGGGTATCTGCTAGTGTTGGAGGAAAACAAACATGGATGAAACCACCCAAAGAAACTGTGCAGAACACAGTAGAACTTCTTAATTCTGGTTACTTATCCAGACATATCTGGGGAATCTTTTGTGCCTACAAAGTGAATATCCAGGCATTCTAAATCAGAATTTCTAGGTAGAAAGAACCCTGACACTTGTATTTTTATGAAACTCCATGGGTGAGCCTGATTACAGACAAGATTGTGAATCACTGATATAAAGAAATGTTTAGAAAAAAGAACCTCGATTAACATAAAATTTGAGAGTGAAGATGAAGCAATAAAACATTTCCAGGAAAAGAAAAATTATATATGAAGACCCTGGGTGTATAAGATCTTGTCATGATCTATAAATTGAATAAAAGCAGTTGTTAGTTGTTTAAATATGAATAACAGCAAACAACTGTAATTTTTTGAGCAGTTATATTAAGCCAAATACTATATATCTACCTAAATAGAGATGTGGATAGCTATACAAATAGAAAAATATGGTCATATAATTTTTATAGTAATCCAGGGAGTTAGATGTAATCATAACTACTTATAGAAGATAAATTGAAGCACAAAGAAATTAAACAACCTGACCAAAGCCTCTCAATTAATTAGTGGTGAAGACAAATTATAAAACCAATGCCATTTTCTTAAGTATTAGAGTGTTGTTTTAAAAACTGTATACCAGCAGTGTTATGGATGGAAGTAGGAACCAACCTGAAAGCAGAGAAACCCAGTAATTGAGTTGAGAAGTGAGGGCGCATTATCTTTCTTGTCTTTCAGGGACTTCAGCTGCAATATGTTACATCTACTCAATGAATTCTCTGTGGCTCTTACCTTTATTACTATAGTTTCCATTCATTGTTCCCTCCATTTCTTTCTGCCATGTCTTCCAGTCTGCTACTTCTCCCTCTCACAGAATCTGCTGTGAAATCCATCTCTTGAATTCTTCATTTTAGAGTTCTAGGATGTCCATATATTTCTTTTTAGTAAAAAAAGAAAAAAAGTTTCCCATTCTCTGTTGTAAATTTTAATCTGTTCTTATTTCTTTGAACATAGTAAAAGTTGTAAAATTTGGGTCTAATGCTTGGGTATCTGGAACTCTTATGAATCTTTTCCTGTTGTCTGTTTTTCTTTATTGGTTTTCATTCCCGTTATCATGTCTCTTAATGTCCCTGGTTACTTTTTACTGGTGATAGAAATTACATTCACAAAACTGTTTGTAGGAGTAATTTGAGGCCTAGGATGATATCATCTTTCATGATTGGATTTACATTTTGTCCATAGAGCACTTGCAGGCACAAGCAATTTCCTCAATTCAATCTCAGTAACAGAGGTGACTTAAAGCTGAACTGCTGTCTCTTCCACTTCACACTTATTCCCACTGTACAATTTTTATGTACCTGACACAAGGCAAGAAGCTTCACTCTGTTCCTATGTCTCACAGACTGGCAGAGCTTTTGTTCACCTTCTCAAACTCTCAGTTGACATCTCAGGATGAGCAAATGTCCTCAGAAGAAAAGCAGCCCCAAATACTAAGTTCATTCTCTACACCTCTGTCTTAGGCAATTCTTCACTCCCTCATTACTTCTTCAAAAAAAAAATATGAAGGAATCAATAAACTAGAAGGAATAAAGAAAATAAACAAGACCAATTCAATTATTAAGAGATATAGTGTAGATAAAATAATATAGAGAATTACTGAGGTAGGGGAGGAAAAGTACTTTGTCTGGTTTTATCAGGAAAGACATCTTGGTGGAGTTGGTATTCAAATTGAGATCCGGATGGTGATAAGGAAGCAATTGAAGGGAAGAATATTCTCAAAAGAGATGGGAATGAGATTTGCATGTGTGAGACACAAAAGACCAAGAGGCTGCAAAGTTAAGGACCATGGGCACAGTGAAGGGAAGCAGTATGGTAGAGATAGAAAAGGGCAAGACCAAGCCAAGTAAGAGCTGAGGTTCATTTATTCTGATTTCTATTGGGGAAATACTGGAAGATACTAAGCGAGAGATGTATGCCCTGCAAAGATTATTTGGGCAGTAATGTAAGGATTGGGTTGTGAGAAGTCAAGAGCAGGGCCAGGAAGTCAGAGAAGAGGAGGCTTCAAAAGTCCATTGTGTGATTATATGGTTTGGACAAAGAGGCAGCCGTGGAGATAGGGATAAGTGGTAGGACTCAGGATATGTTTTATCTCCCTTTTGACATTTCTACTTGTTCTCTAGTTCTGTGTGCTTTGGTATGATTTCACCATATCTTTCTGGCTCAGACATACTCAGTAAAATAGCTTGACTTCTGTCTTTATAAAGCTCAGCGGGGATAATGTTCCCACTGTAAGGAAATAAATAAATAAATAACAAGACTAGCACAGATGTGACAAGGCAGTGTTTTATGTGCAACACATGGACCAACTCAATCTTCTCAATCATTCTATGAAGAAAGTACTCACGTCATTATCCCTACTTTATAGATAAGGAAGCAGGAACAAGGACTGAAAAATTTGCCCAAGGTGCCATGGCTCGTGAAGGGACATTTGCTTGCTGCTGTTGTTGCTACTTTGCTTCACCAGGTTCATTTTCTTTTTTCTTTCTTTCTTTCTTTCTTTCTTTCTTTCTTTCTTTCTTTCTTTCTTTCTTTCTTTCTTTCTTCCTTCCTTCCTTCCTTCCTTCCTTCCTTCCTTCCTTCCTTCCTTCCTTCCTTTCTTTCTTTTTTTTTAACATCGCCCTGATTTCCTTCTGAGAATTCACTCCTTCCCCACAGACTCCTTAGTTTCTATGTGCTGACTTCACTCACAGTTCCAGGGGAGGCCAGGTGACTCCCGCTTAGCCAATCAGCACCGTCTTCCTCTAGACAGAGGTAATGGTTTGAGAATGAACTAATCAGAAGCAATGACATTGCTGACTGTGAAGCTGGAGGTCTGGAGTTCTTGCTGCCACTGTGAGGTGAGAGGTCTCTAAGTCTGATGTCAGCAGAGTGAAACTAAGAGAAAGAAATTGGATTCCGACAAGGCGTTTGAGCGCCTGGGGTCTTGTACGACTTCAGCTTTAAAATTACATCACTCATTAAATTTCCTATTTGGCTGGGCAAATTGGAGTTGGCTTATTCTGTCACTTGCAACTGAAAAAGGCTTAAAGCAGAAACACCCATCATCTGAGGATCCCCTGTGCAATACAGGGAATCTGCAAACAGGGAAACCTGCAATTTTAGGAAAGGTCCATATTTCTCCACAACACTCAAACTCTTGTTTCTTCACGAAAAGTTGCTTTCTCTTTCATTAGTGAGACAGGTAAAATAACAAATAGAATTCTCGATAGCCTTACGCTAACACTTTTGCACTTTACACTTCCAAAAGAAAATATTTCAACTTCACATTTAGTTGCCAGTTATAAATCTTACCTTTGCTTCCATGCCTTTGCAAGAGGCTTGCAAATTGTGGAGGACAAGTGTTGGTGCATACTATCTACTTACTGAATTTGGGTCCCCCTCCCTTCTAAAGGAAGTGATCTATGCATGCTATTAGAAATGCTTCCAGGGGCACCTGGGTGGCTCAGCCAGTTAAGCATCCTGCCTTCAGCTCAGGTCATGATCCCAGGGTCCTGGGATAGAGTCCTGAGTTGGGCTCCCTGCTCAGTGGGGAGTCTGCCTCTGCTCCTCCCCTCTGCTCATGCTCTCTCTCTCTCATAAATAAATTTAAAAATCCCTAAAAAAATGTTTCCATAGAAGCAAAAGAAGAACTACCTTTCAGATTTACGTTTCAGTTAGAAAAAAATGAGAAGAAGGGTCTTTTTCTCCTGCCTATAACAATCTCAGCTCATCACAGACAGGCAATGAATGCATTCTAGAGACCCTAAAGAGCAACACGGTGCAAGTAAGCTGGAGTTCTGAGATCTTTTGGAGTTGAGCATTGAGATTTATGTAAGTTCTATGTAGGAAGAAACAAAGCACTAAGAAGTTTAGGGCATAAAAGCAGCAACTTTGAGTACTTAGTGCAAACTTGCTCAGAGAAAAAGGAGGCCTGCAGGGGCCAACCGTGGGACAAGGAAGAGTACAGAAAGGAAAATGCCTGGCTGATTTTCAACCAAAGACCTGACTTCTGTGTGAGCTTGGGCCTGGGATTCAGATGCTACCTAGGTATCACTGCCCTTGTTTTAATCTAGAAAATACTCTCACATTTCCTTGACACTAATACCTTGCCCCTGCTCCTAACTCAGACTTTCTATGTACTCCTGCTTCTACAGGGATGAGATCATCTCCAGATACCCATCTTTCTCACTGCTGAGATCTTCCAGCTTTGCTCTTTTCTAGTCCATTCCTCATCCAGAAAAGTATAAATCTTTTGTCACTCTTCTGCATAGCACTCTCCACTGGCTTTTCATTGCAAATAAAATGTCATGAATTGAACGGTGCCCCTCTACCAAATATATCCACTGGGAACTTGTGCTTGTGAACTTATTTGGAAGAAGTTCCTTTGGAAATGTAACTAAGTTAAGGACCTTGAGATGAGATCACCCTAGATTATCTGAATGGGCCACGAATCCACTGATGAGTGTCCTATAAGAAGAGAAGACATAGGAAGAAGAGAAGAAACACAGAGAATATTTTGTGAAGACAGAGGCAGAGATGAGAATGATGTATGTTCAAACCAAGAAACATCAAGTATTACCAGCAGCACCAGAAACTAGAAGAGAAGCATGAGATGGACTTTTCCTTTAGAGCTTCCAGTAGGAACCAACTCTGCCAACACCTTGATTTCAGACTTTAAGCCTCTAGAACTATGAGAGAATAGATTTCTGGGTTTTTTTTTGTTTGTTTTGTTTTGTTTTGTTTTTTGCTATCCACTTTAGTACAAGTTGTTCACCTCCCTAGGAAAATAAAACATTGAATATAACCAATTTTCTCCTAACATGACTAGGAGACTCGATACCTGGGCTCCCTCACACCACTCAGATTTAACCTTTTACTGCTCCCCACCTCACTAGCAGCCTCTCCTCACAGTCTCCCTTCTGTTTCTTCAACACCCAGGCATTTCCCTCCCTGGGGCCTTTGCCTATTGCTGCTGTCTGCTTGGAAGTCTCCTCCCCACCCCCACAGTCTTCTCACAGATGCCTCCTTGTCCTGTGAGACACCCTTCTAAATCTCTCCAACCAAAGTACTCATCATCTCCCTGGCCCATTTCTTTCTTTCTTTCCATGTCACAACATTTCTTTCCTGTATAAACTCATCACAAATGATAAACATCTTGTTTGTGTACTTACTAGGTTGTAAACTCAATGAAAGCAGAGTTTTTGTCCTCTCATTTGCTCAAAAATCATTACATGAACATCTGTTATGTACTAGGCAGCATTCCAGGCATTGGAGGAATGTTTTGAACTGAAAAAAAAAAAAAAAAAAAGCAGCCTCCACTCTTTTTCTTCTTTTCTTTCTTTCTTTCTTTTTTTTAATCTCACAACCCGGAGATCGAGACCTGAGCTGAGATCAAGTCAGACACTTAACTGACTGAGCCACCCAGGTGTCCCTGCCCCCCCCCTTTTTAGTAGGCTCTACACTCAACGTGGGGCTTGAACTCATGACCCTCAGGTTAAGAGTCACATGTTCTACCGACTGAGCCAGCCAGGTGTCCCAGTCTCTGCTCTTATGAACCTATGTTTTAGCCCATTTTCCAAGGCTGTCTCCCCTTCTCTGAGGCAATCCCTGCTATTTATTGGTCATCCATCTAATGTTAATTGACTAACAGATGAAAACATACATTTTAGTCACTAATTCTTTCCCTTTCCCCAGAAAAGCTTGGCTCTACCTGTTAAAGGATTTAATAAATCCAGACAATTTTAGAGACCTTTCAAACTTGCCATTCACAGGATCTTTTTCTTACAAAGACACTGGAATTCTTTCTGCAGTCTTGTCTCGTCCCCAGGTTTTTGCCATTTCTACTAGTGTGACTGGAAGGAAGATTTCCCCTTAGAACCTGTGTGGGGCAACCAAACAAAAGATCAAACCACACTGGACTTGCAAGGCTTTGCCAAAGATGGCAGACCCCAGGGCACTCGGCTCAATTAACCACTGCCATGTCTAAAGGTCAGCCTCTGGGACGGTTTAATTGTGGCCATTAAAGTGTTTGAGCAGCTGCTTCAGAGCAGTAATTTGGAGCCCAGGAGAAACCAGAGGCAGCAACAACACACCAGGTCATTTGAAAAAAGGCCGCCTGGGCTCCGCATACAGCGTGATAACAGATGGGGATTTCCAGAAGTACTTAACCTGGCTTAGAGGTCATGGCCTAACTAAAAGTAGGTCTCCCCTCATTCCAAAGTGAAATCATAAAGTGGTTCTTTGCCATCCTCCTCCCCTCCCCATCAATTCATGTCCTCTACATTTTTCATCCTTGACCCAGAATTCCAGAAATCTTATTACTCAATTCGTCAATTAATGAATGAACAGGTATTAACTTAGCAACTGTTATATGCAAAACAATGGCAAGGGTGCTATCACATTTCTACCCCCTTCAGCTCGTTGCACCCCAGTGTCACTAAGCTCTGCATCTTGAAAATATGACTAACTCATCTTGGGCATATTGCCCTCTCAGCCTAGATATGAGCTCAAAATTTTTCTTAACCCTACTCTCCAAGCATTCACTACCCAATGCTCAGATCTGGCTCTAAGACAATCTTTTTGCTATCCCTGAGTTCATGTCCAATATCCTCCTTTGACTAATTAGTTTTAATGACTAGCTAAAGCTACACAGCTGGTTTGTGGTATACTTGGGGCCCAGGTACCCTGTCTTCTTGTCCAGGGCTATTTATGTTGCTCAGTATAAACAAGGTAAATATCAATTCAAAGTTAACTAGATATTTCAGCCAAAAGAAAAATACAATCTATGTTACTAAGAAGTGCAAAATAACATAGTATATAGCATTATGTTTTAAAATTAAGAATATAGCATTATACATTACCTTTGTAATATACTTATATTGTCATAGTTATCATTTACTATCTTATTACACTCTTATAGTATCTCTGTATGATAGAGATATGTCAAATCGATTTCACAGATGAGGAAATGGAACTCCAGAGAGTTTAAGCAACTTCCTGAACGCTGCTAAATAATAATGGTAGAGTTCAACTGGATCCAGATAGATTCACCTGCTCTCAATATGCCTTACTTCCTGTACACATTCCTACCATTTCTGGGAGAGAATTCTCCATGGAACTCACAATTCTACACATCTGGTGAGCAGAGACACTGACCACCTTTTGTTCTAAACAGCCTTTTCAAGAATGTCTAGAGAGTGAACACTTTTCAAGAGTTGACCTAGTAACTCTCAGCAGATAAGAGGACATGTTTGTTTACTATCCAGTATAATAAAGATAATATCTCCCTCTGGAGCCAAGTTTGGACAAGTTTGCTTAGAATCCATGAGAGAAGATTAGAATTTCCTAAGCTCAGGGTTCCTCAAATAGAACTCAAACCCCCGGCATGCATATTGCCCCATGGGACCTAGAGGGCAAGGGGAACCCATGCAAGTGTGACACTTAGTCTGCCTGCCGTGCCATCAGTCTTCAAGTCCTGTGCCCCCACTTGCAAATAGGGCAGAATCTCAGACCCTTCACAATTCTTAACCCCCGTGAGCAGAATGAAAAATCACAGGCCGTTAGGTTGCTTCTGACTGTCTACTCCATGGGACCTTGTGTTGCTGGTTCATATTGTTTTCACCTGAGGTTAATCACTTTGGGTCCCAATCCCTCAATGGCTGAATATGCTTGAAGATTAGTCTGAAATAATATCAATGATGACTATATTTACCTCTCAGAGATAGAAATAACATTTCATAGTGTCTTAACCTTATGTATTAGAAATTTAGCTGTTTTCAGGTACAATGGGAAACCAGAAGTAAGCGTTGTTAGTAAGAAGAGGGGCCTCTCCCTGGGTGAATAAATGAGAGCATACCTGGACTGCACTCTTTCTTCCCATCTGGCCAGCCCTGCCCACCCCTTCTGAGAAGGCAAGGATTAGCGTGCTTCATCCGGGGCTCTCAGGACAGCTTCATTCATGCTTCCTTTCCCTAGAATGAATTCTTGGCTTTTCTTGGACTGTGGAGACCTGTTCATGTGTGCTTACTATCAGAATAAATGTATGAAAAATCCCCATTCTGATTTTTCCCTTCTCAGGCCATATGAGTCATTAGATCAAATCATATAATAAGGTGGAGAATTTTATTGACTGAAAATGTTCCGTGAGACTGATTGACAAGATAAGCTGTTGGGGGAAATTAAATCCACATCTCCCAGGTGTACCTTCCTACACAAAGTAGGAGACAGGACCTAAGGCTCATGGCAAGGTGTCTGGCCAGTGGGTAGGGCCAGACATGTCATCCTTTCCTCCAGGCAAGAGACAACAATGAAGGAGAGGAAAGAGCAAAGATGACTCAGGTGGCAAGGAAACCAAGTAGATAAGGGCAGGGGAGAGATTTTTAGTGGTTATCGTGAGTGTGATATTGGAGAGTCTGATGTCTACAAAGTATTTCTTGGAAACTCTGTGCAACATTTTTGTGTAAGATCCCTGTGTCATCCTCTTTGAGAAAATTAGTCACAATCCGTATTAACCTTCAAAGCTTTTAGAGTCCTCTTTGTGTTTTTGTTTAATGTGACTCTGCTCAGAGACCAGCCCTACAGAGCCCCAGACTATTTCTTACACTGACTTAAGGACAGATAGCAGTTTGTCACTCCTTCCTAGGAATGGCCCATTTATTGAACTGCTTTATTTTTCCTACAATTTTTATCCAACTAGCAACCTGTGTTGGGGAATTTTTTTTTTTTTTTTTTTGCTGGGATAAGGAAAAATACAAGAACATGAAAGAACAGGATAATAACTGGAAGGAAAAAAAAAGGCACCATCTGAGGGGCTTATGACAACCTCATAAGGTAGGTATGTTAGCCCCACCTTACTGATGAAATTAAAGCAGTGTTTAGGAATCTTATTAAAATGTGTAAGAGTAGACTGGCTGCTATAACAACCTCAAAATCTCTGCTGTCTCATCCATAAAAACTTCCTTTTCATCTCATGTGACATTCCAGTTTAGTTTGGCCATGGATCAGGTGGAGGTGATCATTGGCCAGAATCTAATCATGTGACCGCACGTCATGCAAAAGAGGCTGGGAAATACAACCTGACTATACGGCCAGGAGGAGGAGAAGATGGATATTGAGAAGCACTTGCAGGCTTTGCCATCAAGGTAAAGCAATGAGTCAGCAGAAAGGGCAGCCTTCCTGTCTAGACCTAGTGGAATCTAAAACTAATACACTTAGCTAAAGAGCTATAGCATTTCCTCTTCTGAAACTTTATTACTTTGTGATTTAGGACAGATTTGAATAAACAGCTAATCTACTTCTCACCTTCCACTTCTTTAGTGACCTTCTCATAGACCTCTCCCCCTCTCCATTTAAGAACTCAACTTCAGAACTTTTTTATTCATGGCATGTATCTTATCAAAATTTTGGTTTCTATTCACCTTTCCCATAGTAAGATTTGGCATTGATTAAAGGGAAAACAGAGTGAAAATAAATTTTACACCTTTATCGTCTTCCTGCAATAGAGAAATGGGGCCAGCGGTGGAGGAAGGGTTGAAGGTCCCAGCTAGAACAAACCCTCCCCCTGAAAGAGAGCAAGGGGCAGAGAAGAAAGGGGAAAACCAAAAAGATGATCTTCTGAAGCATTTCCAGAAACTTGTGCCCAAAGATTTGCCCAGAAATATTGCATAATTGCTCAAGTGGCTTATATCAAGCATAATACTAAAAATGTTCCCATTTTTATATGCAAATACTTTTCCTTTACTACATCTGAGAGCCACATGTGATTTTCAATCAGCCAGCACAAACAGACTGACAGACAACATCCCTCAGGAAATGCTTGATATGCCATCAGGTTTCAACACTTTTCTCCTTCCCCCTCTGGAGCAAGCCTGTAATTCTGCATTTGTGTAAATACATATGTGTGGCATATTTATTCACATGCTGCTGGGTAGAGCAAATGACTCTGCATTCTTCCCTGGTTATGCTCTCAAGAAGGGACTGGATGTTCTCTGCTTGCTGTTCTCACCCGTGATGGGGAGTCTGCAGGTGCTCACAAAATAACAAGCAGTACAAGTCTAGAGCCTGCCTTGTAAGGACCACAGAGAGCTTCTGGCCACCCATTTCTTCCCCAGGAGACTTGAGGTGGGTTCTTTCTCCATGTTCCCCCCTCAGGGCTCTCAGGGTTCTGAATACATAGCTTTTGATGGTCCTCATACTATGAACGCTTGTTTACATCTGTTCTCAAGGTTATGGGCAAAGCATTCAGTTTAGAACCTAACACAGGCCATTACATATAATAATTCTGTAAAATTTTATTAGTGAATGAGTGAATTAATAAAAAAAAATATTAGACCCCCAAACAGCAACTTGCCTTCACAATTCAAGGACCTGAAAATCTGGCATCAAATGATCATGGAACATTCTGGTTCCGCCTAAAAACTTAAGCATTTGTTAAACCTGTGTAGTTACTATAATGGTTTTAGCTTTAATCATGGTTAGAAATGTAAATGTAATTCTTTAAATTGTGAACTAAATTTTCTGAGTGCAAATGATGTTCCACATAAACACTGTTCCTCTCTAGTGCATGTATTCATTTATCTAATCTTAACCCTATAAAGTAGGTGTCGCTGAGTGTCTTCATTGTATAGATAGGGAAACTGAAGAAACTGTCACAAAGAGGATAAATAATTTGCCCACAGACTTATGGATGTCAAATGTCAGGGCCAAGACTTGTTTAGGAAGACTGGCTTCTGGTTGAGTTCTCAATCCCTATGTTAACTGAGCCATGTAACAACAATTTCATGATATCTAATGATGTGCTCAGTTAAAATCACTTCAAATAATGTGAAGTGCTCTGAAGACAGTGGTTTGATATGGGGAGAGAGAGGAGCTTTAGCTGGTGGGGGCCAGGGACATTCTCTCTAAGCGCGAACTTTGGAGTTGAGACCTGTTTGATGAGAAGGGACCAGGCAGGCAAAGCTGACAGGGTGACATGTTCCCGGCAGAAGACACCGCAAATACAAAGGCAGTGAAACAGGGAGAGCTTGGGATGTCGAGGAAAAGGACGGCGTGGCTGGAGTTGAGTAGGCAGGGAGGATAAAACATGATGAAGTCAGAGGGACTGGCAGAAGCTAGATTATTAGAGATGCTATTAGATTCATGATCAGTGCCATGGGATCAGTGCCATTGGTGGATTTTAAATCATTGTGATTCTTTTGTGTAGAATTAATGAAGGCGGTTGGGGGGGAGAGGATTTAAATGACACTAGGGAAATAGTGGGGAGCTTGCTGCCATAGTTCAGATAAGTTCAGTTAGGAGCCGATGGAGGCTCACACTAAGAGAGTAGTGATGTGCGAGGCACAGGTGGTATCCAGATGAGGTGGTGGTGATGAGCTGTATTTGGGTGTTTTGGTGATGGTGTGCGCATAGGATTTCCCAAAGGGAAGCAACCTTCAGGAAAGGGTTATACTATGGAATCAGCTGATCTAGTCCACGTGGAGCAGACATTGGAGGCCAGAATGTGGGGATGACCCTTTCTTGGTCAGCAGGCATCTTCCATGGTCTGGTTCCTAACTTGGAGTTGTGCTGCATGGAGTCTCTTCAGTGAGAGATCATCATTCAAAATCTATTAAAATGACGTCCAGGAGCTGTCAGGGCTGTTTACCTCCCCTGCCATCAGGGGATCTGTGTATTCACATAACACTGAAGGGCATTCACTCATGCAGAGTGGATGGGAATTTGATAGGTAGATATGTCCCCAAGCAGAAGGAACAGGTGGAGCAGAATATAAGGTCAGGAGAATGCAGGGAGAATATCAGGGCAAGGGCAGAGAGAGAAAGCCGAAAAGAGAGCGAACTGAGATGCATTTAGGGAGGATCTGGAATCTTTGCTTATGTTGTTTATCCTCAAGGTAGTAGAGAATCAGCAATGGGTTTTAGGAAAAGGAGAGAGGGCCATGAAGTGTAGAGCCAAAAGGAACCCAGCAATTGCCAACTCCACCTGCCTAGTGCACACTCTCTTGTGTCCCTTCAAAGAAATAGCCACAGCGTCAGTGTGCATTACCCATGGATAAACCTGCAAAGCTCAGTCCATCAGCACTCGTGCTGCACAGGAGTCTGTTGCTGAGAGTAAATCAACAGATAGTTTTGAATGCTTACTAGGTGTCAAGTTCTCAGGGAAAACCGGAGATTACCGAGCCTAGTCACCTGGTCTCCATTCATACCAGCGATCTCAAACTTACCCAGCCTAAAAATGTAAGACCAAATGTAAACCCCACCATACAAACCAGATTCTCTGGGCCACCTCCTCCACAGGCTCTCATGTTGGAGCGTCCCTCGGACCAGAACCTCAGGGTGTTCAAATGGAACACCTTATCATGCAGAAGAACAGAGAGACCACTTAAACTATGTGAAATGAACATGCTGAGAAAAGAAACAGCCTGAGGAATTGAGACATTAAGAAGCAATTTGCCTGAATTTCCTGAATTGTCAATGTCTTTTAGCAGATGTATTAAGATATTAGTTTAGTTATTTAGCAAAGAACAAAGTAACAATAATTCAAACAAAATAATAGTTGATTTCTCTAACAAGAGTCTGAGCTGGTAGGCAGTCGGTGAGATTATTTGATACCCGAACTCCTTCTTGTTTTCTATTTACTAATGTTGCCCTTTGCCATGCGGTCCCAGATGGCTCACCACTACCCTGTCCACAGACTAGTTAGTGAGAAGGAGGAAGAGAGAAATGGCAAGCAAATCCCTTTCGTTTAAGGACTTGACCCAGAAATAGCATCCATCACTTTTGTTCCCATCTCATTGACCAGAAATGAGTCACACACCCACACCTTGTAGTAAGGAAGGCTGGGCAACCATATACTCACTTAAAATTCTGGGACAAGAGTACTAGAAGAGAGAAGGGAAAATGGTTATTGGAGGCCAACAGCAACCTCCACACAATGACAATTTGTGACATGATTCTAGAATGGTCTATTATTATTGTTTTGACTATGCTCTGGGTAACATATCTAAGAACAGTTTCACTCAAGTTTGGCTCTGGAATGAATCATCTTCAAGAGATTTTTTTTTAAAGACTTATTTATTTATTTATTTGAGAGAAAGCAAGAAAGAGAGAGTGTGAGTGAGTGAGGGGGGGCAGAGGGAGAGGATCTTGGAGCAGACTCCCTGCTGTGTGGAGCCCACGCAGCACTCAATCTACTCATGACCCATGAGATCATGACCTGAGCTGAAACCAAGAGTCAAAGACTTAACTGACAGAGCCACCCAGGCGGCCCTCAGGAGGTTTTTGTTTGTTTGTTTTTAATGAAAAATTTCAAGCTCCAATTCTAATAAATTCAGGAATCTCCATTTTTAAAGGACAAGACAGGTGATTTTTATGCAGTTTCCACAATTTGGGAGTGGTGGCCACTCTTATAGGCTGAATAGAATTTAGGAAGGGTTTATAAGCTTTGCATAGTTAAAGCCTACCACCAGTGGTGCGCACATTTAAACTTGAGTTTAGATCAGCTTTATAATCAGGAAACAGTGACCTGAACTGAAAGATCTTAGATTTCCTTATCACTGTTGAGATTCTGTTAATCAAACTTTCTCATCCCAGATCCAGAATTCTTGGAGTATAGAGAGGTTATCTTGAAAACTTGAGTCATTACCTCATGATGCTGTAATAAATAATAATAATAACACATTTCTATTTTATATGGTTTTATAAGCACTCTTAATGGACTTTATCTCCTTTGATCTTCTGAGTAAGCACAGTTTCGCCAGTGGGGTCGTTAAGAGAGCAGATCGCCTTGGTCATGGGCCCCCAGTCCAGATCTTCGTCTCAGTGCTGGTGCTCTTTCCCCCATGCTGCAGTGCTTCTCCTTGCCTCTCTTCCCAAGTGAGATCAAAATAGAAGCAACTCAAAATAGAGCATGAGCAGTGAGCAGAGTGAAGAGTAGACAAATGCAATATAAAAAGCATGAGGTAACAACATAGATGATCCTCAAAACATTATGCTGAGTAAAAGAAGCCAGACACCAAAGACCTCATATTGTATGATTCCATTTATATGAAATGTCCAGAAAAGACAAACCTATAGAGACAGAAATAAATTAATGGTAGCCTAGGGCTGAGGGAAGGAAGAGAGATGAACTGTAAATGGGATCTTACTGGGGAGATGAATATATTCTAAAACTAGATTATGCTAATGGTTGGGAAACTCAATAAATTTACTAATAATCATTGAATTGTGCACTTAAAAATGAATGGATTTTGTAGCATGTAAATTATAACTCAATAAAGTTGTTTTTAAAAAGCATGAAATGTTAATATTAGGAGTATAGATTTCATTTTTGGCTCTGCCATGTAAAACTTTGATTAAGTTGAGAAAGTAATTCGACATCCCTCAGACCCTGGATTCTCATCTCTAGAATGGGAATGAAAATAGTGTCTACCTCATACAGTGTCTAATTTCTTAGCACACTGGAAGAGCAAAACAAGAGCAAGTTTTAAGAGCATCTGTCCACTTTGGCTACCCTCAGATTTGTGAATACCACCCAACATTTCCTTCCACTTCTTACCTGAAATCTAGAAACCACTCTCCTGTCAACATACCCATTTGAAGAATTAACTTCTGTTTTGCCTCATCACGCAGCAATGGTATATGCTGGACAGCAGGTCTGAGTCATAGCCTTTGCCATTCAGGTCAGAGCATTTTAGCTGCAACAATAACCAAGATCGCGGCTCTGATTAGTAAACACTATTTCCATGAGACCAATGCAAATATACCAGGCCTCTTCTTTTCCTGGAATTACTTTCTGACAAGAGATGATTTAAATTATTTTAAGTTGTTTATTTTATCATCTCCTTCCTTCCTCATGTGATTCTTGAGCATTTAGCTTTAACACATTATGTTCCTCTGATATAAGCCTTTTAATGTCAACTTGTCAAAAGCTAATTGCATTTTCTTTGAGGTCGAAAACACTTGATAGCTGATTTTTTTTTTGAAAATTATTATTTAAGTCAGCATCACTTTTCTACCTAGCATTCCAGGGAATCTGCTCTGTATATGCTTAGCCTTCTTCAGGTGCAGGGTGTACTAGTAAAAAATGCAGGGCTCCGCTGGGGCAGAGCTAAAATCCCCTCCTGTGTTGCAGAGGTTTGCTGTGCTGTTTAATGCATCCTTAGCAGATTGGCACACCAGTGTCCTGGTATAATTTAATGTTAAATAACACTCCTAAAACTGTGTCAGGAAATAAGTACGCGTAAAATGTCACCTTTGGAAAAAAAAAAGAAAAGAAAACAATTACAGTTATGACATGCAATTTGCATCAACCTCTTTTGAGATAATTAAAGAAAGATAAGAGAATACACTAGCCAATAAATGGGCTAGCAAGGAGGAAAAAAGAAGAGCCTTTGTATTTCCCTGGTTCCATATTCCTTGGCATATCCAAGCCAGTCTTTTTCTGAGTCTACTGAACAAGCATTTGTCATAAGCTTTACTGTACCATGAAGTTATGATTAATATTACAGCTCAAGTACAGCGGGTTGAAAGACCACATTCATTTTCAAAGTCACGTCGCATTGATTAGAATTCACTGCAGGTTATTCAAATAACGATCCTCTCTTTCCCCAGGAGAATCTCTGTCTGATTTTTCTTTATCCTCATTAAAGATCCCAGGTGCAGACAAAGCTTTATGTACTTCTAATTTGCATTATCCTTGGGAAGGAGGTAATTCACATACCTTCAGTATATAGCACTTGTTTTTGTACTTTGCTCTTTCCTATCATCTATTTAAATAAATGAAGAAATTCAGCCTTTAAAAACCTCAGACAATAGAAAATGCCAAATTTTTATTATCTTCAGTCATGTGTCCACGGATCCCAAACCCTCCATGATAATTCAGATAAATTGAGGCACTTTTGTTCACGTCTTGGCTGTACTTGGCTTAAAAAGACAATGATTTTTTTTTCTTTCTCGGGGGAAAAAAAATTCATTTTAGTAGTAAAGAGCAGCTAAGAACATTTTTCAGCCTTACCAGAGCTGAAAAGCAGAGGTTCATCGAACAATAAATGTGGTACTCAGATAATCCCCAACAGAACTTGATATGTTATTTGGCTAATTAGATAAATTTCTATGCAAGGACTGATCAATTATTGCCTCTGTTGAGATAATTTATTAGCTACTCTTCCCGGTTTAGCATTTTTATAGAAACACATATGGATTTCATTGGCATAAGGTGTGGGCCTCAAAATTGTGACAAAGAATTCTGCCTTAGACTATTTTTACCTTTAGTTTTTGTGTAATGAGTTTAGCCTGAAGCAGACTGACAGCATTGTTGACATTTCATTGAGTTTCCATTTCTCAAGAGAGGAGAAATTTTAGCTAATTAAATAATGTTAGAGTGTCTTAGAAACTACAAAGGCAACACAAAACCGTGCGGCAGTCATACCATATTTGTTAAGACCATTTGTATACTTCTGAGATCTTTAGAAAATTGAGGTCTGCATAACAAAACTTATAAAGTGACTCAGAGGCTCAAAATGATGTGACTGACATAATTGGAAAGATAGGAAAAGAACAACTGGAAGAGAATTTTCATAAAAATAATCATTGTTCACTATGTGTACCAGGAGTGAATATGACTGTTTCCTGGGTGGTACAGCAGCTTAATGGTTCTGAAACTTGTGTGTGCGTGTGCATGTGTGTGTGTGTGTGTATGTGTGTATTTCACACTGAAAGTCACACATGTTCTTTACAGGGTGGAATTGTAACTTCCAAGCCAGTGAATCAGCTTTAACCGTACACTTAGGTGCTAAGGAAAACTGGTCTCTAACCTTCTCATTCACCTTTCAGGACAAGTTGGTTTCTGTGATCTGCGAACCTGCTCGTGAGAAGTCGTTGCATACATAACGAATATAAAAATTAAACATTTTGTTAGCATTTGTATTTTTTCTTTCTTCTAGAAGGATTTGCAATGAGGTTCAGAACCTCATTAGCTCTGAGTAAAAGGAAATGAAGTGTGCACATTTGGAGAAAACCAAACTTTTCAATTCAGTGAGCGGCTATTTAACATGGAGTAAAATTTTAATGAAAAATAACTGGAGATTCAACTCAGATATAACTTTAGTAAGTTTGACAGGGCAGCCCAGTGGATTCAACATAAACATGAGTCAGCAACAGAACCCAAAAGCAAGACAGAAATGTTGTTGAGTCCATTTAGAGAAATATGCTAAATCATTCTGAGCGTAAGGTAACAATATAGTTGACATTCTGGAGCCATGTTGAAAATGACGATAAAGTGATATGTGGACATACTCTGGAATAAATACAATTTTGAAGAGAGCATTTCCTAATGAAACAGATGCCTACTGTGTGTATGTGTGTATAATGTGTATGCATGTGCACACATGTGCGCATCTGTGTGTGTGTGTGTCTTCAATCGGAGTATCTTAGAGAGGAAGGCATGGAGAACCCATTGAGATTTATTTTCCCTTTAAGCCTCAGGGAACCTTTGAGATTTCATTGACATTAATTAAGCCCACCCCAGGATCATGGGCTTGGTGGGCTTGGTGAACTTTTGTTTTAAAAAGCAAGCTTGCTTGCCAGAGGAGTTTTTTTCCCAAGCTCTCATTTTATTGTGGTTTCCAGCAGGGAATCTTGTTTCAAGGGATAGGATCAAAGTAAAGGACATTTCTTCTGGGACATATTTTACATAGATTAAATCTCATTATGCAACTTACTCTTTAGTCTATATTCTTTTTTATAAGCTCCTATTGTATGAACGAATTTAACATAGAGAAGTGTGAATTTATTACATCAGATGGATATACTAAGCTCCAAGGAAGTTAAGGTCTAGGAGAGTCAAACACTCTTCATTTTTCTTATCAACAGTGAATTTCAGCTCACAGAATCTTAGTGTAATCTTAAATGAGGTTGCTATATATATATGTGTGTGGACTTAAGATTTCCGTAGCCTTTGGACAATTTTATTTTTAAATATCAAGTGAATCCTTTAAAGAACACTCTGCTATCCTTCGATTTTCCTTCCCTGTTTTTAAACTATGTCCCTGCCTTTTTCATTTGAAAGATCGACAAATTTTTTTGGGATATATTTAGAGGTATGCCGTATTATGGCTCATAAGAAGTTATATTTTCTCACTGAACATTAGGAACTTGAAAATTTGACATAGCGTCCAGAAAATCTTACACTGGAGAATAGACATTGGTTAAATCCGTAGAGTTCATTCAAGCTCACACCAAAATTGACATCTCTGAAGAATGATCACTCTATAGATAGCTCTTTCATACCTATATATCCTGGCTCTTAGTTTAATATCCTGAGAATTCAAGAAAGACAAACACATTGAGTACCAAATCTGCTTTCCCACAGCTTCAAAATAGGGGGAAAGTGTCACAAAACACAATGTGAGATTCAGTAGCCCCTGCCCAGAATCCTGATATTTGGACTAAATGGAAGTTTAGTCTTTCAGTTATTTTCTGTAAAAATGATAAAATGTGTGTCCATAGTAAACAGGTATTTCAGAATGCTAAAAACACATGCTCTGTCTATAAGTTAAAAAGGTGCTATATTTTTAATAGTTATGTTATTTGATTGCCAAAGTAAGTTACATATTTTCAGATCTAATTTCATGTTTGTTTCTCTGTGATTTTATTGGCTTAGCAATTAAAATTGCAATAGTAAGCTGAAGAATTGATATATTTTTTAGAGGGATTAATATGAATGCACAGTCAAGCTTCAGGTTAAACTGTCCTGCTCATTGCAAAAATGTTCTTCACCATTTGGTCTCTAAAGGTACAGTTTCCTTCAGTGGAGTGTAAGTCCTCTCCTGTTTCAGGTCTCAGGCTCTCCACTGTGCATTTAATGAAAAACTAATTGACAACACTCTTTGCAATTGCAGTTGTTTTGCAGTATCCGAGAGGTCCTCTGGCTTCCTGCCTATAAGTTGTGTGCTTTACTCCCACGTCCCAAAGAGAACCATTGTAGGAAGCTAAAATGGTGGTCAGTTAAATGGTTAATCAGGACATAGACTTTTTTCCTCCCCTGATCAATGAGAGTCAAATTCCCTGCGTAAGTGGTTAACTCATCTTTAGAACTGGAAACATAATTAAACCAGAAGGAGTCTGTTATGATTAGAGGTGAGAGGCTGGGGTGAGTTAAGCCATAACAAGAAAATGAATTCATGTTAAGCTTTGCACAAAATGCAGTTTTCCTGTTCTGATTATGTTATGTAAAATTTATTTCCTGTTGCCTTTGAAAAATAAAGCTATTTCTATAACTATTCAAAAAAATATTGTGTTATGCAGTGTATTTTGTTCTTCGAGCATTTCTGACACTAAGCATTCCATGGAGTCTATTTCCAGAATCATCCTCCTCCCCTCTGGTGGTTTTAATGTCTTTATGGTGACCTTAATAATCTTTGGCATCCTCATTTAGTTCACTTCTGAATAAATATTTCTCCAGACGACTTCTGCATAGCTTAATAATGGATGCACTAGCTACCTTGGACAATAAATTTCTAAAATCCATACTATTTATTGTGTTCTAATTCGATATGGCTGTAATAATTTCTATTGAGTTCCCACTATCTAATTAGATTTTATAGCTTTTATAGGATGGTACAAAGGATATATTCTTTCTCTTGGTATAAGTTAATCTTAGCTAACTTTAAATAAAATGAATATAATTATCAAATTTGTGAAAACATTTAGAAGGAAATGCCTGTTTACAATGTGCTCTTGTCTATTTCATCATGAAATGCTCTTTTTT
The DNA here is from genome assembly GCA_002007465.1 of Ailurus styani. NCBI lineage: Eukaryota > Metazoa > Chordata > Mammalia > Carnivora > Ailuridae > Ailurus > Ailurus styani. Next base: position 3,424,903 of record LNAC01000147.1, read on the forward strand.
CATTTCACTCTATTTTCATTTAGCTAGTTTCCCCTAGATAGTTATGCTGCAGTTATTTCAATGTTTATATGTTATTATCTGCTTGTACATTAATCAAGGTAATGGTGCAAGTAAAGATAATCTTGGCAAAAACAAAACAAAATTAATGTCATGTGAATTTTGGCCAGATGCAAAAAGTGCCACATTCCCTGCTGAGTTAACTTGTCAAGGGTGCAATTGGTGACACTGTCCTGAACTGTCACGGTAGAGTAACATGCTACCCACTGACAGCAATGCTCCTTTCTCTAGCATCGGAAACTACATACCTCAGCACCAGGTCCATTTAACTCTATATGTTATTTATTTTCAAGATGAATGGGAGTGACATGCTCTAATCAAGTGTTCCCTTTATATTGCAGCAGACAATGAGATCATCCATCAGCACTTTCTAGAACCTGTGGACAACACAACCACCATGCAGGCAGGTCACATCTGGGATATCAGTCTAGCGGGTTCCATTATCATTCCAGTCATTCCTCTGCAAACACGACTGAAAAAGCAGTTACACGTGAAAATCTTGAATTTTCTATAAAAATGTATCTTTAAGCCCCAGATCTGGCAGCATATTGATTAATAATCAGGAGGGGGGAGAGCGTGCATGTGTGTGTGTGTGTGTGTGTGTGTGTGTAGTCTAATACATAATAAGGTAATTTGTAAAATATAGTAGTGTAGGAAGTGTGTCTCTTTCAATGCTTCAAGGCTCAAGAGTATAACAATTTTCTTTGGTGTTTTGTGTGTGTGTGTGTGTGTGTGTGTGTGTGTGTGTGTGTGTGTGTGTGTGTGTGTGTGTGAGACGGTTTTAACTTAAATATAGTCTATTTTAGTCCATTAAGAAAAAATAAATATGGTGGTGAGTCCAGGCCAGGCAGCGTGAGAACCGTTAACCCGCCATCTGGCCAGGCGACACTTGGCCATGCATTCTACCTCTCTAAGAGTCAACTGAGGTGACCAAACCAGCAACCCTGTAAGGTATCTTTCATCTATAAAACGATGCCTTCTTAATATTTATAGCCTCTTGTAGGCCCAATGACAAAGGAAGGAAGGAAGTTATAAAAGAGATTCAGTCAAGTATCTTCCTGGTTTTTGTCATTTGAACCATGTTCTTACTTGACCATATAGTTCTGAGACTCCACTTGCTTTGTCTTACTTCAGACAAGACCTCTTAAAACATTATTCCAATTTCTAGCAGGAGTAGGACAGTAGCAGGAATAGTCTAGGAACTAGTATTTGAAAACCTACTCTGCCTTCACTGTTTCAAGCATTCCTCATGTACTAATTCATGTCACCTTCGTAACAACCTTATGATTAATATATTGTGAATATATTAATATATTGTGAATTAATATATTAATATTTTGAAGATGAGCAAACTGAGGTGAGAGTCTGTTTTTTGCTCCTACAAATACGTCGAGCTGAGAATTAGTATAAATTCAAACCAGCTTTTAAGAGTATATTTATCTTCAGAGCGCACCTTCACCGATGGTGATTACGTAGTGACCTGGATACTGAAAAGTTCTATTATAAAGAAATCTTCTTTTTTTTAATCCCCTTATTCAGTTACCAAAGAAAAAGTGTCTCGTGCATAGCCCAAAGGCCTGTGCTTGACCCTCTTCACCAACCAGCAACATAGCCACAAACGACCTAAGCAGTACAATCCAGAAATCAGTCGTGTGGTTCTCCTTTGGGGGGCGAGGAAAAAGTTAAAGGGGAACAAAAGAAGGAGCTACTTCCTTGGTTGCTGAATGTGGTAACCCCAGCTTCTACAAGTAGCGACGGTTCCTTTCTAATACCACACAATTTTTATTTAATAGCTATGTAATTAGCAAAGGGTTATATAATCCTTTTCTAGAAACTTTATTTCAATTTGGCTGCCATGGAGGTAAGTCTTCAGTAAAAATGCAGTACTCAAGTTTTGAAACCCTCCTCTGGGTGCATTGTGGGTATTCATTTGACAATAGGAGCCTGTTATGTGCAGACCCAGGGTATGCAAGAGTGGACAAAACAGAGGTCTTGTGCTGGCGGAGCTCCCACAAAGGCCACAACAAGAAGGATGACTCTTACTAATTACCGAGGGCAGAGTGTTATGAACATCGCTCTAGTACTTGCTGGTCGGTTCTCTCCTGAACAGATTTATTTCATTTTAACGACAGAAGATCCTTTGGAGCAAATGTCACAAGGTAAAAGTCGGATTGGCCTTGTGTGTGCATGAGTGAATGAAGCAGTGAACTAGAACGGGAGTCAGGGATCAGTGGTATTTTAGCTCATTGGCAACCCTCTCAGAAGTCACTACATCTCAATATCCAGAGGAAATGAGGCAAGGATTTTCTTTTCTTGTTTGACCATTGCTGCTTTGGGGCATATAAGTATATTTAGAGGAAACTGAAGCTCCAAGAAGTTCAGTGATTTGCCAGGGCCCCTGGGTCGTAATTCAAAGAGCTAGGATTCTAATCTGGATCTTTGGATAGGTAAATCAGTATTTTTTTCCTCTGTCATGGCTGTTTCTAATGACTTTTATCTTTCTTTCCATAAAAGTTACAAGGGCTTCCTTCCGCTTGGTTTCTGTGCAGAATAACTAAAAGAGAATTCTCAATCATATTTTTAACTAATAAAAAACAATATTCATATTATTTATAGAAATATTTAAAAATGCAAGAAAAAAATAACTCACAATATAGCTAAAAAATAATCTCAGTTGACATTTTGTTGTCTGTCTTAACCCATGTACCTTTTCCTCTATGTAGCTACATGCAGATGTACAGATGAATAGTGTGTTATTTTTGTTTTGTTTAAGTTACTCTACAATAAACATGAGCTGCTTTTCTATAAGAAAAAATTATTTTAAGCGATAATTTGAATCCTTTGGAATATCTGTGAGATTATTAAAGAAATATATAACATAACTATTTAAACACCATATCTGTTATATACAGTTTGGTCACTTATGAGTGTGTGTGTGTTTGTGTGATGTGTTTTATTCAATCAACAGTATATTGTAAATATCTTTCCATATCATTAAATATAGTTGTATATCATTTTAAATTATCGAATAATATTCACTTGAACTAATGCACCATAATTTATTAGTTAATTCCTCATTTTAGACATTTAGGATGTATTCAATTTTTTTACTCTCATAAATGACACCATAAGGTCTAGATGAACAGTGTATAGCTAAATCTTTGCACACATTCATAATTATTTCCTGAAATTAAATTCCAAAAGAGAGAGTTCCAGAGTGAAAGGGCATGCAAAACTCTCAAAAGGTAAAAACACACATGCTTAAAACAACTTCAGAAAAAGTGTATCATACATCCCACAAGGTGTATGCATAGCTTCATTTTCCCTCACCAATATACAATATTATTCTTTCTTCTCATCTTTGACAATGATAGACAAAAAGAGCTAGTTATTTTAAATCCACGTTCATTGATTAATAGGAAAGTTGAGATTTTAATGTATTTATTGGTCATTTGTGTTCTCCCTTTGTTAATTTTCTTATGTCTATAGAGTGATCTTTTCTTAAAACTCTTTGGAAAATGATTTCCAATATAAGATTTTCCATGTTGTACCTTTTATGTTAAATCAATACTCAAACTCAAGTTAGCAACTCAGCTCAATATGAAAAGTAATGGCTTGAGGGTAGGTTTTGTAAGGAGCGTAGACAGTGGAAGGTGACTGCGTCAGGGTTGGGCATACCACTTATGCTGAGATTTGATTCTCCACTGAGTCTAATGTAGAGGGCAGACAAATTCAGACATATGATGGGATGAGGTGTACTGATCATTCTTATGGAGGTGATTTGGGCACAATAAACTCCGGTAAGATGATCCTGGGTAGATACTATTAATGAATACATTTGACTGGTCAACCTACTTTTCTCACAAGAGGTTAAATTTACAGTACATAGCTAACACCTCCTAGGTTAGGAGTCTAAACTGGTGAAGAGAGATCAAAGATGTCACATCTAAGATTTCTTTAGACACCAAGAACAAAGAAACTGAAGTTTGCAACATTTGGGAGTAAAGAAGACTGTTAAAGCCAATCTCAGCTTATAACTTTAGACTTTTAACAGAACTGAGTCCAGGTGATTCGCAAAAAGACACATAGATTCTATCGTAAAATAGGCAATAAAGTTTTTGAAAAAAACTTTTTGAAAAAAATGCTCACTTCATAAATACATCACATTGTATTCATCCTGCACAAACTGGGTGAGGGGGTTCGAACTACTTGTTACTTTTTAGCTTTCGTGGTTTAAGAAACAGAAGTGTCATTCACTCCTTGAAATGAAAACGCACGCACAGCAACTCCCCACCCCGTCTTTGATGAAGAATCTGGCCTTCTAGTTCATTTAACACGAAATAACAGATTTGCGTTGATGGTGCTTTTGTTCTTGATAGTGAGAGAACTTGTTACTGAAAAATTAGCTACCCACCCTCCAGCAATCACTAATATTCCAGTTCCTGAATAGAAAAGGGAGGGAAGAGAGCAGATGGAAGCAAACAAAAATTGTATTAATAATACATAACAGAGTGGGCGCCTGGGTGGCTCAGTGGGTTAAAGCCTCTGCTTTCGGCTCAGGTCATGATCTCAGCGTCCTGGGATCGAGGCCCGCATCGGGCTCTCTGCTCAGCAAGGAGCCTGCTTCCTCCTCTCCCTGTCTCTCTGCCTGCCTCTCTGCCTACTTGTAATCTCTCTCTGTGTCAAATAAAATAAATAAAATCTTTAAAAAAAAATAATAACACATAACAGAGTGCTGCTACAAATGATATTTCAGTGGAGGAAAACGATAGGAAAACTGCCGTTTTCATTGGATCTTAATGTATTTATCAGGCTCTAACGCTCCTATCTTCAAGCAGTTCCTTTTATTGACACGGCAACACAAATTGCAGAAGTAAATTGAATCACAGACTCAGAATGTAAAAATCAATGAGAAATAATTTTGTAGCACTAGAGTGAATAGTGTAATGCTAGGTATTCATTTAATTAACCATGAGCCTTTCCACATAATGCATGATCATTGCCAGCTTTTCAGCTCATAGTTGTTCCAGGAATAATGGGTTTGGGATTCATCTTTAGAAAACCTGCATTAATATTTGAAAGCGTTTAAATCCATTAGTGGGTCATCCGAACACTGCAGGTCACTTTTACATTGCTAATTGAAACAATAGTAATGGGTTATAATCTACTGTCTAATAATGCCTGGAGTGTTTTACCGCTTTTATATCTGCAGATTCCAGGAAATATGTAAATTTGTTGCTGAACTGTTATAAAAATATGGAAATTGAAGCTGCAGACATCAAAGTATTTTTTTCTTAAAAAAAAAAACAACAACACATAGCGTTTAATAAACTGAAGAGTTACACTACATTCTGGTGTCAGGATAAATTCCTTACTCTAGACCTTCCCCTGTTCTCTCTGCTCCGCTCTGGGCGCAGCATCTGGCACTCACATTTTCCACGTTGCCATTAGGAGAAAGTGAATATCATTAAAGCAGTGAGTAAACAATCATGTCATTGTTTCCATATGCAAGCTATACGTTGACTCAGCCTGCTGGGTCCTGGCTGCTTTTTTATTTGCCCTACATGAATTTAGGCAAGCATTTTCCTTTTCATGGGGATTTTTTAATATATATCAACATTTTCTTGGATGGAGGCAGTACATGTGGCAGCAACTCTCGCATATGAAATGAGAATATGATTTCAGTGTGAAAACATACATGTGTGTAAACACATGCATACATATCAAAGGAAATATGTGAGAAAGAGTAGCTTTCGGAATGCTCCTTGTAAACTGAATGTCATACAAATTGATACTTAACCAGCATTTTCTCTTTTAATTAAACATGCATCTCATGCACTTACCTGTATCTTCCTGGGCTTAATTATAGTCTGATTGTGCAGAAAATCCAGAAAGATGCATCTCATTATAATAAAGAAAATGCTTTGGCATAGGTGGAGATTGCGGATGCATGCATACTCATTTTATATAAGTGGAATGTGTTTTTGGAAGCACTTTACACTAAAGTGCGAGGGAAAAGAAGGACTTAAATCCATTCACTCCACCATCATGGACAAGATCACGCTAGTATATCGGGGGAGAGGGGAGGACTCAAAGACATGTGTGGGTGGCACTGAATTTGATGCTCTATCAAGAAAAGCAACATTTTAGTTCCTGGCTTTCATTATCTTAGCAAATGTATTTACATCTGAGGAAGATGCTATAAGGCCATATCAAAATTCTGATTTCATCCACAGAGCACTGGCGAGGGAGCTTTCAAGCAAGGAAATAGAATTGCATTCACAGACTAGCAGAGCCATGTATTAATTGTGTTGTATGTAGAATTCAAAAGAAATGTTTTAATGACTTTAATGAGGGTTGTGGATAAGAAAGGGACCCAACATCCCTTGGTTCCTGAAATAGAAAGAAAAACCGGTTCACGATATGCATAAGGAAATTGCAGAAAGGAAACCTGACCTTGCGAAGTCCTCTCTTAAATATTCCCGCCATGTTTCCTGCCTTTCTCCATGCACTATTAAGCTCCCTTTGAAGTCAGTATCACTGTACTTGCATCAGTCGTACAGAACATGGAGAAAGATGAAACAATGACCCCAGAAAGCAAGTAGTTTCTTTATCAAAGAAGGACAAGTACCATTAGCCTATAGTGCAATAAATAGCCTCCTCAAAGATATTTTTCACTTTCTGTCGGTGAAGGGAATTGACAAAGGGATCATGACTTGATTCCCCACAATATGAACCCTGTTGTGATTAAATAGGATGACAAATTGGGCTTTGTGTCCCAGTTACAGCTCTTGTGAGTTTTATTGTGCCTACAATAGGGGCAGGTACTTAAGGGTTAAGAGAAAATCCTGCAATAATATCACATATCTAGTCAACCGGGAAATCCTACGTGAAGGTCAGAAATCCCTTTCCAACCCCTGGGAGTTTCTACAGCTTTACCCTTCTTGTCTAGCTGCGTTAGGACAATACTAAGCATGTGGAAGCCCAAGAAACCAAATTCTTGCCTTTTTCCTGTAGACAAATCTTGGTGAATTTTTAGCCACAGATAGAAGAGCTTCCATAACTGACCTTACACAAATAGATCCTATTATTTCTCACTTGCCATTTGCCATTTTACTGTAGTATAGTTCGTTTCAATATTTTGGACTTTGGATTTCTACTTGTTTCCAGAGTTGGGAATGTGGCTGTCAGTCGGTCGTATTTGCCCCAACTTGTCACCAAGAGATGCTACTTCCTTTTCCTTTAGAAATTTAGTCATCCTTCATTTTCTTTTTAACTAAACCCTCGATGCCTATTGCAAGATGTAAAGGAAGCTATTTAATGGAAAGGCTCTTCCAGTTCTGGGTTGCCGATCATTTCCTTTCAGTGCATTGAAAGACCATTCATTTGGGAAACCCGATTCCTTCCCATAACTTAAGACTTCCATTAATGGTGTGCCATCCATTGGTTCACTGGCTATTAGCAAAGGAAATGGCTGACCTTGCTTCCAGGAGTCAGGGCAACAAATCTCTCCATTTTAGTAGACGCTCTTCACTTTACCTTTCGGTGACTTAGCTGAGCCCTTTTCTTCTGAGTTACTTTGGTAGACATGATATTTTCCTGTCCAAAAATCTTGTGACCTTGGCGCTGGGTGAGATGATAAAGCCAGCACTGGGCTGAAATGTGACATCTCTCTTTGGGCCATTCCACTGGAGCTTACAGCCTCATTCATTTATATTTCATTCATTCATTCACTATGCAATATTGATTGCATCCTATTTATGAAAAGGACTTAGGAACCTATTATATTCAGGTACTTAAATATTCTTTGTTAAAGTCATCCAAGTTTTAGTCTGAGACTATATGGCTGAAGAGATAGATAGATAGATAGATAGATAGATAGATAGATAGATAGATAGATACAGATAGATATAGGTATATATCTATACTCATAACCTTTTGGTTATTTTTACCATTTATTTCTAAACTGTTATTCTTACAGAGATATGAATGGTCTTTGTATTATCTATCATGGATTTTTTTAGATAAGAGCTCTGACAATATTTTGGAGTTCCTAGCAAGAAGTGCAGGGCCTCATCTTAACTTTGACGGAAAGACAGTTCCTTTGTCTACCTGGAAAGTCTCTATCCTCAGCTTTCATGGCTTTAGGAGGTGTGGCCCTATTCAACCAGCATTCCTTTGAGTCCCTTATAAATCACTGTACCAGTGAACATTGTAAGATGAAACATTGACCTTTCTAGCAACCTGGTTTGTGAGAGAACACAACTGCCCCTTCTCGAGAAGCTGAGAAAGGGAAACAATACACATGCATCTTACTGAGGATTCTCAGTATGAGTATTACTTGAGCGTTACAAATAGTAACAGCTACCATTTATTATACGATCTCCAGTTGCCAGACACTGCTCCAAGTGTTCATGTGGGACATATTTTTTTTTATCATTTCTTATTGCCTATAACATTTAGTATCACTAAAACTGGGATGTGACTGACAACCACAGGAAGTCACAGCTTCTTGGGTATAGTTTATTTGGTTAATGGAATGAATCATATTCTATGAGATAAAGTATTAACTTATTCACACATCACAAGAATTCTATGAGTTAAGTCATCTACTATTACCCATTTTATTTTATTTTTTTCAAAGATTTTATTTATTTATTTGACACAGAGAGAGAGAGGTCAGATCACAAGTAGGCAGAGAGACAGGCAGAGAGAGGAGGAAGCAGGCTCCCCGCTGAGCAGGGAGCCTGATACAGGCCTCGATCCCAGGACCCTGAGATCATGACCTGAGCCGAAGGCAGAGGCTTTAACCCACTGAGCCACCCAAGCGCCCTATTACCCATTTTATAAATGCAACTGAGATGCAAATGAAATTAAAGAACTTGCTCAAGATTAGCAGTTACCAGGTTATAGAGGTAGGATTAGAAGCCAGGCAAAGTGGTTCTAAGGTCTGCATCCTTAACCTCGGTGTTCCACTATCTGTCCCAGGATGAGGTTTTCTTGGCTGGGTCTTTTATTTTCCTGCTTGCATGGTGTGCGTGCTGTCACAGAGACTTTCTACAAATATGTCCCTCCCCCTCTCTTGCTTTACTCTAGGACTGGCTCAAAGTTAAGAAGTCACAGGGTTTCTGACTTCCGTATCTGCAATGGAAACACCATATGCCACCTTTGCAGTGTGTTTATTTCTTTTCTTCAAAACCTGGTTTCAAATCCTGAAGAAGTCCAGCATTGCTGTTGAGTTAGTGACACGACACTATCTACTGTCATTATATATTGATTTCACAAACTGGACCCGTGACATGAGTTTGAATCACAGAACTGAGGACATTTGGGACGAAGAGAGATATAGTTGTGGGAGTAACTGAAGTCATGAGGCTTATCGCTCCAGTACATTTAATAACTTAGGTGACTTCAGAATATTTTTGTTTTATGTCAGTTTGTTTATGTGTTTATTTTTCTGTCTTTAAATCAGAGAAGATACTGAGTGTAAGAGCTTCATGGGCGGGTAAAGAGAGATGCAAATAAAACTGACTTCCAAACAGAATAATAAATAATAAAATAAGCGTGTTTGTATTAATGTTGTCACTCATACCTTCACTGTCAAAAATCGAAATATTCCTGTAAATAGAATTAACAGATGTAATTCCACTAGCACATCCTCAGTATATGATATCATTACCTGTTATACCAAACAGCATGACAAGTTTATCATCATTATTTAGAATGCTAACATGACAATCTCCAGGTCATAGTATAGCTTTGTCCAGTAATGGAGCTAAAGTTAATGAGTTGGGGTGAGTATTCTCACTAATTTGACTGTTTATATAGAGGCCACTCGAGATGTATATACTAAGCAGTAATCTCTTAACGGAGAGAGACATAGGGTTCCATAATGAAGGCAAAACATGGGCACTATGTCATATTTGTTAAACATGAGAGACCAATTGTGTCATGTTTGTATGTGTCTGTATGTAGACATCAAATAATATGGATGTGTATGTAAAATTTCATTTCAAGATAAAAAGTTACCATCTTATTTGAGCACAACTGGGAGATGTTGAGTGAACAGTTTACACTCTCCTTTAGACTATTGTCTTTTCTATAGAATCACTCTTACTAAACTTAGAACACATTCCTTTATTAATGACAATTGCAAATGGAAGGAATCATGCATACATTGGAAAATATCACCAATGTCAAATAATTCATTTCTTCAAATTACTCTTACTATTTTTATTCATGGCACAGAAATGGAACTTTGTCTGCAAGAAGCCACTGGGCATAAATACAGACATGCACTTACCTCTTTGTCCAACATAATCATTCATCAGTGTTTGTGGGAGGATGGAAGGAGGAGGGAGCGAGAAAAGAATGAATCATTCTATATCCTTCGGGTGAATAATTTACTTGTTTGGTTTAAATAAACCACATTGAGGAATATCAATTATTTAAGATTACTTGTATACAACTCAGTATGTTATAACTCTGAATAGCAAATTCTTGGCCTTGGTGCCAGTGGTTTCAAAGAGGTTAATGCCCTCTTTAAAGTGCAAATAAGATTTTTCACTTTAGGATCTAGACTCATAGGTCATTTGGTCTCAACCACAACTTGGCCATTAGTTTAAACCTAGATCAAGTATTTTGTTATCAACTGGTAAGAGTTCCATCATTTCTGTTTATTTTACTTATTTTTCCCTATTATGTAGTACCCTTTAATGATAGATTCAAAATTGAAGAATTTTATTCATATAAAAATACTTCTTATGTCCTAAGTGCCTAATATTGAGCTTGGAGCTGTGATTGTTAGCAATAAACAAATGATTCTTACCTTTAAGAATCTTGCTATTTCACTGAGAGGTAAATTGGAAATTCATACAGAGTATGATCAATTCAGCATTCTGTATCTGAAGTCTTTCCTCCAACCAAAACAAAGTTAAAGCCCACAGCAAGGCATGATTTAATTAAGTGGTGGTGAATTACAATAAAATGGATAATTTGTGGAGGATATAGTCACAAGAGTCTCAGAGAAAGCTCCATGGTGAAGAAAAACTTGAGTATTTCCTGGCTTAATGGTTAGAACCCACATAGGTGTGTTGCCAGGCAGGATGAGGACGGAGATAAAGATTCCACATTTAGGGATAAAACAAGCAAAGTCATAGGGGCAAGAAGAAAGAAGACATACTTGGGGAATAGAAAGAGACTAATATAACCATAGCTCATGGTAAGAAATATGGCTGGATGAAGACAAACTCTGAAGAGATTAGAATTTATTTATTCAGTAAGTATTTACTTGAGTGCTACTAGGCACTGAGCTAGGAACTATGAACACCACTCTAAAAATGAAACAAAAGAAATGAATGAAAGAACAAAAAAGAAAGAGAGAGCGAGAGCGAGAGAGAAAGACACATACACACACACACAAAGATACCATCCTCAACTTTGCAAAACTTGCCATCTTTTCAGAATGAGGGAGACAAGAGAAGTATAATGTTTGGTTAACATGATATTGAAGTCAGAGTAATATGAAAGCACTAGCAAAGTACCTAACTCTTGTTTGGTGGGTTAGGAAGGTTTCTTGTTGGAAGCTTAAGACTAGAAGGACACGAAGGGGTCTGCCAGCCAAAAAGGTGGTGAAAGAGAGGAGGACAAGATTCCAGTTTAATACAAAGGCCCAGAAACAGTGAGAGGAAGGTTGGCTGAGTGGCAGGCTCTGCCATTGCTTTCAATGGGGTGGAATAGTTGGGAGATGAACCTGGAGCAAACACCAGGAGTACGATCATAACAGACCTTGAGGGTCATGCTACGGTGTTTGATATTAGATCCTGAGAGCAGTAGGTTAAGTGTTCATGTGATCAGAAGCACAACTCTACTAATGGAGAGTGGATCGAGGGAGTCAAAAGTGGACAGAGGGACAGAGGAAATGATGGGGAGCTAAACGACAGTTGAATCAGCCATAGCTAGTAAGCAATTGGATGTGGGGACCCTGGGAGACAGGACCCTGCACGCTCGTGTAAAGAAAATGGAACTTTTTCAGTAGGCACGGAGTCAGTTAATGGCCTTTGATGAAGTAATCAACATAATGAACCAGTATTTTAAGGATATTAACCTTTGGGTGATTGAGGAACGGTTTGGGGCTTAGAGGTAAGAAACCCGGTGGAAAGGACAAATACGTGGTCAACTCTGGAGGAAGGAGAGAGCTAAAAGTGAAGACTCTGGAAATGCCCACATTTAGAAGACAGAAGGCAAAACTGTTTGTGAAAAATTTGTTTGTTAAAAAAGAAACATTAAAATGGGTGGCTGGGTTACGGACACTGGGGAGGGTTTGTGCTGTGGGGAGTGCTGTGAAAGGTGTAAGCCTGATGGTTCACAGACCTGTACCCCTGGGGCAATTAATAATAATAAAAAAACATTAAAACATGTTAAAGTGAAACATGTTTGATGGATGACAGGTATATCAGCAGAGTGCAGAATCCAGCAGGCCACCGGAGGACGGACGGCTCAGGGGTGGTGTATGTCCCAGAGAGAACTCCTACGGTCACACAACGTGGATTTGGCGTTCGTCGTGCGGCAGACAGCAGGGCTCCTGTTTTAGGGGGGAGAGGCAGACAGGTCAGGCAAACAATCCCCAACCCTCCCCCCAACAAAACAAAAATAAAACAAACAAAATGTACAATCCACCCTATAAACGAAACTACACACAAGGTAAAAGCAACTTAAATGTTCTGGGTGTTTATTTTACTTCAGGCACTGTGTTAAAAAGCTTCCATACCCTACCTCAATTAGTCCTCACAACTCCCGCCAACTTCTAGATAAAGAAATGAAGGTCTAGAGGGCCGCAAACTCATCTTTGCCACAATTTCGCTAGATGGCTCAAATGTCACTGTAGCATGAATGAGCACAATCCATCTGATTTGTTACAGGAGGACCATTCGATTGGCCAAAACGCGGTACATATCCGGGTAGATGAAATAACACGTGAGGAGGTGTGAGAGTGAAGAGTGATTACAGGCGGGAGCTCTAAGGAATTTTTAGGTGTGGGGGGGGGGATCATATACTAGGATGGGACAAGGCTGAAACTGAGATTGGAGCTGCTTTACTAGCTAGGAGTTTGAGCTTGACACTGTAGATGATAGGCATAATGGTTTTAGGTGTGTGCTTTCCAAAAATTAACTCGGCAGACTTGTGGGGGATAGATAGAAGAAAAGAAAGCGTGGAGGCAAGGGGACCAGTCAAGGGACTAGAGTGATACTCCAGACGAGAAAGGATGGAAGCCTGAAGTAAGGTCAAGGCAATGGGGAGAAAAAAAGGAGGAGCACATCCACGTCATGCTCTGGAGTGAAACATTCCAAACCCGGGCGCCAGTGTGACATCAGAGCTGAGAGACGGGATGAGTCTCAGGTGTCTGATTGGTGCCAGGGAGTGCCTGGTGGCGCTAGTCTCCGGGAGAGGTCTCTATGTAACCTTTCCCATCATACCCCCACCTTCACCCAGAACTGCCTCCAGAGCAGAACTACTAAGCGTCGTAATAAATCAAGAGGATATGTTGCAATATTCCAGGGGAGGGGATTTATAGAATTGTGGAAAAGAAATTCAGATTTCAGGATTTTTCACAGGGAATGGAAAGGAAAAGAGAGGCAGAGTTTTGACCATCCAAAACCATACAAGAAGAGAAAAAAAGTAGAGAAATAAAACGACTGAGGACTATAAAGAATATTTAGCGTGTTAAAAAAAAATTCTGAGGTCACCTAGATCTTGAGAATTTTCCAAATAGGAATATACTTAAATTTTGCTAATCAGGGTTTCACTTTGGGGGGCTTCTTTGTGTGGGAGGTAAAAGGCATGACACTGACCATAGCATATTATGGTGCCATCTTCCTAATGGCCTGGTTGTGACAGGGAACATCAGATGCTCTTCCAGGCTTTCATGTCATGATGGCATGGGGGTGGAGAAGGCCACAGCTCTAGAGAAGTCCATCCTGCATCTATTATTTTCTGAGGTGTTTAGCGGTATATCATCGAACTTTTACCCAGGAAGAAAGGGCCTGTACATTCTCAAGCCCCCACACATCCATTGTCCCACTTCAGTAGAGTCGGAAAGTGACCAGGGCATGGCGGGTACATATATGTAAAGTGTTAGACTTTCCATTACTGGGAGAATTACCTTGACAGACTGTCTCAGAGGCTCGATCTGAAGCACCGCCCTTTGAAACACAAAGAAACAAACAGCTGAAGTAAGCAGGACCACACCGACTGCCCAACCCTGTGATCTCTTGGGAAACGGATCCCATAGAATGCTTGCCCCCTCCCTTGCCATCCCCTTTGGTAACAGTTCTGAGCAAGGATCAAACTTCAGCTGTGCAACATGTTGGCCAAAATTTCAGAAACCCTGGAACCAATTTATTCCATCTGGAAATTAGTTTCAGCTTTTATTGGTGCAGAATTTAGTCCAAACCAGACCCAATTTCCAAAAGGAGGTCCCACTCCTTTACTGTCAGAATTTTCTCTTTGCTAAAATGCACTCACTTAAGGGATTTAAAATGATAATCAAGATCAAAGATCTGTGCCTTTTGTATACCAATTACATTTTCCCACAGAGGGTTTCGCCCAGGTTCTTTCTTTTTGAGGACATAAAGAATTCTACCATCAGCTACTATAAAAGGAAGAATTTGGAGAATTTAAACCACTCTTCTATAAATGTATATTTTAGCCAGCTTTTCTTCACGCCAGGTAGTGACTCAGTTGCTTTCCTAAAACGGCAGCTGGACAGACTGATTAATCTATTTGAGGGGAGAAAAAAGGAACAAAATTTTAACAATAGAGTTGAAATAAAAACGTGGTTCCCCAAATCCATTTTTACAAACATATTAAAAGTGTGCAACATTGAAAATATCAGATAGTCTTATACATAAGATCTCTTTGTTTCAGTCCATCTGCTACTGATTAAACATTTTATACTTCCATTGTGATTAATTATGCTATTTATATACTTGAAAATGATTTGTTTGAAAAGGTATGGTCTAGGGTAAGTCTTTCATTTCTGAGAATGACAGCCCTTCAAAAAAGTAGTGCAACACTATGCACTCAGGAAATCCACCATCTGCTTTCTTACGTTCTTATTACAAATTACAAACCTATAGCAAAACAGAATCGAGAGAAAACAGAGTATAAATAATGCTCATGGCATTCATTTGAGATGTTCAAAAACATCAGAAAATGGCCACTACTTTTGCTATCTTCACTTGGGTTTTGACTTAAGTTGCCAAATGGCCAGAAATGTTCATCCGGGTCTAGGAAGCATCCTTAATTCATTCTAATCTAGGCTGAGATTTTCAGGTGTCAGAGCAGACTACGGCATACACAAGGACGAGGCATAATCTTAATGGCAGAAGGAGAACTGGATTAGGATCATAGTCAATATAATGGAGAAAAAAGTACTCTGAAAAGTGTGCAATAGATAATTTTTCAACATGAATATTTGTTGGTGCCAACTGACAGTCAGGACCTCGTGCCAGCAATTTCCCACCATTTGAAACTTAGCTATTGTTTCATTTTTGCATGACCAAACAGGCATCTGAAACCACAGAGTAAAACCATTTTTATTCTGCCTAGCCAAACCGCTCTTAGTGAAATTTTGTAAACCAAAACAAAATTGCTCTCAGACAAAAATAAACTTAGGCCAAATCTGCGATGTTGTTTTGCTTGTTTGTTTGTTTGTTTTAATGACCATTATTCATCCCCAGAAACAAGGACTGTGCAGGAAGCAGTCCTCCTAAGGACTGTTAGTTAGCAAAGGTAGCCAGGAGCCACAACTTACTTACCTTCCAATTGCTCCCTCTTTCTAGTGGATGGCCTCTCATTAGCACCCCAGAGCCTCTCGGGCTCTGTGCAAAGCACACCATTTGCCTTCTCTATGTGTCTCTGATTGTCTTTCCTCTCCTGTTTTCTCCATCCCAACCAAACGCTATTCTATGACTTCTGGCATCTCTATTAAGTAGTGAGCCACATGGAAATGATTAACTTTTGAACTGCAAAACTGAAAACACTCTTGTGCGCACTGTGGAAATGAAACATGTCATGTAGCAAACGGGTTCCCTTGATGGAGTTTGCAGCAAGAAAGCAAAGTGATTGGCTGAGATTTCGGTTTTGTTGTTGTCATTGTAGATCAAAAGGATGGGATCATCCTTTCTGATGGCTCTTTTTCCCCACCCTGGTAAACAGCCTCTGAGTGAGTTCATTAAATATTCAAACAGCCCTGGTATCTATTAATGTTATCAGACACATGAAATATGTCTGATGGATTTACTCTGCTGTTAAGGAGCCATACCCCAGTGTCCCTCCTGGGACAGTGCTCCAGCTGTTTAAACTATAATTCCATCACTGGGAGGAATGGTGAAAGCACTGACCTCTTTGAAACGGACTCATTGCTACTCAGCCTGTAAATTGCAAATGAAACCTTTCTGTAATAATGTTAAAATATGCATGCATAGGAATTAAAGCACTTGGGGTCACCAGCAAAGCCTGGTGTGTTTTCTGTAACCTCTAAACAGCTGGTAGAAAGAATCCAATAAATCAATGCCTGGAGAAGATTAGTGATGAGGGGGTGTATGAGTCTTTTTGGGTTCAATAGTTCTACACCAGGTACGGGGGAAACTTAATCAATCCTCTGAAGCTTTTAAGTTTTCTAAATTCCATTACTGCTTATTTGATCCTGTTTCTCAAAGGAGATAAATTATGTTGATACTGTGGTCCATACTTATCCTCCATAAAATCAATCTAATATGAAATTATGCATGAGGTCCTTCAAACTGTGAGCTAATTTGTTGTCCCGTTTTTACCTACTTCAAGCTTATGAGAAATAACAATCCATGGCAAATAGGATAAAGGATGTCTGGCCAAGTCTTCCACGTGGAGGAAAGAGATATATTAGTTTACCGGTAGGTTTTCTATGTCGTCAGCACAAGTGTATTTGTTTGTTTGCTTGTTTTACACCAGTTTGACTTGTGTGAATGCCTTTAAATGATTTATAAGAAATATCGATAAAGGAAGGTGTTGATGTCTCCTGGAGTTTCAAAGTTTCAAAGAATTGGACTAATTATCTTAAGAAACTTCTTCTTTCTGAAGACATCAAGTAGATGACAGACCCAGAAGGTGGAATATGAGCCAATTATTTAGTATTGTGAAATGTTGGGTATGTACAACCTTGGTTGCTAATTGAGAATAAGCAGATCAAATTGGTAACAGAAAAAAAAATCCCTAGAAAGTATAATGATTAAATGCAATGGCAAAATAAAATTTTCAGAATTCCGATAAGTAGAACAATGGTCTAAATCTAGCAAGATGACAATGGTCATAAATGTACAATCCTCCATTTGATTCTTTGGAGACTATCCTAAAGAAACACAAGGTTGGGAAAAGACAGGAGGGGCAAATGCAGAAGAAGATGCTGCCCAGTGAAGTTTGGGGATCACTGAATTTCCCCCAACCTTTGTACGACTCTTGTATGTCTGAGGGAGGTTCATGCTAAAAGAGATGGGTGAGGAGGAGGTTGGCAGCACCAGGTCTGTTCTTTGCTCTCTGTGTTGTGCTGGAATGGCTTCAAGCTTAGTGTGAGTCAGCTCTACAAAGACTTCTCATAAAGTTACTATAAACTTATTTTTCACTGGACCATATAGATGCTAGCCCAATGTTGATAATAATCAGGCTTAGGTAATGAATTTGCCACACTACTCCTGGCATAGCATTGTATACGTAAAGCACCACCCCCTGGGTAGGATGGGGATAAACTAGGGCATCCCAAGATGAAACCAGAAAGTAAGAGAGCTGAAATGATCTCAAATGAGCAATGACTGCCAGCACACAGGCTCGGTACCTGAATTAAACTGACTTGGGCACGGGTACTGGAGATGTGAAAGAGGATTCGACTGAGCTGTGTGGTACCAATTAAAAGATGAGACTGGTTGGTGAGTGTTAGAAAGGAATCAACTTCACCTGAACACGGAAAAAGAGCTTTCTAACAAGTATAGCTACCTGAAGATTTAATAGGCTCCTCAGGATAGAGTGACTTCTTTAATATTGGAAGTACAGATTATAAAGTGATTTGGTTTGTTGGAAGCAGGGCTCAAAAGTTTGGATGAGATGACCTGCAAACACTCAGATTCAATGAGCCTACAACCTTTTAGAGACCCCAAAGAAGGGACTAAGAAAATTCCAGAACACATAAATGCAACTCTTTAAAAGAGAAATTTATTTAAGGATGCTTCCAGGATCTTTACACTTCTAAAGTAATAATGCCCACTTCTTCCATGGTAAAAAGAAAAAAAAAGTATATGGCAAAAGAATATTCTTACAAATTCAGTGAACCCAATTCAGCGTTCCCATTAAACAGTAACACTTTAAGCAACTAAAATGCTATTTGAATTTCACTGGAGCTTTGGAAAAAGATATATTTAGTGGTTATTAACCCAGTACTTATCCTTCCATTGCACAAAATGCCTCTTTTCCTGAAGAATCCCCCGCAGAGAATTCCCAGGCTGGGACAGGGCAGCCGCCTTGCAATTGGCATCCAAACCACAGGGCATAGCCAATAATAATTTGCAGTTAAAGTAGCTGCAAGGGAAAGATGGTAGTCATTTAAAATAATTTCTGCCACTGGAATTTTTTCCTTTTCACTTTTAATCACTTAAGGGTCAGTTCACCTAGAATTCTGGGTTTAACCCCTTTAAATAATTTTGTTTTCAAAAGGATCAAGGGTATAGAATGTATAGGCACAAAGCAATATGAGCACTCCTTCATGGGACATAAGCTTTAGGGAACTAAAGATAGGTTAATTCCATGCCTGATTCATTCCATGGGCCATTTAACGAGAGCCTCTGGAATTGTTCAGCCAATAATGAACTCACAGGATCTAAAGGTAATCACTGCTGCAATTATTAAAATTTACACCAGAATTCATTACCCTTTCTACAGATAAGTGTCTTGTATTAAGTGGTTTAGAAGGGATGCGTGAACTGGTTCAATAACATCAGAAATCTCTTATTTGTTCTTTCTTACATTCATTCTCATCTGCTCCCCAAACGTGAAACCAAACTTACAGTTAATTCACAGAAAATATTTGTTATTATTTTGTATAGTAATTTAGAAATTAAACCTACTTTTCTCATGTATATTAGCTCATTTAATTCCTCCAATCCAGGTTCTTTTCTTTATTAATAATACTAAAAACTATGATTTCATAGCTACCTAAAAAGCACCACGCTAAGCATTTTTCATGCATTATCCTATTTGGAACTCACAACCATCACCATGAGATCAAGGTTATTCTCATCCCCATTTTACAGATGAAAAATACCAGAGCTTGGAAAGCGTAGGGATCTCACTCCAGGGTACACAGCTTCTAAGTGATGAAATTGGGATTTGAATACAGGGAGTTGGCTCTAGTCCTCATGCTCTGAAGAACTGCTCGACATGCCGCCTCCATTGCATATTCGTGGTTCATGTCACTACAAAGATCGAACCAAAGTAATGGAAACTTTTGAAAAAAAGTTCAGCCACTGTTGTCTTCATTTTGGACACTAAAGACAACCCTGCGGTTCTTCTATAATAAGACACATAATCTGAATACAAAATTCCCCTTGACTCTCATAAAGCCATCAATAGCATTTATCATTATTATAAAGGCCAACAGTGTGAAGCATTCAGTGGGTCAATGAATTCTGTAGAGTTGCTATAAGAAGACAAAAAAAAATCAATCTCTCCCTTAGTTCAATACAGACAAGAATTCAGACATCAAACATGAGCAAGTACCAAATAAAATTTTGATAATCTTGTGTGGTTTTTTTTAGTACTAATTCAGAAACCAAAGAGTTCTCAAAATGACATAAAAACGTGATTATAACCCAAGAGCTTCATGTTTAATGTGATATATAGCATATCCTAGCATGTAAAAGTATGTATATCACCTTAGGTACGTTTGCAAACACTCTGAGCACAGGATCCTTGAAAGAGTTGGTTGATTATCAGTCCACAGCACCATAAGCTGCACGTACTACCGTCACCAAAATTTAATTCCTCCTTTTCTGCTAATCCATATTGAAAATAAAATGTGTTCAAAAGAAAAAGTATGAGTTATATTCTACAGACATTTCAAAATAACTCAGTAATTATAAAAGAAGACTGGCTAGACAATTTTCAATCCCATTGTTCCTATGTTGTGGGAAAATCCAGAAGAATCTGAATCGCCTTTAGTATTTGTTATTCATTTTAAAAATGAAATGTTATCACTGTAGACTCAGTAAGTGGGTGTACTCGAGATTGGGAGAAGTCAAGCACATTTGATTCCACCAATTGCTTTAAATTATTTTTCAAACATTTTGGATTTGAGTAAACTCAAAACACATTTTCCAAGTTC
The DNA here is from genome assembly GCA_002007465.1 of Ailurus styani. Lineage (NCBI taxonomy): Eukaryota > Metazoa > Chordata > Mammalia > Carnivora > Ailuridae > Ailurus > Ailurus styani. The sequence goes on from LNAC01000147.1 coordinate 3,445,367, forward strand.
TCTTTCCCTTTTAAACCCATGTGTTTGGTAAGAGAAATTTAATCCATATGTTTCTGATTCATTTTGAGTTAACTCATCAAATTGTTGATTTTTAAAATCTATTTGATGTCCAAAAGCTTTTTGATGGTTGTGATTTTTCCCTCTGAAATAGTATTTTGTTTTTTCATGTGTAAACACACGTGGGTCTCAAAGATTCATGCTCCATGTACCAAGGATTTGAGTGGGTGCTAACTCATTCATACCCATTTCAGTCATCCAGGGAGAATTCTGACATGCATAATAGCTAAGACTGCCCAGGCCAGTTTTTATTTATATGACTTTCTTTTCATATCCAACCTTAATTATGCTATAGATACATTTTGTGAAGTCTAAAACTTTTTTTAAAAAATTAGATCTGATTTCACTGAAGGAAGAGAGAAAAATCCACACAACTTTTGTTGAAATATGTCATAGGTGGGAGGGTATGTCCATATTGATTATGAAAGAAGAGAAAAAATTACATTGCCACAATACTAATAAAAATGCTATTGCTCATCTGATGGACCCCCAAATGAGACAGACTCATAGCTTGTTAGGGGAGGTTTAAACATGTCTTTATAATTCTTGTTATACCATTTAGAACAAAGGAAACAAGCAGTTTTAGAGACTGAGATATACATAGGGGAAATTGCCTACCTTGCTTTGCCTTTCTTTCCTTGGAATTGAAATGGAAGGAAATGATGGATAAATGTCGGTCTGCCCACCTGATTAAAATACTCTGGCCCAAAGCAATGTGTCCCATCATCAAATACCATTGGTTTTAACACCTCTGCTGAAAGAAAGGCTATCAGATGAGGCCTCAATGAATTATTTCCCATGAATAAAGAGAGGGTGAGGAAAAAGGATTTCACAGATCTTGTGAAATCCTAGACTGCCCTGAAGCCTAAAGCGTATGCACATAAAAGCTAACATCCATCTTCTCATGGTCAGGGAAAAAACGTTCTTTTGCTTACCAAGAAACATCACAGAGAACGGATTTTCCTGCATGGATGTCTGCCCAGTGTGCAAATCTCCAAAGCAAACAGCCACAACTATCCCAACAAATTACTCTCAGGTTAATCGGTGGATGTTCGCATTACAGATGTTTTTACTGTGAATAATACACCCTCAAACTGGAACCCTTAAAGGATTCCTGAAACATGTGGCACTCAGCCTCAAATGTGAAAAGTAGGGGCATTCTAGGACTTCGGTTAACACTGAAAAATAAAGATGAAGGGAATGTTTCTTCTCCCTGCATCAACTGGCTGATATGCCCAGAGAAACTTCTTGCCAGCCCAGGGGTAAACGATGCCCATTCCTCTGTAGGAGAAAACTTTTGGAAAGAGAATGATGATCAACACTCTCCCCGTTCAGATAAGAAAACAAAACAAAACAAAACAAAACAAAACAAAATCAACAACAATAGTTGTTTCCAAACTCTTTCTTTCAATGGACACAAGCCAACTCCCATTGGATATTCATTTTTTCTTACTGCATCTTTGTCATGGCATTATCTCAAGAGTGAAAAATCTCAAAAACAGAACATTTTATTCTAAGAAACAGCAGCTTAATATTAAACCATTTTTATAAAACTCACATATCAAAATTACTTTGCAGAAACAATGCAGGGAAAACTTGCACCATAACAATCTCTATAAGAATATGCAAAACACACATGCATACATATGCACACTCTAGGATTTTAACACTGAGCAAGAACTCTCACTTAAAGAGTTTTGATACATTAGTACTAATAATTTTTATTTATTTATTTGACACAGAGAGAGAGATCACAAGTAGGCAGAGAGGCAGGCAGAGAGGAGGAAGCAGGCTCCCCACTGAGCAGAGAGCCCGACATGGGCCTCAATCCCAGGACCCTGAGATCATGACGTGAGCCGAAGGCAGAGGCTTTAACCCACTGAGCCACCCAGGCAACCTAGTACTAATAATTTTTAAAGTGAGAGCAAAAACTCATCTAGGTAGCCTGCTTTTCCTATTTTGTATTTTGGAATTGAGTTTTTTAAGCTAAATGTGAGAAAACGACTGCATAACTCTGCAGTGAGTATGTTTGCCACATTATCAGAAACTATCAAATTTGCGCCACAGCCTCATCGTGTCTCCATCAAACTGATGGCACTGTGGGATGAGTCCTCCTTCTCTTTGAGGAACAGGTGCAAACAACTTCTAGCACGATGGTTCTTAATCCCATTGCATATCAGAATCTCTACATCTAGAGAGCGTTTAAAAAGTTTCAATGCCCAAGTCCTGTTCTAGACAAAATGTATCCAAATTTCTAAGATTTGGAGCCCTGCCTTAGTATTTTAAAAAATCCCCAGGGATTTGTAATGTACAGCCAGGATGAAGAATTTTCTTTCTGAGAATTTTGTATCTCCTTGGTCCATCAGCTGCAGGGAGTGGTAATTGGGGGCTGCCGATGAGAGGGAAAAGAAGGGTACCCGAAATAGTTTCAGCTGCCCTGTGTAGACAGTGATGCCTGCTCCCCACAAACAAGGCACACACATTCTATAATAAAAGATGTAAACCCCATTAAATAGGACTTTAAAACTGAGTTTCCTGTTTGCAATATTTGAAGCGCACTTCAAGAGGAAAACATTGCTGAGCTGACGGGACCTTTCCATTAATGCAATGAAACGAAATGGTATTTGCAATCCCTTTTCGTCATAAGTCTTGTATTTACCGCCTTTTGTAATATCTGAAATAAAGATGCATTTAGGTTTTAGTGTCCTGGGTGAATCTCTCTAAACTTGGAAGTAACTCCTCAAACCTGAATATCATTCTCTATGACAATTTGGAGTCGGAGAGAAGCTTGGTTTTTTGGTGTTCAAAACATGAAATTAATGAAGCAAATGTTGCTATCCTTTATTTACCAGTGAAAGCATTTTAAATACTAATATTTGAACATATCACTAAAAAAAAGGACATTTCAAAAATCATTTACCCCATAATTTGGGTTCTTGTACTTCCTAACTAAAAATTTTAGTTACATGATTTTGAAAAAAAATTTCTCATAACAATGTAATAAAAACATGCGAGCAAACTTTTAAAAATCATCTGTCACTGAAAGCCATTAGTGTGTTTAAAAAATGCACAATTTTTTCCAAAGGGCTGGGTCTAAAACATCTGACTATTAAAATCAGATGGATACGATCATGACGAAAATAAAATAATGAATCTCCAAAAATAACAAATTAAAGTGCTTCCAGAAATGTCAGAGATCTAAAATCTCTTAGAAATGTACCCTAGTGTAAAGGCACTTGCTGAACATCAGATGCTGATGTTGTCACGTGTCATGCACCTGGCACTGATTGTCAGTGCCCGGAAAGCTGTCAGAACAGTTTTCTCCTCACTTATCAATTACTTTTTTTGAAAATGGACGACACCCATTAATCTATATCTTCTGTTACATCTCTGAAATGATTATCCTATCAACCACACCCTCTCCTTGAACTTTCTTTTTTGTCTACCATGGAAACTGCTATTCTTCTTAGATCTTTTTATACCATTCTTGCGTATAGTTACATTTTAATGCAAGTGTTTTTCACCTGGGCTCCCTGAATGGACTTCAGAGGGAGTCTAGATGTGAGCCACCTGAAAGGTATACATGCATTTCCTATAAAAAGAAGGCTCATAGTTTTTTTTTTAAACCAGTTTTCCATCTTCCCCCTTAATAGTTAAGTACTTTGTAGAAGAAACCTCAAGGGGCTCACAACTCCCCTCAATTTTAGATATGGGAAGCTTGAGCCATCTTCCAAAAATTTATACCAATTGGGAAAAATACTAAGTATTAAGAACACAAACTTTTCCTAATTAAATCAAGCTGGCACTTATAAAATGGTCAACCACAAAATATGCACAAAGCATATTACCTATATATATTTGAGGCATTCGTGTATGTTCAGCCAAACAATTTATAAAAACTATTTCATTTCTTGCTTTCAGCACATGTCAGGGGTATCAGCATCTTTTATTTAAAATAGGGAAATTCAATCTCAGAACTGGATGACTGGCTTGACCAAGAATATATTCATTTTGCAGGAAAGTATCCCAGCTTACACAGTTCTTTCCCAAATTAAAAAAAAAAAATAGATGAAGCCATGAAATATCCACTTTCTAATTCAGATGTTGCAGCATCACAGATTTGAGCACTCAACTTCAATTTAATCAATAACTGCTGATGACCACTTGGTGTAAGACATTGTGTTAGGCACTGGGATCTGAGAGCTCGAGGCATTAGCACCTAACATGATGTCTCAAATAGCAAAGACCCAATAACTCCTTCTGAGTAGCTCAATGTTTTTTCTAGATTTTTAATTTTTTTATTTGTTTTTATTTTTAGCGAGGTTTTATGTTCATAACAAAACTGAGCAGAAGACAGAAAAATTTCCCATCTATCCCTGCCTCCACACATACATAGCCTCTCCCATTATCAACTGCCTCCACCAGACATTTTTTATGATCAATGAACCTACTCTGACACATCATTGTCACTTAGCATTTATAGTTTACATTAGTATTCGCTCTTGGAATAGTACAATGTACAGGTTTGCACAAATGCATAGTGACATGTGTCCACCATTATAATATCACACAGAGTACCTTCATGGCCCTAAAGAGCTTCTGTGCTCCACCTATTCATCCCTCCTCTCCAACACCCCCTCCCCACAATTCCTGGCAACCACTGATCTTTTTACTGTCTCCATAGTTTTGCCTTTTCCAGAATGTCATGTAGTTGGAATTACACACTATGTAGCCTTTTGAGATTGACTTCTTTAACTTACTAATGTGCATTTACAGTTCCTTCATGTTTTTCCATGGTTTCATCGCTCATTTCCTTTTAGCATAATCTGGAGGCATCACAGTTTATTTATTCATTCACCTACCAAAAGACATCTTGGTTGCTTCCAAGTTTTGGTAATTATGAATAAATCTGTTCAAAATATCCATGTGCAGGTTTCTGTGTGGACATATTTTCAACTTCTTTGGGTAAATGCCCAAGCCTGCGATAGCTGGCTCATATGGTAAGAGTATGATTAGTTCTGTAAGAAACCCCCAAACTGTCTTCTGAAGTGGTTGTACCATTTTGCAATCCCATCACCAGTGAAGGAGAGTTCCTGGTTCTCTACATTCTCACCGGCATTTGGTGTTGTCGGTGTTCCAGATGGCTTAATGATTTTCATCCAGACTGGTGAGTACTCTATGAATCCCTCATGCAAGGTGAGTTTAAAATGTGAACTTAAAAAATTATATATTGAAATATTCTCTTTAAAATAAGAATTTTAAATTTTTTGTCACATACGAAGTGACTCTTAAATTTAGAATTGAGCTTCCTTCATTTCTCTGGAGTAAGTTATATGAACCCAATTTTCTAACTTTAAGCAGCATCTTCCAACAGTAGTGAGAATCAAAATCTCTAGCAATTCCTGGGCCAGGCTACTTCCCTGCTCCCCTCAGATGATGGTTCAGGCAGTGAGTCATAGGCCTATAAATCTGCATTTTAACTCTGTGCATTTCAAATGATTTCAATGCAAGTGAAGAAATCACACTTTAAGAATCATCCTTGGAGTCTCAGGATCTAGCCGTCAATTCCAGGTACAACAGCCTCAGTAAAAACCCTTTAAATGGCTTCTCCTACATGAATATGTGTCCCGGGATCCCATCATACCCCGACTGCCTTTGACTTTCAGTCTCGTGCAGCCCTCTTAGTAGATGGGAGCCAGACAGTGATGCCACTTAGTTCCTAGATCACCTCCAACAGAGGACATCTCAGGCCTAATTTTCCTTATCTTACCACTGTTTACTGAGCAGTTAATTAAATTCTGCTTTAAAGAGCTGGTTTTGGCTTATGACCAAATATGAATTGATGATTTTGGAATGTTCATATACTTTCAAACATTACATAATCCTGCCTATATATTTAATGGTAAATTAATTACTTTAGGTGGGAGACAGCAGCCTGTTTTAAAATATACTTTTTTTTTTCTCATAAGACCACAGGAAATAACCTCACCTGCTGCCCCAGACCCCTGAGGCCAGAAGGGAGATACATGAAGTTGTTAGGGTATCATGGCCTTCCCCTTGCACAACAATTGCCTATCAGCTCTTGTTAGCGCCTGATTGTTTCCAAACTGAGTAACTGGAAGCCAGTGCTCCTTCATTTCTGGTCCTTCTGTGTGAAATATGAAAGTCCTCCTTAACTAAGAGGGGTGAGGTAGCCCGTCCTACATCCACGTATGCCTATTTATGTCAAGGTTGCTCTGAGGATTCAGGCTCAGATGTGAGTGCTAGCTTTTGACTTGGGTTGGGGGAAGGGGATGTTCTGGCTTCCACACCCCAGGGTTCACTAGATCTGACTTGCAAAATTCCTTCTGTTCCTTCGCTTTGAGTTCTGATGTGATTTTCAACTCTTGACTTCAGTAAAGGCTTATCACACAAACTTTTCTTTTCCGTAGCTGCCATTAAGGCAAATGGACTTCGGGCTTAATGAAGAAGAAAAAAGATAACTTGACTACCCGCCTTATCAGATCACATCCATTTTTCTCAGGGTGCCATCTTGGAGGATTCTGTTGTGTCTTTAGACCAAAGATTCTAGTAGTGTTTGTGGTAACTACGGAATGGTGACTGGTTTCTCAAAAGGATATTCGAAAGCATTCCTCATGCTTACTTTTCAGAGCCTATGGTCTTTTGACTCTTGTAATCTACCCCACGTTAGACCCTTTGCCACACTGGCCTTCAGTTTATTCTGGGAACGCACCAAGCGTGTCCTACCTCAGAGCCTTAGCATATGTGGCTTCACTGCTTAGAACACACGTATCACTCTCCTCATGGTCAGCTCCACAAACTTCAAGACTCTGCTTGATGATAGCCCCAGTAAGAGGTCTTTCCTTCCCATCCAGTTTAAAACAGCCTCCCCCATTACTTCTTATAGGAGATTATTTTGTTCCTGCATGACAATTGCAATAATAGGTAACATGTTGTGTGTCCTTCCTATATGCCAGAACAGGTTCCAAGGTTTTGCATCGCTCAGTTTATTTAATTCTAATTTTAACCAGAAGAGTATGCCTACTTTTATTATGTTAAAAATGAAGGAATTGAGGAACGTAATGTTGAATAACTTGTTCATGACCAAACAGCAAATAAGTTTTAGAGCCACAATTTGAACCCATGGAGTCTGATTCTAAAATCATGCTCTTCAAATAACACTCGCTCTCTTGCAATTGGTAATTATATATGTATGCATTTATTTACTTGTTTACTGTCTGTCTCCTTCTCTTGAGTAGAAACACCATGAGGAGAGGAATTTTATTGATTCTGTCCATTGTACAGCTCTTACCTAACACAATATTTGGCAAATAATAGGCATTTAATGAAGAAAGAAAGGAAAAGGAAGGGGAAAAGGGAGGAAAGAAAGAAAGAAGGAAGGGAGGAAGGAAAGAAAGGAGGTAAAGAAGGAAGGAAGGAGGAGGGAGGGGAGTAAAAAAACAGCTAAGTCAATACTGAATGATTTGATAGATGCCCGCTAGTTTCATTCATCTCAGAGCTGGATGATACTGTTCTTGGAGGAAAAAACTCAAACCCCATTTTCTAAGTGTAGATTGGAAGATATGGCTCACACTGCCCTGAACAGCCTGGGTATAGCCTCCTTACCTCAAAATAGCACTTTTGCATTTCTGAAGGTTCGGGGAAAAGTAGTATAACTGAAACGCACCTGGGCTATGGGCACGTGCCCCCACTATAACAGCACACCCCTAACTTCCGGCGCCATTATAGCAGACAACAGACTTTCTTCAAAGTCTGGGTCTGCGAAGAAAATGCAGAGACTTCCCTGAACAAATGAACACCTGACGTGTCTCATAAATTGCTGCAATGCGAGCTGGCAAGACCGAATAGGGGACCCTTGGCCACACCCTTGGCAAGGAACTCAATGTCAGATAAGTTGGGTCGACTTCAGGGCGACAGAATGGGAAAGAGAAACGCAGGTCCTGTGAGATCAGGGCTTAGGTGGCTTGCACAGTTTCCTGTATTTTAATCGAATAGAGTTTTGGGGAGTTGGGCGAGGGATGAGAGCAGTGGCAGATGAACGAAAGGGGCCGAGGCACAGAGTTGGAGCAGGGCTTTGAGTGGCTACCAACCCACAGAGTGTCGTCTACTTGCGGTTTGGGAACCAATGCTTTCCGCAAGCGCATTTCTTGCTCCTGTGTGTAGAGCCGACGTTGGCAGGGCCATGCTTGCAGGAACACGAATTATACTTCTCTGCGTCTGATTTGTAACTACACCGGCACACTCTTAGAAATGCTAATAGACAAATATAAATTTAGGTACAAAGGGAAATCTAATAAGAAGAGCATTTGAATGAGTAAGAAATGTCTAATTTTTTTGCAGTCATTAGGACTGGAAGAACATGCTTATAGTAATTAGGTAAGATTGATTTCGAGGCCGAACACCACCCACAATTTGTGTAGTCTGGGGGTCAGGCGGGCAGCTGCAGAAACCGCTCGGCTAATTATGAGAATTCACTGTTCGTTAATAGAATCTCTCTCCACAAACAGCAGCTGTGTGTTTGCTCACGCAAATTATTAATTCTGGCCTCGCCTCAGCTGCAAGTTTCTGCTGCGCGGAAAGGAATCCTCGGCTAGAAGTGTCAGTTATCACCCAAGCGATGCTGAGGAAGGAAGAAAAATATGAAATGAAAGAAAATATCCTCTAATCACAGGTGTATAAAGATCTGGCATCTACCTCCCTTTTCTGCCTTTCACTCCCAAACAATTGAATGCCAATTCTGGAACTCATTAATCTGTAGGCAACCTAGCAAGATCTAATTTATACCTGTCAGGAGCAATGGGCAGCAGCTAATAGGAAAGTAATTGCAATATAAGTCTGCTTTCCCACCTGATAGTATGCAAGATTTTAATGACAGCCCTTCTCCATTGGAATATCAGACTGGCCAACAGATACGTTCCCTCTTTTGCAGAGTCACACTGTGAACAAAAGAGATGTCTCCTTGGGTTTTATTACATACTGCAAATAAAGTGATAACAGCAGAGTAGATGCAACACGGACGTGCACCTATTTATCTTCTGGAAGAAATGAAAGCACTATTCTTGCAACACAAATTGTGAACTAGTATTCTCATGTTTTTACTTTGTTAAAAAAATATCTGGCTGGAATTGAATACCCACATAAAATATTATTTCCTATTTCAAATTGAATTGAATATCTGTGTTCGATAATAGTTTGAAGTGTCTAGGCACTTCAGGGGACTGAGGATTTTCCATCTTGCACTGGAGTGTTTAGAGACAAAGGGTGGTATTTACTACATAAAAAGGGGGAAAGTGTCTATTCATTCCACACTTGTTTTTCTTCCTCCTGGGATTGTCTGAAGAGATGTTTGTCCGTGAACAAATTAGGAACATCAAAGATCGCCTAAGGTCACAGAACATGTTTGGCAAAACTATTTTCCAAGTGACTTCTTGTTTCTTTATCCATTGTCCTAAATGATGATCTTTTAGGTGGTCCCTTGGATCAAGACAGAACCTGAAAAGAGCATGACTTCTGGAACGGGAAGTGCAAGTTCCAACCCCCTGCTTTACATGAATTCCCTGCGTAGCTTTGAACAAATCCATGGACCTCTCCGAAATGTGCTCCCTTCACATATAAACCTTCCTGGTTTGTATGTGGTTACGATAGAATCCACAGGAGCATGTGCGCAAGAGGACTTGGGCAGGAGACACAGGAACATTTGCTGTTACTATTTTGTGACAACTCCAAGTGCTTGGGGAGAAAGCATCCATTAAAATCCAAATTTCTTGAGGGAAGGAAGAGAGAAAATGGCTTACTGTTGTATACCATACATCTCAAACCGTCATCCTTGTTTCCAAACCAGATTCCACCCACCTTCTTGGGTATTTGATTTGAACTTAAAACCCATCTCAGGCCTCGTAGAAAATAACAAAGTAAATAAAACATAATCCTTGCCTTCAAGTGGCTTATGATAGAAACCAAGTCAGTTCTGATACTGTGTATTTATTCAGTAAACATCACAGACCCCACACTGTGACAGGCGTATAGCACAAGGCAGTTAAGGACACAGCACTGGGCAGGTACTGTCTTGAGATGAACAGTCAGAGAGTGTGGGTCCTAGACCCAGCTCTGCATAAACTAGCCATGACCATTGAAATGTCACTTCACATCTCAGAGATTTAAATTCTTCGTTTGTAAAAAAGAAGATTTTCAAGGACTTTCTTAAAAGTCTTTTCCAAATCTGAAATTCTAAATTTCTTGGATTTTTTTTAAATTGTAGAAATTAAGAATTCCAAATTACCATTATGCTTAATCCTTGACTTCAGTGAATTCAGCAAAAAAGTTTCAAAGGAAAAGGTAGTTAAAATACAGAAAAATGAATTGTTAGCAAAACATTGTAAAATGACCTATTTGTTATGCCTTGATGGTGGAAAATTAGGAATTACCCAGAAAATTTCCTCCATGTTCATAATCAAAATACATGACTCAGGTAAAACATTGATTTGGACAAATCACTTATATATTCTGAATCTTATTATCCTAGACTACCCAAAAAAAAGTTACATGAAGCCCAATCCCTGCCTTATCCATCTCATAAAGTTTTTGTGAAGACCAAATAAAATATGTGTGAACTATTTAAAATGATAATACTTTATAAATACAATTTGTTTTAATTATTATAATCTTGAATTGTCTACTTTGCCTGATCACCCTAAGAAAATCTACAGTTTCAATAAGAATGGTCAAGTCTGCATCACTGTGTTCTGTATGACTGAATGTTGCTTGGGATGTGGGGAGGTCAGGGTGGGGTGCCTAATCATTTCATTCACTAATTGAATGGATGAAGTTGTGAGAGATACCTAACTTTACTGCACTTCCATTTCTTCACCTGAAAAAGAGAATAACCACCGCTACTTGAAAATATGTGAGATGCTTGTCTATAAAGAAGAATCTAGTAAGACATCAGGCCCTACATAGAGAAACCTGACATTGTAGGACATCACAGCTGAGATGTGTGGTTACAGCAAATGATATCTTGTTGGTGGAGAAGTTGACATTCTTTGATTTGCCTTTTATTGCCCATAATTCCAGTGCTTTGTAATATACATTCACACTTAAAATAAGTTGAAACATAATATATATAAACATATATTGTATATAATCATAAGTTTTTTCTTTTATATAGGTGCCTCTAAGCAGAAAACATTTTGCATCATCAAACTTAAACAGAGAAAATACTATACAAGCTCTGGGATGTAATGTGAAATCTGCAGGAGAGCCTCATGTCTTCAAATTCAAAATTCCCTGCTATCTTGTTCTTCACATCATACCCCAACCACCTCACATATGGATCTGCTGTAGGAAAACCCAAACTATGACAACTCTTTGGCCTAGATTTGACATCTTGGTTCTGATTCTTAAATATCCTGGCTTAGTGACTGTTCTAGATATCTATTGTTCGCATAACGGATCATGGCAAAACCCAGTGGCTTAAAACAACAGCGGGGTTTTCTGATGTCTTTATCTGAAGAAGAGGATCCAATTGTTCACATTTAGTTAGTTTCACCTTATTTAAGTGTAATTAATGCCTGTTACAAAACCCTGGAACTAGTTAAATAGACAAATCAAAGAATATCAGACTTCTTTAGGAAAGATGACTTTTGCTATAAACTAAACAATCTTTTGTTTTGTTTTGTTTTGTTTTTAGTTCATGAGTCTACTATTTGGGCAGAGGTCAGCAGGAAAGACTCATCTCTGTTGCTTGTGCCCCAATCTGGGGCAGCTTGCCTGGGACTAAAGAAGCCACATCCAAAATGGCTCCCTTATGTGGTCTGTAAGTTGGTTGCTGGCTATTGTCTGGCTTTCTCACAGACTAGTGTCTGCCCCCAAAGAGCTAGTGTCCCTGGAGACAGGAAGTAGAGGTTGCCAATTTCTTAACCTGATCACTTCTACTGTATGCTATTGGTCAAGCAGTCATAGAGCTAAAATTCAAGGGAAGGGCACAGATTTCCCACCTCTCAGTGAGAAGAGGTTCAAAGAATTTGGGGCCATGTTTCAACACTGCCTCAGAGAATGTCTCAGTCATGGTTTAATGTAAGAAATAGACATTTCTCATTCTAGATATTTGAAGCAGAAAGTGTTTAATATAGGCAGATGCTCATGAGATTATAGGAAGGACAGAAGAAGCAAGCCTTTCTCAAATGACTTCAAGAAAAATCCAGGAAATCTATTAAGGCAGCTCCTATTTGGGAGTCTGCCTCTAAAACTGTGCTGAACACAAGACATCAATGCAAGGGGCATAACCGTGTCACATCTGGCAAAACCAGAGGAAAGACACCCATCTTTTCAACTGGAAAGTCAAGAAGGTCAAACTCAAGATGTCACTGCCACCACAACAGCATCTCAACAGCCATGAAACTGGAGAATGAAGTACTATTCAAGGAAGCCTCTTGTGTCCATCATCTTGTTAATCAGCAGCCAGAAGACTGTTAGTGATTTTCAAACTTGAGTGTGCTTCAGAATCAAATGGAAGGTGTATGAAAACACAGATTGCTGAACCCACCTCAACAATTTGTGATTCAGTAGGTTGAAAGTGGGCTCAAGTATTTGTATTTCTGCTAAGTTCCCCAATTCTAGTACAACTGCTGGTCCAGGGACCACACTCAGAGAAACAATGGCTTAGAGGCAACAGAAGGTGGCCATCCCCTCAAGTCTACCTTCCACACCTCCTATTGAATGTAAGGAGCAGAAACTGAACCATGGTTGTGAGGCAGCATAAGAAATGTAGTTTTCAACTTTCTAACCCCCAACTAGAAAATTGTAAAATGTAATGGAGGATGAGGGAGCTAATCCAGATACTTAATCCTCAGACCTACCACATAAACTATTGATGTATTATCACAATTTTCAGAAATTCAGAATGGGTCCACATTCAAACAGACTCTAATGCACACATTTATTGCAGTTACTGAAAAAGGACTAAAGCCATTACTATGAGCATTAGAGCATCACAATTCTCTACATGTGTACATGTGAATATTAAGTTTACAATAGAGTTTTTCATGTTCTGGAGTTCAAAAACATCCCAATACACATGCACACATTTGTGTGCAGAAAGGTTTCATGGGAACTGAAGGGAAACCTTTATATCATTCTGTCTTAAACTAAATTGCCATCTTCTCAGGGTAAGAGAACAAAATGTTTTCATTATTTGTCGATTCTCTTTACAACTAAGAAGATTTGACACGGGGAGTGTTTCCATCAGGTTTTTGCATCCCTTTCCCTCTCACAGAGCTGTTTGGGTGCCCGTAAATTGGTCTTCTACCCATTCCATATTTCAAACAGAATATTGGAGACGAGGAAATTTGAATGCAGTGTTGCTTTGAAGATGGTGCAGTTGAATGTTACGCTGTTTGCCGAGTTAGTCTTCGTTTGATTAAATAGCGGGTTCACCCTGAAGAGAAGAAGTGGGCCAAGGTCTGAGGAGGAAGACAGCCCACCACTAGATGAGGAGTTGAAACATCTGCTGTGCCGAGCCTCCCATGGGTGGTGGTGGGTTGTGTGATGATTATTTCACAGGTGCAACAACCTCATTATTCAGGTACGGGAGGAAGTGCTAAGACAATTCCCAACAGAGGTAAGAGAGGAACTCAGACAACAAGGACTCAGCTGGGGACATCACATGACATGGGGTTTCTGTGCTTGAAACTGACCAACCACCCACGTCTTGTTATTATAAGTTGCCTTTCCTCCACATAAGCAGACATCTTTGCTTTTTGCTCTTGTTTTGATAGGCACCACTTTAAAGAGTGTCTCACTTAAGAGGATATGACTTCTATTTAATTAAGCAGATACGCATCCACAGCATAAATTTTCAGCTAACTAATCCATAACTCAGTCCTGATTTCAGGATGCGTATCTCCAGTGCCACTAGGCAATAATCAATACTTTTAAATGGCCACATAAATTAGGGCACCATAAGAGCCTTGCTGGAAAAAAAAAAAATTCCATGACTATCTCCTGAATAATGATTGCAAAATCACTTTCAGCAAAAATGGCCCATGGTAGCTCTGCCTTTGATGAAATAAATTTCCCAGACAGCTCTGTAAGTCACTGCAGCATCTCGAATCTTGGTCTCCATGATAAGGAGCATTTGGTTTAACACTACCAGAAAATTTTTCAATGAGTCGAAAGTTATGGAAAAGTGAGGAGTAAGAAAGGGAGTCGAATAGGCAATCTTTTTGAAATGTGATTAAAAGGTAGGTAACTTAAGATTTGTGAGGGCAGAGGTGTCTTTTCCTGGATAGTGCAGGTTAGGGTTCCCTTTCCTCTGAACTTCTCAGCATCAATTCATGTTGGATTTATTTGGAAATCGATCATTAGGGTACTGCCGAACTAGTCCTTGTCAGCACCACGAATCTGCACTTCAGATGTACTGTCTAAAGTGGTCCCTTGTTTGTAGACTTCAGATTTTCTAAAAATAAACATGTATTTTTTTTCAGTCAGGGGAAAAAGTTAATAAAAATAAAACAGTTTAGTCCCTGACTTGCAATGATTCTGTTACTGTACTACAATGAACACAAGTGTTTTGAATAGTTTATGTTTGAATAAGATCCATTTTCATCCTGGAAAGGTATCAAAAGCTCAGATGGGTGGCATAGAATACAAGAACAGAGAGAAAGGAGAGAGAAACAGAAAATGAAAACATAGGCTAATGGAGGCAGAAACTTCTTCCCGCAGCCTTGATTAACACAGCAAATGAGAAACAGCAGGGTTTACATACTTTTGTTTTAATCTACGTTCTTTAATTTACTTTCATCTAGGTGCAGAAGAAAATGAGGTTTTGGTAGGTTGTTCTAATGGACTAAAGCTAAAGTTTCTTTTTAATGTTGAAGCTACACAATTTTCAAAGTCACAGAGTTTTGCTTTAGTAGCAATGTTGAGGCGGTATAGGTAGGTACGGGTAGAAAAAACAATCATGGTGACACAACGTAATTTTTAGTTATGGGGAGAACTATTTGTGCTATTGAACTTCAAGTGTGGTTCTCAATTGTTCTTAAAAGCAATGACTGGCAAGTTGCTAGAGGCACTTCCCTGTGAGAATCCAGAGCTGGGCTTTCCTGTCATTAGACACGTTTGCTGTACATCTATTCTGAGCCCAGTTGTTGCTGTCATGTTGCTCATAGTCATGGTAGATCAGGAGGGGAAGGAGGATGAGAAGACATGACCATGTAAGAAAATACATGAACGAGTTCATTTCAGACAGTAATAATCCACAGAAAACAGCACACGGGGATGTGACAGGTCTTAAAGAATACATGGAATTCAGTCATTGGTAGTAGGAAAAAAAGGTTAGGAATTGGGGATATACATAGTAGGAGCAAAAGCAGAGAGCCTAGAAAGGAAGCCAGGTAGGAGGGACTAAGTTTTGAATTAGTCCGAGTCTGGGAAAGGAATGAGAGAAAATGGGATCGGGACGTGTCCACAGAACTGGCTGGGAATTAGATATGGGCCCTGAATCGTAGGAAATTCTCAATGATGACTTCAGAGTTTGAGGCCTGGCAACAAAGGCAAATGATAGCATCATTCTGAAATACGAGGTAGAGAAAATTGTTTGGCACAGAAAGTGGTCAGTTTGGTTTTGGACGTTATTTTGTTTGAGCTACCTGCGTGTAGCCAGAAATGTCCAGCAGATGGCTGAAGTGAAGGGCCAGGACATTAACCTCAAGGAAAGGTTAAAGTTGGAGACTTGCAAGTGGGTGGAACCTCAAAGAACGAGATCACTGAATAAATCTCAATATTAATAATCCTTGACACATATGCAGTGGTATTAATTGTGTATTTATTTGTGTTGTTGGACTTTAAGTCTTTCAAAGGCATGAAATTATGTTTTCCTGTTTCTGTAACACCAGGGTCCAATATGGTGGGCATCTAGATCCTGGTACATGTCTAATAAATAGATGAATAAATAAATAAACAAACAAAATTATACAGGACTCCGCAGAACCCTATGAGCAATGCAGGGATGACCCTCAGTGACCCATGTGGTTGTCTTGGCTGTTTATAGCCAGTGTCCATTCTGAATGGTCAGTGCACCCATTCTGTTTGATTGGGAGCCATCGTATACTAGTTGTGAAATATTTTTAATACCACCCAAATAGGAAACTGATGTTTGCCAAGTTTGGGAATTTTTGCACTCTATAAGCCAGTAAGAGCTAGAGATCGGCTTCGAATTCTCTTCTCAGGGTGTCTGACTCCTAAACTATTCGTCTTTCAGCAGCCTTTTCTCATAGTTTTCAATAAGACTGCTAAGACGCAAAAAGGTTTAGCTGAGGCTGTTGTGATTTTGTGGTTTATAAGAAATGCATATTTGGTCCTTGTCCCCATTTCTGGCTCAGAGCGCCTAAAACCCTTGTGATAAGCCCAGTAAAGGTGCCTTTTTTTATGTTAATGGAGTGAGATTTGGAAAGCACTGAAGAGTGGGACCTAGTTGTCAGGACAGCCAGGATTGTGGTTGGAGGGCTGGAACTTCAGTCCTACCTCCTGAACTCTTGGGAAAGGGGAGGGGCTGGCGAATGAGTTAAAGCACCAATGGCCAATGATTTAATCAACTGCACCTATTTAATGAATCCCCCATAAAACGCCCCAAAAGGACAGGGTTCAGAGAGTTTCTGGATTGGTGAACTCGTGGCGGAACTGGGAGAATAGTGCACTTGGAGGGCATGGAAGCTCTGTGAAAGGCCCTATGCATCTCTTCCATCTGGCTGCTCCTGGGTTATATTCTTTTTTAATAAGCCAGTGATCCAGGAAGTAAAAAGTTTCTCTGAATTCTCTGAGCTGCTCTAGCAAATGATTGGAACCCGAGGAGAAGGCTGTGGTTGTGCTGATATATAGCAAGTGGGTCAGAGGTACAGGTAACAACTTGGACACTTGGACTTGAGGTTGGCCTGCTGAGTTGGAGAGAGTTGTCGGAACCTGCAATTTATAGCCAGTTGGTCAGAAGCACAAGTTAACAGCCTGGGCTTGCGATTGGCTTCTGAAACGGGGCTGGTGGGGGCCAGCCTTATAAGACCGAGCCCTCAACTGGTGGAGTCTGATGCTGTCTTCTGGTAGTGTAGCGATGCTATCTTCCTGCTGGTGATGAAGAATTGCTTGTTAGTGTGTGGGGAAACCCCCTCCCCACGTGTTGGAATTGGGTCCAGGAACCCAAAAGAGCTATACATTGTTGAGAATCTATTTTCGACAAAGCTGATCTGTCTTGTTTAAAACACACACACACCCCGTAATTTTATTGAGCCTTGTTAATTTTAATTTCCTAGTAAGGTTGGAAGTCCCAGGACTGCCTTAAATTTCACAAAACACCAGAATATTCTGTAATGCTTCATTTTATTAAAATGACTGAACAGGGTAAAATATACTCCTCCTACTAAGTTGATTACAGTACATAGTACATGAAGATTTCAGAACAAGGAAGATGAATCCCCACGGAAAGAATGCTCTGCACTGAGTATAAACTCCTATTTAAAGCCCTATTTTAACAACAAATCTTGGAACGCTACATCAAAAACTAATGACATACTGCATGGTGACTAACATAGCATAATAAAAAAATTTAAAGTTAAAAAATTAAAAATAAATAAATAAATAATAAAGTCCGATTTTGATTTTCTGCCCTTACCTTTATTGATAGTCCAATGAACTTCTCTCTTTCTTTCACTTATTTACCAAGCTTTTCATACTTGAAACACTGATTCTGTGTCCTGCATTAAAGAGTATTTCGTAGAGTTTCTCTCCTCTCCTTCTGTGCATTTCTTGGATTAGGTTGTCTAATAGTACCTCCCGGGTGCCTGGGTGGCTCAGTCGGTTAAGTGGCTGCCTTCGGCTCAGGTCATGATCCTACCATCCTGGGATAGAGTCCCGCACTGGGCTCCCTCTTCGGCGGAGAGCCTGCTTCTCCCTCTCCCTTAGTCTGCCATTCTGCCTACTTGTACTCTCTCTCTCTCTCTGTGTCAAATAAATAAATAAAAAATCTTAAAAAAAAAATAATAGTACCTCCTGTTACTGGGCACCTCCTGGCAAGTATCAAGTATTTGTATTCTCAGGACAGTGTCCTTTTCTGGTGTCCGGTGACCCACACCATCTTGGTCTTTATTTCTGGATGAATTTTAGAGTTTTCTCAACCACTGTGTGCTTCTAGGACCTTCCTCTGTCCTTAATCTAAACATCCTTTTTTTACTATTTTAATTACTTGATTAAATGATTAATCACTTAATAATCATTTCATTAAATGATTAATCATTTTTATCCTTAATAAATATTAATCATTTAATAATCATTTACTTATTTTAATTGTTGCCATCTCTTGAGGACTGTTTTTACTTTATGTTCTGGCTCTGTTGGCTTTTGGTTTTCTCCTATTTTTCTTTCTATCATGGTAGAGAGACATCTCAATGCTCTCAAACTGAAAATTCAAGTATCTATAAAGTTGTTTACTTCTATCTTATTTTTTTAATTGCAGGTTCATAGACCAGGATTTCTTAACAATGGTACCATTACATTTTGAACCAAATAATTCTGACCTGTGGAAGACTGTTCTTTGCATGGTAAGGTGTTTACCTTGACCTCAATCCATTAGCTGCCAATAACACCCTCCAACATACACACACAAGTTGTGACAACCAAAAACATTTTCAAACATTGTTAATGTTTCCTGGAGGGCAGTATTGCTCCCAGTTGACAACCACTACCACAGAGGTTGGTAAGTCTAGCTTATTTGCACTAATTTGGTAGGCACTTAGGAAGAGCCACAGAATCTTAGGTTGAGTCCTGGCTTCTTGATTTATTAGTCTGTAACTTCGAGTACATAGTTTCACTTCTATGGGCCTTCAGTTCCTTTTCTGTAAAACAAGGTGTGAAAAATTACCCTACCTGGCTCAAAAAAAATCATCTGAGGGTCCAATGAAATAATATGTGTAAAAATCTCACTGTATACTATATAGCATCAAAATAGCAGTTCTTTCTCTGATTTTTGTCCCCTTTTGGATTATGAGAAAGGACAGGAAAAGAAGCCTTTAAAATTAGATTGAAACAGACAATAAAGTCTTCTATTTAAGGGGAAAAATTGCCCCATTTGGCAGGTTAACTAGATTGTCCACCCACTCCTTCCTTTTCTAATTTCCTAGACTATGAAGAAAACACTCAAAGAGCTTTGTTTCCATTGGAAAATTTCAAACCCAAAAGTTCTCTTGGGTGTTCTAATCCCTCCTGTCCAATGCAATTACTAAGTCAAGAACCAGAAAGAGTTAGGTTTATGATGGCTCAAAGTTAAAATGTCAACCTTTAGGCACCGGTATTATTTTTATATGGAGTAAATAGGTTGACAGTAATTATTATGTGCTCCCCACAGAGTTTTGGGTCTAAAACATTTTTGTAGATAAACATTTTAATGCCAGAGTTTCATCAATTAACATAAAATGCAAAGAAAAGGGGGAAAAGCACACGGCATGAAGAAGATATTCTTAACTTCTGTCAGAATAATAAAGTTCAAAAGCAACATCCTCTGGAAATTTGGTTTTCTCATGGACTACTGATTACAAAGAGAAAGACAGGTGCCATTTAGTAAGAAAAGAAATCGAATTCCTTGCATTTTATTTATCCGTTGCTCATGTTATATTGTAATTCATTGCCACTTTAGCTAAGTGACCCCTTTAAATGATGTCGCTTACACCTACGCACTTTTTTTTAACTTGGTCAGGTTTTCTTATACCAACATGTGTTGTTTATACATGTAAGTTGCTGAGCTTTTCATATAATAAGGTTCATTTCAAGACCATAATGATACCCCCTGAAATAAATCATTTAATATATTTTTTGAAAAAAGAAGTAAAGCAACTCTTCTGGGTAATTGATGTGAGGTAAGCTACAGCATTGGCTGTATATTCATTTGTCTCTGATGTATGCAATTATCCACTCAGCCTATACCCATTAATATTATTTTTCTTCCTAAGCTGGAAGTATTTAAAGCCATTAGAAAATAATCCAAAGAATTCTATTTGCTGAATAAATTTTAATTTGCATGGCACCAGGAATTTTTTATTAATGGGAAATAAATTATTGCAATCTTTGGGAAGGAGACAAGTTAATAGCTTTGTGAAAAGCAATGGAGAGAAAATGATCTTGAAAAGGTCAGGTCTCCTGTCACAGTGTCTTTATGCACAATTAAAACAAGTCAAGAAAGTGGCTATATAATCAGGACCATGAATATGCATTATATCCTAATGAGAGTGTGAAGATGTAGCAGGCTTAGTGCTAAAGTCATGGTGGGGTAGTGACATAAAAATGGTAATTTGTGATGTAGTATTTAACTGTGTTTCTCTTTCTTACGGAAAACTTAACTCTTCCGTAACTGTAACTAGTCCATCCTATCTTGTCTTTAGGCTCTTTTTCCTTTTTATGGCAATTGTTAATTGTGTGAGAGAAAAAGAAAGAGCCAAACATTATCTACTGTCCTGTTTGCATTCATTGATGGAGTGAATTTTTCATTTTGCCATCAGCTGCTTTGATCTTTCAGATAGTTGTGCATGTCTGTGTGTAAATACATTTTAATTCACAATAAAATCCTTTACCGATCATATCTATGTCACCTTTATTTTGTTGTCACATTTCTTCAGTTGGTCCCTGTAGGATATTGCACGAGTCCCTAACAAATGACAAGGCAAAATACAGCATCATGCTTTGATGGAATTTTAAAAACCATGAGCAGTTTTGATCTTGAACACCCTATTACAGGGCATGTTGTTTATACGAGTGCTCTTTCTGTAGGAAAAGCCTTTAGAAAGGACATTAGCAGAAATCACTGGCTGCATCAAGAAGTTAACTTAAGTTCTTAAGTGGTCAATTACCTCTGGGTAATGGCTGCTTCCTTGGGTCATGTTGCTGCTGCTCTGTATGCTACTGAGTCCTTTCTGGCTATTCTACATTTTAATTGAAAAGCAGTATGAACATTCTGATTCAGTGGTCATTTAATAAAAGATAATGATCACTGAACAATGCTTCTGATTAGCTAAAGGCAATTTAAAGGTTTATAGAACCTTTCACAATTCTGCCTGCTTATTCTGGAATATTAATAGAAGACCTTGAACTAAAGATTTCTGTTCTCACCTGGATAAGAAGAAAAATTTTTTGGAGAAGAGCAGAGTTTCTTCTCATGTATTTTTGACAGCAACTGTAAATAGATAACTCTGGGTGTCTTGACCAACAGAACCAACATGGGAGAGGCCTTTGTCTCCAGCTTTGCTGGAAGTGAATGAATGAACACCAGTCATCCTACTAGTCTGGTTCCATTTCCAAAGAATTGTTTCGGCGTTTCTCCCTAGTAACTGTTTACTTGCTTAAATGTGGGCTCTTACCTCTAGGATGGTGTGAGGCAAATGCTGAGGGATAACTCTTTCTCACAAATCCCACCTCCAGGCGGTGATTTCAGAACAAACTAATCATATCCCCTTCTGTTTGATGCATTTCACAAGTAGAGATTCATTCATTTGGCTGCTTCAATGTGCCATCATTAAAAATAACAATAATATCCGGTATAGGATGCTACAAATAATTTGGAAAGTGAGAGCTAAGACTGTTGAAATGTAAGTTTCATCCCTCCATAATTTCCCCAAGGGTCAGCCCTAAACATAGTCTATCTAAATTATATAACCCTATACACTGCATAGTTTTCTTTGTGTAGAACTTAAATATACGGAGGATGAAATATTTTCTTCCTTTTCAAAAATGCTATGCTTGATTTGTATGAATCGTTAAGTACACATTGCTAACTATAGGACTGCATGGGAATCAGGAGACTGGAAACAAAAGAAGTGTCTACACAGGAACAGGTTTTGAAGTTGAATTTATTCCTAGCAATACAATGAATGGCATATAATTCTTTTTAGGGAGGGTATGGATGGGTTGGGGGATAATTAGATAACATACTGTACAATATTCACTGGTTGTAATAAAAAAAGTTTGATAATCCTTGACTAACTATAAAACAAAACCATAGTTTGGACTTAGTTTCATGACAGCCCTTGAAATGGCAGACGTATTCAAGAGCAGAACATCGATACCTGGTTCATTTCCTTCTTTTTCTCTCAATCTTGCACATATTAGAACTAGGATACCTGCTCCAATGACTCTGGCACTTCCTTTTTTATCCAGAGACCAGCAGTGATAGGGTTGTGGGTCCCATGTCCAGTGATTCCCCAGGAAGAGGGAAGAATGGACATTGCCTGGTAGCTTCCTCCCTTCCTCATCCCGACAGATGAGGCCAGAAAGCAGCTCCCTTCAATCAGCAAGGGAACCATGCAGAGTTGGAGCCATGTGGAAGTTGGAACTCTGTCCCCTTCCTCCCCATGACTCTTCACCCTCCCTTTCCTCTCCCAGGGTGCACCTGGGGAATGTGTACAGGGTAAGAAAACAGCCAGTCCTGGGCACCTGGGTGGCTCAGTGGGTTAAAGCCTCTGCTTTCGGCTCAGGTCATGATCTCAGGGTCCTGGGATCGAGGCCCGCATCGGGCTCTCTGCTCAGCAGGGAGCCTGCTTCCCCCTCTCTCTCCGCCTGCCTCTCTGCCTCCTTGTGATCTCTCTCCCTCTGTGAAATAAATTAAAAAAATCTTTAAAAAAAAAAAAAAAAAGAAAACAGCCAGTCCAGCCAGACCAACTGTGTTCCTCATCATACAGAAGGTATAACATCGGACCTTCTTCGGCCTTGGCCTGGGGAAAATATGGTGAAATAAAAAGAGAAAGGACAACAGAGAAGCACCTATAAAAAACAAAATGCAAGATAAACAGGGATATCATATGAACTGAAATTTTAAGGATGGTGAGCATCTATATACACTTATTGAAAGAGTATAAGTTTATCAATTTGACATTAAATCCTAATGGGGTGGATAATTTTTAATGTTGCTATTATCATGATAAAATAAATTGGCAACATACCTATAAAGCAAAAGTGTATTTTCTAAAACTATATAGTAATCGAATAGCAATATGAAATAACTCTCAAAATATCACTTTAATAAGACTCAGAGTGCCATGAAAACAGCTGCATATTTTGCAGGAAATGGGTCCAACATCACATCATTCTCTCACTAAATAGATAGTTATTAAGGGTCTAAATAGGGAGAAAAGATTTACAGATTTTAAACAAGCACCCACTTAACTAAATGCTTCTGAGCAAAAAATAAACAAGTGATTGATACTTTGGTACAGATTTTATTACAAAATGAATTTTAAGAAAACCTATTTTTTTAAACTTTTTCTCCATATCCTACCTTATTTAATATTTTCATAACCCCCTAAAATAGGAATTCCTATAGGTAGGAAAGTCTATAGGTAGGCTTCCCAAGGAAATTCTGTAAAATTGGCTAAAACCACACATACAATTAATCTTAGGGCTAGAAATTGATGGAATTTCCCTGTCTTTATAAAATACTAATTGATTATAAGAATTGCCTTTAGGACCAGAATACAAATCTAATGTATAAATAGCAGGTGCCTTACCTGATATTTCTGCTTTTCAAAGTTACTAGATCAAAATACAATTAAATATAATGTCTATTTTGGGGGCTTTTATAATATTGTTGAATTTAGATGATACCAAGGTTTTTGTTTTTCCTTCAAGAAACTTACAATCTCACAAAGTTCACTAATGGGCAAGTTTACAAGCACCTTTGTGATGCTCACTGTTTTCCAAATTCTGCTTAACCTGGAAGTATGTTAAATTAAAAGTCCTCTGAATGTTATACTTAAGAAACATATGATGAGGCACACGTTCTCAAATTTCCATCTGCTTCAGAACTTGTGGGCTGTTGGGTCATTTATGATTCTGATTTAGTAGGATGCAAGGTTCTCAATGTTCCACAAAGCACCCCATGATTCTGATGCCTGCAATGAGTGCCCCATTTTCAAAAGCTCTCCCTTTAGCTTCCCTCCCTCTCCTGCACTCACTCTGCCACTGTGCCCTGCTGATAAAATGTAGGTAGCCAGCACACACTCGGAAGAAATTTGTCTCCATCTTGGATACAGTCAGATATTACCGCTCTACCACTTACACATCCATATAAAAATTATAGTCAGCCTTATCAGGTGGTCGGCCCTCTGGAAGTTAAAGGTGTAAAGTTTCAAGTTTTCAGGATAAACAGAGGCAAATGATTGTTTAGAAAGAATCTTCTGTCTACCCATCTTCTTCTTTTTAAGTTTCCTTCTTACTCCCCAGTTATGGCTTGGAGGAGCATGGTTATCTGTTTACAAAGATGACCACAAAATTTTTCTCTCCTTAGACATGTGACTCTTTGCCATGTGGCTTTGCAACCTTCTCATTAAGAGGTAGAATCTGTTTCCCCTCCCTCTGAATCTGGGCCAGATTGGGGAGTGGCTTTTATTAATGGAATATGGTGGAAGTGATGCAGTATGAATTCCGAAGAATTCTGTCTAGGAAGACCTTGTCTACGAAGACCTTGCAGGCTCTGCCCTTGTTGCCTGGCAACTGGAGACCACCATGTGGTGAAGACACCACGGATGCAAGGACATGTGGAGAGCCCCAGCCATTGCAACCGTCCACCGGGCCCAGTCCTACAACCGACTGAAGCTAAGTGAGGACAGCAGAAAACTGCCCAGTTGACACAAGTAATAACTTGTTGACATTTTAAGCCACTGTGGTTTGGGCTGGTTTATCACTCTGCAACCAACAATTGATAGAGGGCTCACAAATATGACAGAGAATACACAGAAGGAATATCACCATTTATTTAAAGGCTATCCATGAGACAGAGGTAGAAGCAACTAGAGCACTCATTTTTACTCATCTGCATTTATGCTATTTTTAAGTGCCAAAATATTGTCTTTATTGGTGCCACATTATATCTTCTGTTTACTAAAAAATCTAAAATCTAAATCATTTAGGCTTACCCAGTCAATGCTACAATATAATATTGATTCCAGCACATTTGCCATCATTTAGAAAGCATTCTGAAGATATCCTTCATGTGTTTAAAACATTTTCAGGTTATCTTATTATTTTAACTGTTATTTCTTAGGTTGATGGGAATCATTTATGTTTATAATTCATTTTCAATTCCTCAAGTTAATTTGGGCCAACATCAATTCTCAGTCTCTGATGGAGAAGTCTTAGAGTACAGATAGAAGATAATACTGAGAGCAGTAAGAACATATGGTTGGATATTTAAGAGAGGAGGAAAGAGGAGAGAGAAGTTTCCAGGCCCAATTCTCAACCCTCCTTCCTTTTTGGACTGGTCCTTCTACCTCACTTGCTTTTACCTTCCAGAGCCTGATTCTGTTATGGAGGCTGGCCGACTCCTCTCCAATAAAGTTTATCTCAGTCAAAACTTGGTTCCCTCCCCCCCAAAAAAACTTGGTTCCCACATCATCCTACCTAGAGAGGCTCAGTGAGGAAGACCCAAGACTGAAAGATTGGGTCAGACTTCTCAAGTGCAGTTGTAACAGAGGTATCAGAGTAGAAAATTGTAGCGATTATATCTGATTTTCTTCCCCTGTTATTTAAACATGGGGATAAATAGATACCAAATTTGGGCATGCTTATTTTGCTCCAGTATTAAAATCACTAAGTGAGAGCTTGTTCACTCCTTCCAAGAATGAGTTCGGTTTTATAGTTAAAGTTTATCACTTCCATTGGCTTTAAACTCATCTCTATTTATAGCCTCTGGCTTATTTTCTCACCAGTCAGCTCCTTCCACCCCCAAATTACCACCAACCACTCTTCCACACTTGGATCCTTAAGTGATCTGTGACCAACACTCACACTCACATGTGGGAGGAGACATTTTGATCACTACCAGAGCAGGCCTGAGCCAATCCTCCAGCTCTGTAAGGACACACTGCAGTCTTGGACTTTGCATCACTAAGGCCTAGACAGCATCCTTGCTTCTGCTTGGCCAAGAGTGCCTCAGTATCTTCTACCGCTAACAGAGTGACCAACAGAAACTTCTACTACTAATAGCCCACCAAGTCCCTAAATAATACAATAGCTATCACATTTTTGGCACTAACCATGTGCAAGGCATCGTTCTGAGAGTTTTATAAGTATTCACTCATCAAATGCCCATGCCATCATCATCATTTTGTCATCCCTTAAGTCTTATGGCAACATGGTTAGTGGCAAGTCTTTACAATATAAAGCTACTTACACCAATTTTTCTCTGCCTTGGGGTTTACCTAAAATCCCAAATGCTTATTACAAAAGCTTAACAAATTCTTTATCCGTCGCACAACCTTTTAGAGAATCACAACACACATTAACATAGTAAAAGTCTTTTGAAGTCTTATGATTGCTGTTAAAACATGTTTAATCTTTTTTAACCCAGTATTTCCTAAATTCATTTCCACGGAACCTTTCTCCCATAGCTAGTTAGCAGAATACACTTTAGATACAGCAGCATAAATATCAGTGATGGAACTGTGGGCTTCTGAAAACAACCTCTAGCTCCTACTCACTGAGAACTGGTGAAATCCTGGCAGCTTGGCAAATCCTAGCAAAAAAGGAGCGTTTATGTTCTGGTTTCACCAGGATCTTTTTCTACTTTTAATTTTTCAACATCTCACACCTTTCTAGGCCTTTGCTGGCCTGTCATCAGAAGTCACTTTTACCTATGAAAACCTTAATCTTCGTCATTGTGTATAATTTATTAAAAACTCCTTTTAAGGGCCTCCACCAGAAGCCTCTTAAGGGTTCACTCTTTTTACAGCCCAGAAATGTTTGGACTCTGTAGAACGCTGCATCTTTTTTTTTCCCCCCCTAATGAGAGCGATCTGTTTGTTATCTCTGTCTGGGTTGTGGGTGATCTGTTTTCTTTTTGTGATACAGGGAGGGTGCCGTCCTTAAATCTCCTTTTGGCAGGAAACATAACTTCCTGATACAGATCTCAACTGGAAAATGAGCCTCTCCGTAGGCAGAGACACGGATACCAGAACACTTCCTTTTGAACACTTGCCTGCAGCAGCTAAAAGAGGTAGAGTAAGCGATGAGGTATCTACTGCCAATAGTCCCAGTGATTTTTGTCTCTATTTGAGGACAGACTATCCAGAAAACCTGCCCTATGTATGAAGTTCTCCATTGTCCAACAGCAGTGCCTTACAGAGACAGGCCAAACCAATTTCTAAGGACATTGGCACATGTTTCAGACTGCTAGGAAAAGAACCAAGAGAGCCACTACAAAGTCATTTGACAGATACAGCTCCTGGCATTTTAATCTTACACTGTGATTTTGGTTAACAGTCCATTTAATGTCATTTTGATCCACTTAGTGCCAGGAATGGTCCTGCCCATATTGTTGTAGATCTGAGCTAGCAGAACATTTCCTAAAGCAATATGAAATCATAAAGGAAAGAATTGTTTTTATCATTCTGCAGTAATCGACTTGGGGTGCTCTTCTAAGAGAGCCTTCTAAGGCAACACTGACCAAAAGAAGTTTCTACAATAATGAAAGCCTCACATAATGTGCATTCTTCAATATGTGGTAATTACTAGTCACATGTAGCAGTCGAGTATTTGAAATGTGTCAGATGTAGTAGAAGGAATGAATTTTAAATTTCATTTAACTTTAATTAAATTTAAATTTATATAGCTACATGTGGCTAGTGGCTACTGTATTAGTGCACATCTAAGGAGTTTACAGTACAGTTAGCCAAGTCAAGTATCAAATCAAAAGGGTTCATTGCTTTTGTTTTCCCAAATCAATAAAATTAAGGGAAAAGCATACCAATCATAATCTACAGTGTGCAGTCCATATTTCCATTTATAGTCATGCTTATGTGTGGGTTGTCTGTGTCAGAGACATAGTAACCATAGGTCATCAAACATGTATCGAGCACTATGGTACCAGGTGCAGAAGAAAATAAGAGAGATCAAGACAGATAAGGTTGCACAAACGATCTATAGTATCTGGGATCAATTGATCAAGGAATTAAAAAACATAGTAAATAAGCAAAATAATAATTAGCATACTGAAGGAAAATGCTAAATACCAACAAACCTAAATTTTTAAATGATTTGGGGTTTCTTTCACTGACCACAATACAAGCAATGAAAATGTAAAGCTAGTAAGAACATCTAAATCTTGGACTTATTTTGTGGGATCTCTTTTCCTGTTCTTATACCCTACCAAGTAGGGTTCACCATCCAGATCTTGACTGAATGGTTCTGGGTCCTAGTGGGTCCAGAGGTCATTGCATTCAACAAAGGCAACCACCTCCCAAAGACTCCTCAAACTTAACTTTAGCCTAGATTGGCTCAGGTTTAACTCATAGTCATTTGTTTTCTTGTAACTTTAGCACACTACAAAACAAAATTGAAATGTCAATAAAAAAATATATTGCCAAATACATCATAACATTAAAAGAGCCACGGGGGAGAATTTGACGAACAGTGATAAAGTTAAATTTAAAGTGACATAAGTACATACAATTGGCTGAAGTAAGTATAATTTACTTGTCAATATAACAGCCCTTAAAAAGATCGCAAAATCAAGAGGTTATAAACTATTACATGGAGGCTGAGTTAGAATATTCTTTCCAAACATTAGCCGAGTAAATTGAACTGGACGAAGCAAAGAATTGTACAGATTTGGGGGGGGTGGGGTTGGGGAAAGATGAAAGTAAGTAAAATGTAATACAGGAGGAATAAAGTAGTTGAAAATATTAGAGTGAAATAGCCAGACTCCAGTGGGAAATGGATTCTTTAATGTGATATATCTATAATCTGATTCTGGTTTTAAATGCAAAGTAAAAATATGAAAAAAAAGCTTTGATATCATAATGTATTCTCTTTGCAGATATGTGAATTGATTCTTACATGATATGTGAGATATGGGTGAGTCAAAAACCCATGTGGCTTCTAGTTTTATCTCCCCAGCCAGTTATTAACCAATCTTTTTTAAAGTCTAGCATTAAATGGATACCAAAAAATCCTGTTCCATTCATTTTGCTCTGAATGACATTTCGTAACTTTAAGTTCTCTAATATGAAGCATTTTTCTTATACTTTAAATGTTACTTGATTTTACTTTATCTTATTAAATACCTGTAGTACACCCCTTAACATGGGTATATTAAAATGTTTAGGAGAAACACTTGATTTCTTCATTAAGCTGTTCTCTCTCTTTTTCTTGAACAAGTTCTGTTACATTATATTTAGTTTCTCACTCAAACTTTACCCCCAAATTCTCCCCTTCCTATTCCTTACTTTCTGATACTTAGGACCCAGGATACAATGTTATTGTTTCTTTTGAGTTTGTCCAATATATGCAAAATGATGGAGGAATTTTATATCTCAACTACTTACCCAAGAAATACCCCAGATTTTTTTATCTGTTCATCTTTCTTCAGCTATTTCTTTAATTGACCCTTACCAGTTGCTCGTTACCTGAAATCCTCCTACTAGCAGCAATCTGGACACCTTGGTCAATGCCCTGAATAAATTAGGTGTATTGCCCACCCCATCCCTATCTAATGAGAGGATGACACCTCTTCATTCTCCTCTAACAAAAGAAGGAGTTATCCCCATCTATCTTACCACGAATTGACTCTGGGTATAACACCTGAAGTGACTTCCAGAGGTAACTCTGGCCTTGAAACTCTGCAACTTTTTTTTTTTTAAAGATTTATTTATTTATGGGGCACCTGGGTGGCTCAGTCCTTAAGCATCTACCTTTGGCTCAGGTCATGATCCCAGTGTCCTGGGTTCGAGCCCCACATCGGGCTCCTCCCTTCTCCCTCTCCCACTCCTCCTGCTTGTGTTCTTGCTCTCACTCTCTCTCTGTCAAATAAATAAATAAAATCTCTAAAAAATAAAAATGAAAATAAATTTATTTATTTATTTATTTTGGGGGGGAGGGGCAGGGACAGAGGGAGAGGGAGAATCTCCAGCAGACTCTATGCTGAGCATGGAGCCCACAAGAGGCTCCACCTCCCGACCCTGAGATCATGACCTGAGCTGAAATCGCGATTTGGATGTTCGATCGACGGAGCCTCCCAGGCACCTGAGACTCTACGACTTTTAAGTAACTTGCTCAGCAACAGAGGTCATGACATAGCTGCTAATGGCCCACGTAATTTTGTTGCATACACAAATTATAGTTGTTTATAGCATGCTATAAAAATATCATTTTATTATTTATGTTTAAAAACCTATAAATATATTGTTGGTACAAATAATTTGTGTTATGACTTTATTTAGTTTCTGTGGTTACCCTTTATATCTTACAATTCCTAAAGCATAAACTATTATATAAACTCAGCTCTATGGATGAACTATCATTACCCAACTACTTGAAAAATATATAAAATTATGATGGGTTTTATTTGGGGCTTTCCTCAAAGCAGATTCAAATGTAATTTTCTGCCTATGCCAATCTTTGGACATTTTAGCATTATTGCTTTATAAGAATCTCCTTCGTCTTAAACGGCTATAAATTATTAGGCTATTAATTGGACATGACAATGTAAAGGACTCCCATCAGTTAAAAATATAAGTCTCATTGAAACAGGGACACAGGAATGATTCATTTGAATACTGCCAACTATTGCCCCTTACACACACATCAGAGAGCTGTGTTCTCTTTAATTTAAATGCAATTGATAATTAAAATGTAATATTAAAATTTGACCAGAACTTATATTTCTGTAAATTATTTAAGTCCCAAACATCAGAAGAATAAAAATCTATTTTTCTAGGTATCAACAGAAAAAAGCAAATGTGTACTTCATACAAATGTAAATTAAAATCTAGCAATCCTTTCACCAAAGGAAATGTCCGCAGGATATTTCAAATCATGAAGTGTGTGGGTACACTCATTAACCCATGAGAATTAACCATCTGGCACATGATATCCTCACTGGTTTGAAAAAAAAAATAGGTCTTTCTCAACAAAACACTCTCTATTCAATATGCAGAACAGTCATTAATAGAATATTCAGTGTTGGGTTGAAACACAAGGAAATAAGATCTGGGGCATAGAAGCAAGTCATCCTTAAAAAGTTATTAGACTCCCAGTGACATTGATAAAAGACCACACAACAACCTTTTGCCTAACCAAAGATTTGACAACAAATAAGACAGCTGCATATGAAAAAGAGGTTCTACTCATAGACATCTACAAAAGTCTATATTCCATGTCCGTCTATCTATGTATCTACCTGTAGACTTATACACCTATAATAGGACTCCATAGATTAGCAACTGCTTCTTCTATCCACAGACCTAGCTTTGGAAAATGATGCTCGACTGAATTAATCTAAAATGCATTCATGCCGATATGTAGTCCAATTTCATTAAAATCTGGGGTACCCTCCTGCTGCCAAAACAACTGCCTAACACTTTCTTACCCCCAAATAAGTGGGTAATCAGATATTTAGGGCAGAAATGTTGGCAAAGTTGAAATAATTTACTCTAAAATTCCCATACTAAGACAAAGTACACTAGAACTTCAAGCACTATAAATTTATAGAATTATATATACACTATTCAGAATCATAAAAATTGAGCATTTGCTCTATTACAAATTTTTACCACTCCACATTGTTAGGAAGTCACAGTAGCGTACAGGAATTGTCTTCATCTCTTCTATAAGCATTACTTGAGTGTCTCCTGTGTATTCAAACATCTATTTGAGGTTCAAAATGAATATAAAAGAAATAAAGGGTGTTTCTCTGGAATTTTGAGCACATTAGGACAAAAAGGTATACATACACGAATCCATTTGGAAATAAATCATATTCTACATGAAAGTTTAAAAGACTATGTACTGTGGCAAAATAAAATATCCAAGTTTAAGTAAACATAATCAGTGAAAGTTCCTTGGACCTTATGAACCTTGATATGAGTATTAAAAGAAATGGAGGTTTTGAGTTGTAGGAGAGCACATGGGAAAGCATTGTGAGAACAGGTAGGAACTGGAGGAAAGAAAAAGACCTGCCTTGTGAGGATGGAAGAGCTTATGAATTTGTAATGACAAGTGAGCCAGGAAAGAGTCATTGGAATTCACAGAAATCCTGGATATGTGAATATTGGCTTTGAAGCGATAGGAGGCCATTGTAAGTTCATGAGCTGAGCAGGACTATGGCAGAAGAACTCCTGGCAGCAATATACAAAATAGAGTCCAGTAGGAAGAGATTAAATATAAAAGTCATGAGGACAAGGCAGTCCGTACTTGCTCATACATAAATGGACAAGATCCCAAGGTTCCCATACATTCAGACTAGTCCATAAAAAGAATCACATACCAATGATCACTAGCAGAACATAAGGAAACTGCAAGGGGAGTAATCAGACCTCTTCCCAACCTTGAGTATCCTCATAATACTTACTTAGCAACATAGAAAAGCCTGCTTTTTACCCTATGTTGAATATTTAAACGAGCCCAACATTCCAGTTAAGTCCTGAACTTCCAAAATTCTTCTGGTCTGCTCTCTTATCCTAGTTACAGTGAGTTCCTGATTCCCCAAAACCCTCCCTCCATTTTGTGGGACTCTCCCATAACCCACCCTCATTTTGAGTTTTTACTTTGGCTCTCACTCCCTTACTGGCTCTCCAGATTTGTGTTCTAATTTTGACTCTACATCCCCAACTCTTAACTTAGAGCCTTTCCCCTAATTGGAATCTAGCCTCAACTTCTGAACACCATGCACCTTTGAATTTGAGTCCTTGTCTGTTTTGTGCCCAATTATATCTTATATCCAGTTGGCTTTACACAAATAATTAAAATCAGAATATTACAGCAAAAGGGGAATCTAGACTGTGCTATCAAATCACTCTTTTAAAAAATAAATATTTTATTAATTTACTAGCCTCTCATAAGAGACTCAAACTAGAAAAGTCTAATACTATTTTTGGAGCCAAATTTATTAAACCACAGAGCCTTGGACAAAGCCGTCCAGTTTTGGAATTCAGAGCAGTGCCTACAACAATCCCTTTGCAAGGTAAGGCCTGGAGAGCTTGGTAACCACACAGAAGATTGAGGTCATCTCCACATGCACCTTCTTGACACCCACTTGATGTCAATCTAAAAGATAGTTTCTTTAAAAAAAAAAAATCATGTGGTTCACAGTCCAAATTTCTAAGAAAAGATTTAAAGGCAAAGAATCAAATGTGTCTACTACATGCCAGTCACTCTAGATAGACTAGAAAAATATGGTCCTAAACACATTTTACAGTTGGAAGAGATGATAATCAAACAAATTAGCATTTATTTGTATCTCCCTAGGAAGGGAAAAGTGCCCTGAGCCCAAACTTAGGTTCACTGACATTGAAAGATATTAAGATAACACGATAAGATAAGCCAGGTGAAGAGAAAGACACTAATGGTTTAGACTTGGAGAAAAAGATACTTTTTAGGTGTAGAAAGCAAGAAGATCCACAAGGAGGAGACAGTGAAGTGAAGTGAAGTGAATGAATGAATGAATGAATGAACGAACAGCGAAGCATTTTCTAAAGTGAATGATTGTCAAATGGTATCCATCATTTTAAGCATTGAAAAACTAGTCATATTTCCTCTGCAGACTATTTCGTCTGATCCAGTCCTCACTGAAACTCCCACACTTCAAAATTCCCTCCACCTCTTACTGGAGTCCTCTCTTATTTTCTTATTTTCTGTTTACATCTAGATCCATTTCATTTTTGCAAATAGATCATTAACTTCTTGAAGAGAGTTATTTTATATCAGTAATTGAGATTGGGAAAAATAAATAGAAAATATCTATACATATTTTGATCTATCCAGGTTTTCCACAATTCTAAGAAAAACATGAATCTGAACAGTTGAGATGTAGTATGAGTAACACGCTAGAGTGGAAACTATTTGCTGAATGCCAAAGGGGTGCTAGGGACTATGCTAAATGCTCCTGAGGCAAAACTAAGTGAGATGAGATCCATGCAAGCAGGTAGCATTTAAACAGATCATTATTTAGTGATAAAGCATAGTAAGTGCTATGATAGGTGGGAACTCAGCCCCATAGAAGCCCAGGAGACAAAGGGACCCTGTGGAGGGAGACCAGGGGACAGATGTAAAGGTTTCACAAGGGAAATGGCAGCTGAGCTGATTTTTAAGAAACATTATGAACTTTGTTGGTGAAGTTTCAAGGGCTGGGTGGAGATGGAGAGAGGAGTAGTCATTCTTAGCAGTATGAATAGCACGTGCGAAGGGTCAAGAAGGAGTATCAGGTGTTCCTTGCAGTAGGAGCATGGTGGTGGGAAACTGTTGGATTGGCAGTTGAAGCTTCTTTTGAAGGCCCTCATGCCTTTTAGGTTGTTTTTCTTGTTGCAAAAGTGTGCTCATGTTGAACTAGAAGAAGGTAAGTGACAATCCCATCAGTGTTTTAGAACCTGTAGGGTAGGACACAGAGTGTAGTGAGGAAAGATACCTATGGGAGAAAAGTATGGAGATATTTTAATAGTTGAAGCAAAGGATGATGTACCTAGACTCAGGGTCCAGAAACTTTTCTGTAAAGAGCCAGATAGTAAATATTTTATGCTTTGTTGGCCTCATGGTCTCTTTCTTAGCTACTCAACTCTGCTGTTGTAGTATGGAAGTAGCCATAAATAATACTTAAATAGACATGGCTATGTTGTAATAAAACTTTATTTACAAAAACAGGCATTGGGGCAGATTTGGCCTGGTTATAGTTTATCAACCTCTGGTCTAGACTAAAATAATACCAAGGATGTAGAGGAGAGGCTAATTGTGACGTCCACTACTGTGGTGGAATCTATTTGGCTAGTGAGAGTGAGAGGACAGAGTCTAGAATGAGTATGGTAATGCCATGTTTGAAATACAAGGAAATGGTAATGCTAGTGAAACATTTAATGAAACAGGAGTTGAAATTTTTTTTACAGGAAAGGTGATTATTTCATTTAAGATAACCTTATGTGGACTTTGAAGAGCCACAGAAGTAGATGTCCAGTAGAAAGACTCTTCACATATTTCTGTATCAGTTATCTTTGGAAGATAGAGGTATTCCCACCATGTCATCCTAAATGCCAATTTGTACTTTCTTATATTTATTGATGATTTTATCGACAAATAAAATGGTTTTGCTTTGTCTGTCCTCAAGTAAAAAAGATCTTATTCTAGGGATGTCATTGAGATAAGAAAGACAAGAATCTCAACCCCAGGAACTCTTTCCCTCACGATTATGCTAGTGCCCTCCACGAAAAGCCTCATAGCATACAGTTCTTCTCCCTAGCACCATCCTAAATCTACTAGTTAATATTGTGTCTTATTAAGCTTACTAGACTGTAATCTCCATGAGGGAGGAATCATAGCTGCTTTCTTCTTTGTATTCCTCTGGCTACCAGCAAAGTGCTGGGGCTGTGGTACCTGCTCAATAATTACTTGTTGAATATATGACTTAATGAATAACCATTTCACATAGGAGCTCAGGACAGACACCCAGAAAGACCTGAAAAAAGAACAGAAATTATTTTTATTGTTTTGCTCTGTTTTGTTTTGTTTTATGAAAACCTAGACATATTTTTAGAGATCATTGAGAATCCACTATACCTAGCAACTTAGTTATTTTGTCATCCCATCAGCAGCTGAAATTCAGTGATCTCAGATGTCAGCTGTTAGCTTGACTCAGCTATTCTGTTTCTCCTTCACCACATGTCTTCTGTTTCCATTAAAACAATCTCACTTTCTCTTTGAATTTCTTGCATTCCAATTCCCCGATTTTCCTTGTTGAGTAAAGTTTTCATGCCAGGATTGTTTAAAGACCACTGGCCATTGAATGTCTTTGGGTCAGTTACCACTCCCTGTTCAGATGACATGTAGTCAGCATGGGGGGATCGCTTGGCATAGAAGATGACAACCATATGTAAGGAACTGCTTAGCATAGTTTCCCTCATGAGAAGATGGGGCAACTTGTCTGAGGAGAGGCTTGTAGGTATGGCAAGCATCTAGAGACACCTCTTTAGTAAAGAAAATATTTTTAGAATATTTGGCCAGGGCATCATGTTGAGAAAAAAAATGCAATTACATGGATATTTCATGTAAAAAAGTTTTTGCCTCAGTCATCTGGATTGTCTTGGCAAACGCATACTTTGACATTCATTACCCAGAAAGTTGCCTGGGGATTCTATTTTACTTTTAAGAACAACAGCAGCAACATTTTGCGAGATATTTTTAATAAACTTTATTTTTCAGAGAAGTTTTAGTTTCATGGCAGTTTAGAGCAGAAGGTACAAAGATTTCACATACACCCCCATCCCCCACATATCCGTAGCCCACTCCAGCATCAATATTCCCCATCAGAGTGTCACGTTTGTTACAATTGATGAACTTACATTGACACATCATAATTACTCGAATTCCATAGTTTATGTTAGAGTATATTAGTGTAAGTCATTCTGTAGGTTTGTATAAATTTATAATGACATGAATCCACCATTATAGTTTCACTTCCCTAAAAATCCTCTATGTCGGGGTGCCTGGGTGGTTCAGTGGGTTAAAGCCTCTGCCTTCGGTTCAGGTCATAATCTCAGGGTCCTGGGATCCAGCCCTGCATCGGGCTCTCTGCTCAGCAGGGAGCCTGCTTCTCCCTCTCCCTCTGCCTGCCTCTCTGCCTACTTGTGATCCCTCGCTCTGTGTCAAATAAATGAATAAAATCTTTTTTTAAAAAATCCTCTGTGTCCTACCTATTAACCCCTCCCTCTCTCTACCACCTGGCAACCTCTGATCTTTTTACTATATCCACAATTTTGCCTTTTCCAAAATGTCATATAAGTGGAATCATACTACAAGATGTATTTTTATTTCTCTCTCCCACACCTGTGTGTGTGTGTGTGTGTGTGTGTGTGTGTGTGTGTGTATGAATAAACTGATGGTATAATGTAATGTCAGCTTCCCCACTTCAGCCCTAAGGACATTGAGAAATAGAGAAATTTAGATTGTCCTGCTTATTTGGAACACCAACAAAAGAGCTACTATTAAATAATGAGGGCCTTAGATTTCTGAGCCCTAGTACATACCTGACGCTCATCACTCTGCCAAAAAATAAAAATTGTCCTTTAGTAGGAAAACAATAAATAGAGTGCCCTGTGATTCTAACAGAACTGAGATCCAGGTTTAAAAAAAAATCATCTTATGCAAAGAATGACCCATCCTTAAACAATTGCATGATCACTGTGCCCCGGATTCCAAATAATGATGAGAACTGTCAGGATCCTTTCCAAGAGTTGATATCCACTTTAATCAGGGGTCTGAACCTAAATGTGGTACAGTTTTCTGTATCTTTATCCCTTTTAGCAATTAAGATAATCTGGATGTAAGGGTTGGCAAGGATGAATCCACCTGAGTCCCTCAAGTGATTGAGCTCGTCAAGCAAACGTACAGAGAGGGCTAAGCCAAAGGTTTTATAGAAATCTCCTGTAGCTCCGCCAGGGCCAAGAACTTTCTCTTGGGGAAGATTTTTAATTACTTCATCTCTTTCTGAAAGTAAAGGGGAATCAAGTAATTCCCCATTCTTCTGCAAATCACCTAGACAACTTGGAAGGAATGAGAACGGACTGTTTATCTGTTCATGATATCGAGTTCTAATTTCTGTATCAGTCTTCATCCTATTTCTGAGATAACTTACTAAGGTGTCCTGGGCCTGTGTTTGTCTCTTCCTCCTCTGGGCACCTAACTCCCATTATAGTTAAGAGATTATTGCCGGAGCTCATCAGCCAGCAGTCGCAATCACAGGCTCTCATCCTCCCGCTGGTGCAGGTACTGCCTAGCTGAGTGATGGATATCTTCACTTTATGGGTTATGAGTGAGCTCAGAGCCACTGGGGAAGAAGAAAAGTTTGCTTACTTTTGGCAGAGGCTTTCCTCCAAGTCTGGATTCTGCCTTTCTCTCCTAGATAGGTTGTTTTCTCGATCCACTTTGTCCGTGTATATTTTTATTGAATAGGAGAACTGAGGTCACAAAAATAAAACAAGGGAGCAGCCACCAATGTATAGGAGCAATGTTCAATGCTCCTATAAGGGAAGCAAACAGTCATCACAAATCCTTTGGGGAAACAGTTGAATAGGAGTAAATCCAATAAATGAAACATAGATTAATAGAGATTTCACACTAGCAGAAACATTTTAACTTCGGTCAGTCTATGTCATCCAATGTGTTTTATGACAATTTTGGAAACTAAACCAGGAAATTCATTTCACCAAATCTGCTTTCATGCATCTAAAGACTCTGAAAGCTTTACGCAACAAACATTTTATTTCACTGAGAAGACATTCACTGTGACAAATTAAGAGTTTCTCAAGTGACTTTGTTTTAAGAGAAGACCTTAAAAAATCTGTGACTAGATCGTGACTGGAAATAAAAACACTTAAGATGCATTTTTATAGGTTTTTCTCTCTACATAATCTAATGATAAGCTTCGTGGCCCCTCAATGTAAGAGAATTTATTTTCCAAAATGCAGTATGGTCTACTTCAAAATGTAGGTCACCATTCAAGTATTTCATAACACATCATACAGTTTTATTTATTGTCAAACACTGTCATTTCCATTAAAAAAAATCTTCACCTTTTCACATTAAGTTCTATGTTCTTAAAGTCATGTCGCATTTTATGTTTTAAGTTTTGCATAATTATATAGAATTTTAAGCTTAAACTTCCCCCAACTATTTATGTTATGTATTTTTATGATCATTATTAATAAAATTAAGTTTTGTAGTATTTTTAGGTTAATTTTAATGATCCTCTTCAGATACTTGGCATTGGGCCTCCAAAATTTGTACTGTGTTTTCCAAGTTGTTTAGACAGCAACTTGATCAATATGGTAATTTTCTGGAAACTCTCTTCTTATTATAGTTGATTATTTTTAATTAACTCAAATTTAGTTGCTAATCTGTTATAATCCTTAGTGATGCATGGCACAAGCATGTCTTTTCCTAGTAAGCAAGCATTGATAGCAGAATTTCTGGACTCTGGGCTCCTCTTTAGACCTATGAAAGCACTAATTATTTGTCCCCCTGGGTGCAGAAGGGGAAATTAAAAGCCTTGTAGTGCACTCCTTTGTAAACTTGGAATTTTGCCCTCCAGCAGAGACCTTGAAAATGAAGGGCTTGTAGAGTCCTTGCTGACAATGCCAGCTTATAGTTCCGGTGACCAGTGATCCTAGATTTTTCCAGATACATTCTGTTTCAAATATTCTGTCCTGTTGTCTGACCATATGTCTTTAATTTGAGTTCAGAAAATATGATTACTGCCATCTGACATCATCAGAACATACTCCCAGAATGCAATTCCCTACACTTCCTGCCTCTCCAAGCCTCATATAAGAGAGACACATAGAACACCTGGTAATTTATAGAAAGCCACTAATTTGCGAGACAGAACAAAATCTGACCATACCATTAAGTAAGATGGTCCTTGCCCATCATAAAACTGACTGCAAGCTAACAAATGGAGGTCCCACATAGTAATCAGAACTGATATTCGTGGAGCCGTTACTGTGTAGAGAGCACCATCACCTCACCTAAGCCTCCCATCTCTTTCATGACTCCCATTTACGGAAGGACCATATTACTTAGCTCTGGCAATTAAGTCCAGGACTTGAACTCGGCCTTTCTCCTCACTGCTCTTCCTCATGGTCCTTTCAGGATTATACAGATTCAGGAAACAGACTGCGATCATGACCATGCGCCACCCCCTCCCACTTCTGAAGCAGGAAGATTGTATAAACAGCCTCTCCCGGTGTCTGCACAAAAGCTCACTCAACAACACCCAGCAATTCAAATCCATATCCTCTGACAAGAAGGCAGATTTTTGTTGTGAGTTTCCTTAAATGGAGTTGTAGGGGTTTCACACAGTTCTGCACACAGAAACCTTCTTAGGTTTTCTCCTCAGACAATACTCAGTTCCCCACAGTATTTTAAACTCAAAGTTTCTGCGAAACCTTCTTTTATCCCTGACTCTCTCCCTCCACCCCCATACTTTTCATGTTGTCTCTCTCTTTGCCCCTTCAGTCTCCCACCTCTCCTCTCATTCCTTACCTTCTCTAAAAGGTTTTTTTCATCCACCGACTAGCGCTGGGGGATCACTCAGACACTTAGAGTATCTGATCACTTCTCTGACCACCATCTTCACATCGCTTATTCTGGAAGGAAACCCACAGAGGCTCCCGGCAAGTAGTGTTCTTTCCTCACCCTCACAGATTTTCTCCTCAGAGAATCTTGTTGAGAATCTCACCTCAACAACAGTGTACTTTGTAAGAGGGAACAAAGAGAGATTTAGCATTTGAGAAGTATGTATTTTATGCCGTGTCCTGATGGGAAGGGCGGTGTAAGAGAGTACTATAGGATTTAGATTAAGATTGATCCAATTTATCCACCTGTCAGCTCTGTGATCTTGAGCAAGTTTATTTTCTATTCTGCCTCAGCTTCAGTACTCCTAGGACTATTGTGAGAATCAGAGGAAATAATGTATATCATGAGCCTTGGACATAGGCACTCCGTATTTTTGTAACGCCATAAGGAGATTTTTGCAGAAGAGGAAACTGAGTTTTTCAGAGATTAAATACTTGACCTACATCACGAAGCTAGTAAGTTACAGGGCCGAAAAGAAACATGAGCCTATAACTAGCAACAAGGGACCATGTGCTCCTGCTACATTCATTCCACACAGGTCTTCCACGGTGAAACTCTCACATGGGAATTTCATTGTTGCCGAAGGTCTGCTTTCCTGCAACCTCACTGAGAAGTTTTCATCTGGGATTAGGTCAGGAGCTCATGTGTTTCATCATCGTTATTACTTCTGTTCTCCTTTCTACCCCATGAAAACAAAGTACGCTTATATACAATAGAACACCTGAATTAAGTATTATTTTTCTTGTCACAGTTCTGCTTTCTCTGATAGCTTGAAAGTTATGATTGTCTGGACAATTTTCAAAATAATTAAAACAAGCTTTCATTTCAACTGAAAAGAAATCAATCATTTTGTCTGAGCTGTTGGGGAATAGCAGGGCTCCTGGAGTTTCCTTTATACCTAGAACAAGGTCAAAATAAAAAATGTACTTGTTTGACTTAACTGCCTTCAAATATATTTAATAGTGTAGCGTAGACTTCATACCATTTCTATTTGTGTGGATCAAGCTTCAAAATGCATTGTATGCTCTCATCAGAATCTAATTGGCAATTCTAAAGATCATTTATTTGCTGGTAAACTCGTTGACATTGACATCATCTTGTAAATCTAAGGCAAGACAGCCTTGACCAAGAGCATATTTCTCAAAAACAGGGTAAAATTCATTGACCTTCTCTACTGAATATACTCCTAACCAACACCCCAAGTTTTGATCCAGAAAGTGAAAGTCAGCCTTTGGCAAACTTTAGATCAGGCAAAATTTGGCTTCCCTGTCTTCTCAGCTTTTGAATTCAATGTGTGATGGCACATTTTTCCTTCTCTGATAGCAAGGACTTTATTATTATGTATATGTATTACATATTATGTAACATTCATCATAAGATCTCCTCTCACAGCTGTTTGACTTTTAAAAGAGGACACAAAAAGATAAATGTTCAATTCTAGGTGGTACCAAAAGAGACTAAGGATTTCGAAAGCATTAACTCAACAAGAATTTTTACATATGGGATCATGTTTGTTCCTTTGGGTAGCCGTATGTAGATGGTGTTTTATTATTCCTTTATCCCCCTTTTTCCAAATAAAAATACTGAGATCCCAGAGATAAAAATAGTTGGCTACGTGATCAAATAGTTCAAACACAGACCTTCGCGCCCCATAGACCATATATTTGTCACTATACACTGACCAGTCTCCCCTCCAATGAACACCGTCTACTTCCAGATACTAATGGATGGGGCACAGGGCAGCGGGGAGGGGGGGGTGCTTTAGAAAAAGATAATGGACAAATTGATTTGCAGACAGTGAAAAATCGTATACTGATAGTACCCATGGTGCATCCATCCAAGAGTCATTTTATTACACTGAAATCTGAAAGCAGCAAAACTTGTGGTTCTCCCAGAGGGAGACAGCAAAGTAGAAGATGGCTTG
The DNA here is from genome assembly GCA_002007465.1 of Ailurus styani. Taxonomy (NCBI): domain Eukaryota; kingdom Metazoa; phylum Chordata; class Mammalia; order Carnivora; family Ailuridae; genus Ailurus; species Ailurus styani. The sequence continues at coordinate 3,487,500 of LNAC01000147.1, forward strand.
CAGGTTGGGGGCTTCTTTTGCTCCATGGGGAAGGTCTTGGTTGAGCAGATTTTTGTAGGGCTACCTGCAAGAAATCAGAAGCTGACATAATAAAGCAATACCTACACTTGGTAGCTTTATTTGACAGATACGGAAATTGGGGTGTGATCTGGATAAAGCTGACCTCTGAGACTCTTGTGAGAAATAAACTCAATTCCTCTCTTTTTTCTTTTTCACTCCTGAATTTCCACTTGTTATGATAAAATGATTTTTTAGAATTATAAAGTAGAGTTTTATTAAGAAATTACTACAAAGTCAACACAGAAAATTTGTCAGAAAAATAAAGTACTGAAACCACCCTACATCTCACCATCCAAAGATAATCACAGTAAACATATTGATACATATCTTTTCAGTCATTTTTAAAAATTTCCTTTTAAAGTATCACTTTATATGTATTGCTTTATTAATGTACTTTTTCATTTAAAGCTATGTATGGTAAATTGGATATATGGCCCAAATTTTTCATGGCATTCAGGATTTGTGCTCTTCTGTTTCACCTTCACACACTGACTCTTGGGATCGGCCCTCAGACTGTAGCAAACTTGAAGCAAACAGACCCAAGTCAACAGAATTTCCCAGCAGACCTCTTTATAAACTTTGGGAGATGGTGGTCGTTTTAAGCAAACAGATTTCAGGGTAGCTGAATCTGCAGCGGTAGTAAACCGACACAACATTCTGTAATGGAGAGATACACACACATGCATAAGCGTGCACGTGTGAAATTGATTCTTGACCCTTCTAATATTTTCTACCTATCAAGAGGGATCTTAAAATGAAAATCAAATTATGTTGTTTTCCTGTGTAAAACATTTTGACGGCCTCCTCATTGTTTTGGAATGAAATTCAGTTAATTCAGCATGGCCTATAAACCTTGGAATATGTGACTGTTGCCATGTGTCCAGACTTACTTCTTGGCTCTTCCCCCTCATGTAGCACAGTCCAGTCACGCTGACTTATTTTATATTTTATTTTATTTTATTTTTTTCAGTGATCCAAGATTCATTGTTTATGCACCACACCCAGTGCTCCATGCAATACGTGTGACACACTGACCTTTTTTAAGCATCTCTTTTCCACTTTAGAGCTTTTGAACAGGGTGTTCTTTTTTTCTTTCTTTCTTTCTTTCTTTCTTTCTTTCTTTCTTTCTTTCTTTCTTTCTTTCTTTCTTTCTTTTTTAAGATTTTATTTATTTATTTGACAGAGAGAGATCACAAGTAGGCAGAGAAGCAGGCAGAGAGGAGGAAGCAGGCTCCCTGCTGAGCAGAGAGCCCAATACGGGCCTCAATCCCAGGACCCTGAGATCATGACCTAGCTGAAGGCAGAAGCTTTAACCCACTGAGCCACCCAGGTGCCCAAGGTGTTCTTTCAACTCTGAATTTACTTTGTATGCTACTGCTCATCCTACAGCTCTGATTTTAAATATCCTTTACTCAAAAAGCTTTCTTGACCATACTACCTATAGAAGAGTCTCTCAAACCACCCCCCCAGAGTTATTCTTACCGTCACATAATTTATTATTTCTCTCTTAGCACTTCTTAGGATTACAATCAGTCTTTTTTATTTTTTATTTATTTTATTTTATTTATTTGACAGAGAGAGAGAGTACAAGCAGGGGGAGTGGCAGGGAGAGGGAGAAGCAGGTTCCTGTTGAGCAGAGAACCCGGCATGGGGCTCAATCCCAGGACCCTAGGATCATGACCTGAGCTGAAGGCAGACACTTAAACAACTGAGCAACTCAGGCACCCTTACCATCACTTCTTTTAATTGCTTATTTGTTTCTTATCTATCTACCTTTCTTGGTCATCAAATCAATGAGAACAGGGGCTGTGTTTATTTTATTCACCATAATATCCCCAATATCTAGCTCAATATCTGGAAATCTGTGGACTAATCATATTTTGTTTAAATGTATGGATATACCATATTATTTTTTAATATACTCTATTAGAGAATATTTTTTAATATTCTCTATTATCAAATAGGTGATGTTCATATATGTTTGCCACATATATTACGCATTTATCAAAGCTTTTAAAAATCAATAAAAAATGATAGAAATCCAAGAGAAAATCAGAGAAGAACATGAACAAGCAATTGTACTCATAAAAAAAGAAATACAGGCAAAAAAAAGAAAGAAATATAGTCGAACAAAAGTATATATATATAAAATTTATATATAAAAGTTCTACCTCACTAGAAATGCCAAGTACAATATTATGCAAACATTGTATACCATTATTTATACTTTTAACACATGAAAATCAGTGTTAGAACAAATAGGTACTTCCATATACCACTGATAAAAGCATAGATGAATATAATCTTCCTGGAGGTTTTGCAAATATAATATCAAGTGTATTAAAAATATACAATTCTTTTACCTTACAATTTCACTTCTGGGAAGTTATCCTAAGGAAATAGTACTGGAAGTTCACTACCACTGTAAAATCCTACCTATACCCATGGAGTGACTCCCTTGCAACTCTTGAGCAGCCAAACCAAGGGTATATAAGGGACAAGAGGGCAGAGCCTATCATTTCTTGTGCCTATTTATTTACTTGGGGTTTGTTTGTTTGTTTTTGATACATTTTCAATGCATTCTTACACTGATAAATCTTCTCTTTATGTTTTTTAGGAAAAAAAAAAGCTACATTGTCTATTAATGATACCTAGTTTTCACTGTCTGTCTCCAGGAGAACAAGTCACTTGGATAATAGCAGAACACACAAGTTCAGTTCCATAGAAAAAAACCTAATTATTCAACCTCTTAGAGTCTCAAACTACTTAATGGGGATTTAAAAATAATACTGTATATAAAAATTGCTTTGTTGATTCTAATTGATGGTTTTACTTGAGGTTTTGTGGTTGATTTTTCATCTAGCTCTCTGGTGTCTCCTTTTTAGTCACCTTTGCTAAGGATTCTTCTTAACTTAAATGTCTGTGCACCCCAAAATTTTGTTTCTGGCTTTAATTTCACACTATATATAGTTCTGGAGATGATTTTACCTATTGTAATGTCTACGAATGACACTTATTATTACTGGTGGTTTCCAATTCTGTCTGTCTGTGCTCTGGTTCAGCTCTTTTTTTCTAAGTGTACATGTACATGAATGGGATTGTATTTTTCCACTCTTTTGAAGCTCCGTGTGTCTGTGTGACTCGTTTTGGCCATTAGAACTTTAGCCAGAAGAGACATGTGTGACTTCTACAGAGAAGCCTCTTAAAGACACTGTGCAATTTTATAAAGCTCTCTATGCCTCAAGGACCAGCAACTTTCCAGTGGATGAATACTCTTCCATCTGATATCTTGGAGTGAGGACCAGAGGGACATGAGAAAATAAAACTGTTGTTTTTAAGTCATTAAGATTTCAGGGATGTCTGAAGCATAACCTAAACTGTCTGACTGATACTGTCTAAATTCCAGTGTTGTTTCCAGCCTGGATATCTATCTGCATTTTGAAACTCCCCAAAGTGGAGAGTTACCCTCAAATTTTTCCCTCAAACAATATTTCCCTCAAAATTATTCTCCTCTGGTCCTCCAAATTTGTTAATGGTGCTACTGACCTAGGATTCATCTCAGTCCTCTATCACACTCACACCTAATCAGTCATGGAAGCCTAAATACTCTAGCTCCTCACTCTAGCTCCTAAATACCTTCATATGACTAAAAATTCCACTGTAGCTGGTCCTACGTTGGTTCATGCCAGAGTTTTTAGAAACTCTTCCCAGATAGTGTCTAGCTTTTCAGTTTGCCACTCCTTCAACCTGTCCTTCACATAAAAACAGCATCATTAAGCTTTCTAAAACATAAAGCTGATCATAACCTAAAGTAATTCAATGTTCTCCTTTTTCATTCAAGATTAAGTCCAAAGGTTTAAATGGGATACAAGACCTTTTAAGCTATCATCGCTGGCTATGTTTCAGGCCTTATTTCTCTCTCACACATAAACTCTGTGCTCTAACTATACTAAACTGTTTGGAGGAATTACACTATTTCTTATTTTGTTCCTCTTTCTTTGCTTTTCTCATTACCTAGGGTGCTCTCCTAGCTCAGCCCCCATCAAAATCTATATATTTTCTAGCTTCTACTCAGCCTTCAGAATGGCTTCAATCGGGTGCCTGGGTGGCTCAGTTGGTTAAGCACCTGCCTTTGGCTCAGGTCATCATATTGAGGTCCCGGGACTGAGCCCCTTTTAGGGCTCCTTGCACAGCTGGGGGTCTGCTTCTCTCTCTCTCCCATTGACCCTCTCCCAGCATGTGCTCTCTCTCACTCAGTCTCTCTCCCTCTCTCAAATAAATAAATAAAATCATTTTAAAAAAAAGAATGGCTTCAATCAGCACCCCTCTATGAAGAAGATTTGGGCTGTACTCCCTTCCCCATGCCAAACTAGGCAACGTTTTTAGCATGTTCCTAAACAGTCCCTCAACAACTGTTTTTAGTGCCTACTATGATATTAAAAATATAGAAAGAGTACTTCATTTGCTAACACAAAAATTTAATATATTGCAATTATTTATGTGTGTATCTGTCTACTCTCCTAGTCTATCAATGGCAAGGGCCATGTCTCCCCCCCCCCTCTTCTTCTTCTTCTTCTTCTTCTTCTTCTTCTTCTTCTTCTTCTTCTTCTTCTTCTTCTTCTTCTTCCTCCTCCTCCTCCTCCTCCTCTTCCTCCTCCTCTTCTTCCTCTTCCTCTTTCTCTCCCTCTCCTCCTTCTCCTTCTTCTTCTTCTTTTGAGTTTGAGAGAGAGAGAGAGCAAGAAAGAGCATGTGCATGAGTGGGGTGGGGAGAGGGGCAAAGGGAAAGGAAGAAAGAGAATCTTAAGCAGCCTCCACATCCAACATGGAGTTCTATGGGGCCCTCAATCTCATGACCCTGAGATAGTCACCTGAGCTGAAATCAAGCGTCAGATGCTCAGTCAAATGAGCCACCCAGGTCCCCTATGGCAAGGTCCATTTCTGATTAATCTTTATATTGTAGAAACTAATCACATAGTAGGAGTAAATAGTTAAAAATACAATATTTTAAAATTTAGTTCAACTTTACTGAATAATAAATTTAGCAGTATGAAATCAGAAGAAATCAAGAGTTACAAGGAGAACAGTTCTTCAATATACTTGCTTACTATTTCATTTTCTCTTTCTTGTCTCAATTCTCAAACATCTTTATGTCGAACCTCTGGCAGTGGAATATCACAAAGATAATTATACAGTTTTAGCTAGGTCTTGGAAGGTAGCTTGACTTCTTTTGGAAAATTTAGCTAAGAGTGGAAGGGAAATCCGCCAACTCATTTTTTAATAAGAAAATGTCTTTATCTCTGTAAACTCTAAATATTTTTAAATCATTTTTTATCTTAGGATTCTCTGTGTGAAACTGAAAACTGAGACTGTAAGTCATTTATTTATTTATTTATTTACTTATTTATTTGTTTATTATTTCTTTTCCTATATTTGTTTTAAAGATTTTATTTACTTATTTGACAGAGAGAGAGAGAGAGTGCACAAGGAGGAGGAGCAGCAGAGGGCGAGGGAGAAACAGGCTTTCTGCTGATCAGGAAGCCCAATGCAGGGCACGATCCCAGGATCCTGGGATCATGACTTGAGCTGAAGGCAGAGTCTTAACCAACTGAGCCACCCAGGTCCCCTGTAAGTACTTTTTAAACTTCAGTTCATAGCAGAATTTTTAAGACTAGAATGGAATCCATTCGGAATGATTAAAGTCCCATATATCACACTCTACCATTGTAATGTCTTCTGGGTAAAAATAATGTGTAGTATTCAGCACCCAAGCCAAAGTGTATATCAAAACCAAACAACTCTGATCCCATAACATTGCTAAGACCCTCTCCCTATCACCACCGACTTCAAGATGACATCCCTCCAATAAAACAAAGGTGAAGAAGTTTCAGATGCTGTCGGCAAGCTTCACGTAGAACAGCCCCTATCTTTTGGAGGGTAAAATACACGAAGGCTTGTTCATCCAGCTTCTGCTCTCTGCCAGTCAGATGGAACAACTGTGCTGGGGTTTGAAGGAGGTCAACGTACCTAACTCGGAAATACTCCCACAAATTCTCATTACCACAAAATACAAGATGCTATGTATAAATGACATTCTTCAACTTCAAAATTAAAAAAACCACCCGAAATAAGTTCTGTGATATCCCAGCCTTCTCACTTCCACCCTTCACCTGTCACTCTTCAAAGAACTGATCAGAAGCCATTCCTAGCACTACGTTTCTTAGAACAAATGACACAAAACTCCTTTCAGAACACTGTCACCAAGGTGATCCAAAATTTAATTCAGCATATCTTGAATGCTTTGTGATTTAAAGCATCTCAAAACTTGCCTTCCATCCAGTAAGAGTGATAAGAAAGAAAATACATTTGCATCACCAATTACATGACTTCAGGCAGTTTTAGTTCTTAACATTTTTTTAAAACCTACAGTAAAAATAAAATAAAGCCACCATTTTAAAAGGACAGTTTTGGTGGCATAATATTTGGCATAATGTTCATAATTGGAACTAAGTTTTCTTGAAATTTTTTATTTACTTTTAATAATAATTAACCAGAAAAGAAAATGTTTATTAAAAAAGAAGACAAGGAAGAAAATATATACAAAAAGTTTGGGATTCTACCCTGATGGGATCTATTCAAGATAGGAGGGCACGTATTGCATGGAGCGCTGGGTGTGGTGCATAAACAATGAATCTTGGATCACTGAAAAAATACAGTTTTAAAAAAAAAAAAAGAGCAAATCCCAAGGCAGTCAGTCTTCAGAGTCTTAGGAGGGCCCAGTGGAAAGGCATATAAAATGTACTGACTAGTTCATCCAGAAAGGACTGCTTCTTAGACAATAAGCAGATAACATGTTTAGCAAAGTCACTTTCTATTATAGTTTAATTATTAAATTATTTTTCAACATATTTAGGAAATAATAATTGCTTCCTTTAAGTGGACTTGAATCTCCAGAGTTATTTTATTTGTCAAACCCTCAATATCATTTACCTATCTGGGTTTAAGATTGTTTTCCTTCTAAGACAGAAACTGGTGTTTGTGATGCGGTGCATTTGTACTTTTGAAAGACATTTATCCTATAATTTTCTGATTCTGATGCAGCCGCCTTGCCAGCCACCCCTGTTCCCAGATTCCAGTCTAGTGCCCTCACACGCTGGTAAACAATGAGCTAACAATGAATTTCTGCTTTGGAAATAAGGAACTAAGACATTTCTATGAGGATTCTAATAGCCACAGGGAAATACAATAGTAGGAATAATCTGCATTTTTTGGAACATTGCTAAATTCTATCAAACAATAAAATTCCATCTGAAAACAAAACCACAGGGAGGATGAACAATTTCATTATAATGTAAACTGTAAAGCTCACCACCTATTAGAAATAGCGAGGCATTTGATTGCGAGCTCTATTATCCTGAATGTGTATTCCCAAATTATACTGATAAAAACATCCATTTCCCACTTTTCTTTACCTACCATTTAGATAGTAAACATCTATAGAAAAAAATATTGAACCCTACATCTGAAACTAAGGATATACTATATATCGGCTAATATTTAAGTAGAAAAAATTAAAAGTATTTGCATTGTTGGAATTTGTCAAGTACAATTCTAATTTTTTAGTTACTTTCCTAAACAGTTTTGCAATGTTTATTTGGTCTTATCACTAAAGGTAATGAAAAGAATCTGCATCGGACATGATGCGACAGAACTCGCTTGTATTTCTCCATGTCCAGCAAGTAAGGCACTGACTTCCCTTTGTTCCTTTGTTTTTAAAGATGGCTGTGGTGTGAACAGCCTTAGATGATCGAAATATCATCCTACTCTGAAATAAACGTCAGGCATGCTTCCCACCAATGATGTAAAAGATTCTGGTTCCTAAGCTCAGAGTTCTTTCCCTGCAATGCCAACCACCCACTGTGTGTGCAGACCTCACCCAACCCTTGAGGGCCTGGAGAATCAGCTTAGGAATGCTGAGACTCTGGCTATCGCTAAAATTGTGAGGGATAAACTGTCTTTTGCTCCTGACCCAGGAGTTTCATGGCTTCTACCTGCATTAATGAAATGTGTCAGGCAAATGGACGAGTTTACAGGTGGAGTAAAATAGCCAACACTTGACCGTTCTTGACAACCAGATGAGTCCCATTGAGGATGAATCCCAAACAACCAGTTGGATTTAGTACGAGTGAAGAATAAACCTTTCACTTGATTGGGTTAGACCCGGGGTTGGCTGATACTTTCATAGAGGGCCAGAGAGGAAAATATTTTAGGCTTTGTAAGCCTGACAGTCTCTTTTGCTGCTGCTTACCTCTGCTGTTCTAGGACAAAAACACCATAGACAATACATAAATGAGCAAACATGGCTGGGTTCCTATAAAACTTTATGGATAATGAATTTTGAACTTTCTTTAATTTCACGTGTAATCAAATACTATTTTTCTTAAAATTCTCCAACCACTTTTTAAATTAAAAAAAAAAGTTTAAACCACATCTAGCTATAGGGTATATAAAATTCAGCCTCAGGCTGGATTTGGTTTGTGAACCATAGTTTGTCAACCTTTGGAATAGAGAAAGAAATTGTCAAAAAGGAAAATTAAAGCTATTAGCTTACCTTTTGTTTTCTTTGTTCTAATTCTTCTAGGAGAACCACAGGCACTTGCAGGATTTGGGACAGGAAATTTCTTTTAAGCAGAATATAAAAATTTTCTGTCTCTTCACTCCTCACTTTTTAACCTCAGATCCTTATGGTATTCAGTCTGCCTGGCTTGTTGTCTAGAATGTTAGGGTACAGTTCCTAGGACTTGATATTTAGATTTCCTTTGAGAGTCAATAATTTTAATTATTTCTGCATAGATTCTTTATACCTCTTTTCTCCTTATTCTTCCATGAAATCCTCTCACAGATAAACATCATACCTATGATGTGTTGGTAATGTCTCACAAAGATTGGTGCCCATAAGGAGTAGATTAAACAACGGATGATTTCTTTGTTATGTTACATTAAATTTTATGATTCACTCAAGGCAAAAAATTATTTGAACCACTTTGATAACTTAAAAAAGCACCTAGAACAATGCCTGACAGGCTTTGTTATTAATAAATGTCGGCTATTAATAAATGTCGGCTATTAATAAATGTTGGCTATTATTATTGATATGATTTCTCAAAGTTTGAGTCAAGCTTGCCTGAACCAAGTCATCTAGGCTTTTCCACATCTTTTATTTATTTACCCAAGCAAGAAAGTAAAGCACGCAATAATTTGCATAAAGCTTAAGGCTGAATTTGGATTCACACCTACGTGAAGTTTGCTGTGATGGAAATTGATAACTATTTTTTCTCAAGGAAGGAATTCACAAATAATTAGCAGACATAGAATGAGTGAATGAGTGAAACTGTCACAATCAACTTGACCTTCAAGTCACCGGCTAACCCAGAGCACAGGCTCCAGAGGGCAGATTTCGTAGACAGTTAAGCTGGGTAACTGCGTTTCACTTCTCTCTTTAAATTATCAAGCTGCTTTTCTTTTTCATCCTGAACACACATAGAGAATGACCCAGCAGAATAAGACCCCACAGTTTGACCCTAATCAGCTCTAGATAGTATCCCTGAGTGAATATATTACTTAATTTGCTGCTTAATAGCCATTGAGCAATACCCAAATCTCAAGTAAACACTGAGCTTTGCATTCCTCACACACACATTCCTTCTTTCTAGACAGTATTTTTAGTCAGGACTTAAGATTTTCTGCAGGTCTGGAAGAAACCTTTCCTTTGTAAATCAATGCTAGTCTAATAGCATTAGCAATTTGCCAGGAGAAGACTGATAACCCTATTGTAACTTGGTTGACAACAAACACTTTGGTAATTTCTTAGGAAAAGTATTTCCTGTTGATCATTAAAAGCCAAATTTTGAGTCACTTCCCCCTCTGGATTAAATAAATACTATTAGTTTCTCAACTGTGTACAGTAAATATAGATTTCAAGACTTGTTTGTCTGCATTTCTTAAAACATTTATGAACATTGAACAGATGAATTTGTTTTAAGCATATTTTTTCATTTGAACACTTTTCCCAATGGTTTTTAATATGGATACTGTTCATCACATATTGAATGAAGCAACTTTTACTTTATTTAATGTCTTGACCCAAATCACATTGTCTCCATAAATATTTTACAGTCTGTGTGCAACAAAAGCGTGATTACCAAAGTCATGTCTGCACTTGTAGGTAATATACCATAAAAAATGGATTATTTTCCCCTTCCCTTGTTTTTGAGAGAGGGAATTGGTGCTTGCATTTGCCCAAGTGGGTTTTTTTTCTTTTTCTTTTTCTCTTTTTTTAACACTAACTAGCTCCTTAGGGGTAAGATGTTGGAAACATGGGCCTGTGCCAAGTTACTATCTCTATAAAATTCACAAAAGAACAAGAAAACATTGCTCACTTTACTTCTTTCCAGCTGCTTTTCCCTGAAAGAAGAAATTTTGAGACTTCCATTATCCTGATAAATAGAATGAGACTACTTCATGACTGATTGGGAAGAAGTTATATTGCTATTCAAAGGAGTGACATAAAATAAAATAAAATTCAAATATTTCTTTTCTTTCTTTCTTTCTTTTTTGAGAGCTAGCAATCATCTTGCCTTCTTTTAGCAGCTGATTTGACACACACTTTGAAATTAGAGCATCGCATATAAGCATCAATACTTTGGAAATGTATTTAAAGAGATTTTTAAAAAGAGAAAATGGTTTATAAATTCCATGGGTCACCTTTTGCTTTTATAGTATAAAAAATAAAGACACACTCTGATCTCTCAGTGAAATGCAACCGTCTTGGACAATTAAACAGGGTGGGCTTTTGCTTTAGTGTCCCCTCTCCACCCCCACCCCTGCAGGGGTATAATCATTTTACTCCTCTTCAATTCTTACCTACTGAGATAAACTAAAGTGTGTATATTTGATAAAGGACTTTTCGAAGTTTTAGGGACCGAGCAGCACTTTTGGAGGGGCCCCTTCAGCATTTGTCTTGATTAATGAATGGTAAGTCCAGCCAGAAACAACTCTAAGAGGTTTTAAAAGGAATAAAGTAGTTATCAAATGAATGCATATTTAGGTGTTTATGCTTTTTCTATCAGCTCAGGGAAAAATAGCTTTGTCACATTTGTGTGAGATAACGATAAAGTATGCTCCCGCAAGTGTTTGTGTAAGTACACAGAAGAAACTTGGCTATGAAATTTTATAAGTAATACAACAGGGTTCTTGGAAAAGCAACATAAAAAAAAAAACAAAAAACCGCACACACACAACAACACAACAGCACCTTACAATTATAATTAGATTGGTGCAGTGGCTATGGTCTGTGGCCTTTTCAGCCCTTCCCCCCCACTACCTTCTTCCACCGATAGACACTGCCACTCTGGAATATAGGTTGGACACATACGTAAGGCAAAGTCTGGCCATGGTCAGAGCTCCAAGACATGGGCACCAGCATCCAACCAGCTTGATCGGAATGGTTCCCTAGGGGAATTTTCATACTGGATTTGACAGAAAAAAATAGTCTTTGTTGTTGTTGTTGTTGTTGTTGTTCAAGACACTATGAAGATGCAAGTTCGGAGGACCAATCACTGAATCCCTTTCATGGTTTTGGCAGTTCTGGGAAACTGAAACTGACACATAAAGGAACAAGGATGAGAGGTGAAGAAGGAAGCTTGACACCATTCAAATCTCCACTTTCTTCCCAAGGCCCACTCGACTTCTGGTCTTCCCATAATCTGGTCATATGAGGCAACAAATCCCTCATTTTGGCTAAAACATTTTGACTTGGGTTTCTCTCTCTTTCAGCAAAACAAATTCTGAACAACACGGTACAGCCAATGGATGAATAAATATAATGGCAACTCTCCACCAGATGTCAAGTTAAAAAGATTAACTTGGCCCAAACGTCTTCCTCCCTCAGTTTTCCATGATACTGGGAAAACTGAGATTCCAGTTCAAGTATAAATGTCTCCTACAATGAAGAAGTACTAGGAAAGGATTTCTGACTTCTGGTTTGACGATGTCAGAGTAAATACAATGCTATCTTCTCCTCTTGGAAATCCTCCTAAACAATTAGAAGGTTTTTTTTAAAAATTTGCATGTACACGGAGATTTTTTATTTCCATAAGATTAAGGTTCTCTGGGAGCGGGAACAGAAAGACAAAATCTACCTCAAACAAAATTAAGTGTTATGTGTTGTCCCCAAATATAATAAGTGAGAAAAGTAAAGCTTAAGTAGAGGTACCGAAAGACCCTGGGAACCACTGATTTCAAAGGAAGGAAAGGGGAACCCAGTTCTCCGAAAAAGTCAATGCACTCTGAAGATGAACACAAGGAAACAAAAGTATTTATTGGACCAACCAAATAACCTGCATGGATTACAATTGGTAACTTGTTAATATCCTGCTGGTAGAAAAGTAGCTAGGTGTACAGGATGAGGAAATGTGTGGTCAGCCTATTTTTTTAGGAAGCACTCTATACATGAGTATTCCTAGAGGATTATGATTCTAAATTACAAGCAGCCCTGGAGTTACATGTTTTTGTTGGCTGGGAACAAAGTATAAGACAACCCCTACCCCTAACACACACGCACACACACACACACACACACACACACACACACACCAGAATCTTCAGCACAAGCCAAGAACATTAGCCCCGAACACCCCATAAATCTGGCCTCTTCATCATGCTCCTATAAATAAAATTTTCAGGTAGAATTCTTACAATTCAAAAGTGACTACCTAAAATTATCAGAACAGTGTCTATATAAAAATACTACAAGTAAAAGGATAAACAAATGACAACAGTCAGCATAAAATTATAGATAAATAGATAGATAGATACCTATCTATATATATATGTAAGTACCATTGAACAGATCAAAGCCATAGCTAAATATATTGCCATGAACTCAGTAGAAGAACTTAAGAAAGATAGGATAAAACAATAACTTAAGGATATATAGACAATGCAACAAAGGCTAAGATAAGAAATGGAACAAAGAACTAGAACCCATGCACACATGATAAGCAACTCAAGACAAAGTAAACACTGATGATGGTGCAGTTAGACACATAGAAATCAGAAATGAAAAAACTGAAGTAAGTGGAAATGAACTTGGATTTTAAAATGATTAAAGAGATAATAATAATAGAAATGAAATATGACAAAAGAGATTCAATATATGAATAATTCCTAAAAAGTAAAATCTGAACAAATGAAATAGAAAAAGACATGTCCAAAGTTTAAAACAAGAAAATGTTCCAGGAAAAAAAAAAGGGTTTGAATTTTCAGATAGAAAAGGCAAACTATACTCCAGACAGGGGGAAAAAATGATACAAATGGTCATTGTCCGGTAAAGCTACTGGATTTCAAATGTAAAGAGAGATCCCATTAAGCATCTTAGCTAAAAGGTCAAATCATCTATAGGGGTAGAAATTCAAGTTCACCTTGGGTTTCTCCATAATGTGTTTCCGGTAGTGAGTGGTACAACACCTTTAAGTTTTCAGAGCAAGTATGATCTCAGTGACTGATGGTGATTCTCCTAGTCTGAGGGTGGCCCTAGCAGTAGATAGGGAATACCAGCAGAGTTTGAAGCATTAGTCAGGCACTGGGGAAGTCAGAGTCACTTGCAGTTTCTAGATGACCTTCTTGGCATGCTCTATTTTTCTCTCTCCATTTCTATTGTCTATAACTCCAGACAGGATTTTTCCCATGAGTTACCCCATGTGAAACCAACCCCTATAGTCCTATACCAGATTCTAGACCTGCCCCCCTTGTATGCAAGGTTTGTGCTCCTACGAAGAGAGTATTTTCCTTCATTGTCACCTTTCCTTTTCTGTTGATTTATTTCGCCATCATTAGAACACAATCATTTTTCCCATCTGCATTTACTATCTCACCCCCATTCTCTCCTCAACCCACTCAAGTCAGGTTTTTCTCCCCCGCTACCCCAAGCCACTGAAAACCTATTACTGTCTTTAACCACCTTCATTTTGCCAAATACAATCATCTGTCTGTTGTTTACACTATACCCTGATACCTAACAAACATGATTGTAGAGTCCATAGGATTTATACCCTATTTTAGATTTATTGGAATAAAGAGACTTGTCTGGGAATAACCTGGAGCAATAGCCTCTTTAAAGACCCATAGCCTCCAAAATATTTTCCATGGGGTTTTCAAAATAATCTTTCCAACACAAACTTAGCCTTGTCACTCGTGTGCTTAAAACTCATTAGCAAATTTTCAACAGCGCACTGAAATAACAAAACATACGCCATCTTTTGCAATCTAAGCCTTGCTACCTAATTGTGTCATTGTTCAACACTCTGCACTGCATCACACACCTTGGCAACACCAGGCTCCCTACAGTTCTGTGAGCACATCAGGCTGTGTCACGTTTCCACAACTCCGTGCGTGTCTTTAAGTTCCCTCTGCATGGAATGCCCTTGGTCTGCCTGGAAAACTTCTGCTTATCCATTATAAACTTGAGTATTAGCTCTTTTTTGGAAATCCCTACATAGTAACCTCTCTCTCCCGCTCCTTCTCCTCACCAATGGTTGAGCAGAATCAATTACATCCTCCTCTGCGTGGCAATAGGTGGACACTAGCAGAGTCATCACCTTTCTCATGTATGTTGTAAACATGTTGAAACATGATGCTGAACTCCGCTGGACTGTGAGGTTCCTAAGCACCAGACTTCAACACTGTACTCCCAGCACACGGTTCAAGTAGAAACCCAAAGCGGGGAGCAGGTGAAAGAGGGGCCAGTAAAACAAAGGTGAATGAATGAATGAATGAATGAAATTTCATCAATATTGTTTTGATAGAAAATATTTTCCCAATTTCCAAAACTCGAATTGTACATAAGCATTTGAAACATGACTGACTAGGAGTGGCACCAATGGATGGCAGACTAGGAAGTCCCAGCCCTCCTCCCGTCACCCCACAGAGCAGCGCTCTAACAACGCTATATGGACCAAATGCTTCATGAAAATCTAGTCCATTCCACAATTAAGAACTCAACTTCTGTTCTTGAAATCTTTGTTGTTAGTTTCTGTGTTGCTAGTTCCAGGTGTTCTTAAGCTGGTGCCTATAGACCCCTTAAAAATTCACAGATGGTCTTAAGACTATGAACACCAGCACCTCGCCCCATGAAGTCTTATGCAAACTTTCGTACAAATTTACATATAAGTGTTATTTTTCTGGGGAGAAGGCCTACAGCTTTCAACAAATTGACATATATGAATTATTTTTTTAAGATTTTATTTATTTACTTGACAGAGAGAGAGGGAGAGACCACAAATAGGGGGAGTGGCAGACAGAGGGAGAAGGAGAAGCAGGCTCCCAGCTAAGCAAGGAGCAGGAAGTGGGACTCGATCCCAGGACCCCGGGATCATGACCTGAGCCGAAGGCAGATGCTTTACCAACTGACCCATCCAGGTGCCCGGACATATAGGAATGAAAGCAAGATCAAAGAGGTACCACAATGAACATGAGAACTGTTTTTAAAAGTAAAAGATACTAAAAATGCATGCTCTTTCTTATAAACTACTTTGACCCTTTATGTTCAAAAGGCAAACTTACAGAGGGAAGACTTCTATAAAGGAGACTTGTTCATGGCCTGAGAAACCGAGTTAGGTGAGGGGGCTTGGCAGCAGACTGTGGGCTGCTGTAAATGCGAAGGCACCCGGTGCTCCTGGGGGTGGGGGTGGGGGGCAGGAGCCAGGCTGGGCTGTGCAGTCTCATCTCCTTCCCTGAGTCTGGAATTTGGAGATCTAGCTACAGTCCTCTGCCCCCTCTCCTCCCTTTTCCTCTCCCTTTATCTCAAACCATTATTTGGGAAATAATAGTTATTTAGCATGGAGAATCAGCCCCACTTCCCCAATCAATCTCTTTCTCTCTCTCTCCCTGCCAAGAGTGGGGGAGGACCTGCTCGGTTTGGCAGCTGTCAGCCCGTCATTACGGGCTCACTGTCCCATCTGCACTACTTAGATTGGTGCAGTCACAGGGGGGTTTACCCAAACAGGCTCTCAGGGGAACAGTAACATACCTCTTGATTTGGCTGTGAAGTTATACTTGTGATTATTAATAGACAAGATAAGAGGCTGGTGCTCTATTCATCCACGTTAGAGCTAATTACCCAGTTTGATCTAAGCTGATTAGAATACTGATAGATAACCACACCACGTTTATAGCTACAGCAAGCAGTGGCCAAGAGCCTTGACACAGTGCTGCCATTTGGGTTTATCAGATAGGAAAGAAGGGCGGCGGTGGGGGGTTGGGGAAGAAGAAGCTGCTTGGTTGATTAGCAATGTGCTGCATGGGACCATTTATAATGAAGCATATCATTTAAATTTTCCTTTACAAATGAGTCCAACGCGCATTGCAGGCTGCAGGCTCTGTTAATTGTCACAAACATTGCTTTTTTTTTTTTTTTTTTTAACATTATTAGCTCTTTGGCAGGATCTCCATTGTTGACTAAAAACTTGGCATGATCAGGGCTTGCTGAATAATTTAGGTGGTTGGCAGCTGGAGAAGGAGAACGCACACATCGAGGCAGACAGACGTGCTGCTTGAGCTCTTTATATAATAGGATTGTATACAAAGCAGAGTACAGTCGGCAGTGACTTCTGTGTCTGTTTATAGGTAAACACTGATGTTCGTTTTATAGGGAAACTGGAGGGCTACTTCTCACAAATCGTAGGCAGCATATGAGACAGATGCACTGGGGGACCGTTGGGATGACTCGGATCATCTCTCTGGCTCTCCCGGAGCGTGACTGCGGCAGCTTCCGCACACCGCTGCTTCGGCTGCCTCTGCAGAGGGCTCGGTGAGGTCTCGGCTGCTGGCCGGGGCAGCGCTTCTAGGAAGGAGGGCCACCTGAGGCCCTGAAAGCTTCCAAGCAGCAGACCATCAAGACCGGTGAGTCACACAGTCCACGAAACACCTTCCTTTGGGAAGTTCGTGTATCTGATTATGGTTGGTGGTAGACACCATCACTGCCGTGGGTGGGGGAGCACGGAGAAGGTCCCAGATAAGACAGCAAATACTTAGCGCCCGTTTACGACGCTTTGGGGCAAGAACCAGACCCACGGATTCTCCTTCAGTTGGGCATTCTGCACCTCTTAGGATGCATTGGGACTCTACAAGTGGTTCCTTGGGATGAAAACTCAACCCAACTTTCTCGGAATTGGGAATTCTCCAATTCTCCAAACTGGGAAAACTCAGCTGAAATAAAAATATAATGGATAAGGTGACCTTTGGCTAGTTTCACCTTAGGAACTGAGGTCAGTTTCTGTTTATCTGTCCTATTGACTGGCCTAGGGATAGTTTTGGAGCAATAAAATATATTAATGAAAGACCTGGACAGGTAGCCATAGTGCGACCTACCGCAGCACTAGCGATATAGCAAGAACTGAGCCTGGAAGTCTGTAACAGCATGCAGTAAGAATTGTCTTCTAGAGTAGTGAGTTGAGCCCCTTGTGGGCTGACACGGCTGCACCCCCAACCTACAGAGAGTCAAGTCAGACATCTTTGATCACAAGCACCCAAACAAATTCCTCTCTCCTAAATACACTGATCACCGAATCTTAGGTGCTCTTCCAAGAGGAGAGGTAAAGCTATGTCCATTCTCCTGTATCTTTTGTTCCCCCTTCAGGCGGCTTGCTTACTAGGTTAGCAGTAAAATGAAGTGAAACAATGTTTGTCTGAGTCTGAGTCTACTTTTTGTCAACCTTGATATTAGGACCATCCTTTATAGTCTGTCTAGCACATGCAAAGTATCACAACAAAACAGCCAGATGACCCTGGTCAGGGTTGAATCGAGTCATTCATGGTTCTACCCAAAAGCATGAATCCATCATTCGTGGAGTTTTCGTAGTACATCACACAAGCATATTCAAGTCACGTGGCTTCCAATAAACAGATCTATCGCACGTTCTTATCAGCAAGATCTTTCTTGATCCTAGCTTTTCAACAGCTTGTTTTTTAGAGAACAATCTTTGGTGACCATGTGGATAGTACTGTGACTTACCCCTCACTAATATTTCTCACCATTTTTGCCCCTTCTGTCTACTTTTTCACGGGCAGCTGACCCCATGATACAATTTTCCCAGTAAAGATTTAATAATTTGAACAATAATTCTATACTAAGATTCATGTAGACCACAAAAATGCTTTGTAGCTATTGTAGAATGCTGACAGAAGACAAAAGTGAGGAATACTGATTGCTACCTCTTCAATTACCCCAATGATAGTTTGGGGCCTATGTCTGGATCAGCCCACCCCCAAACATGACACAGCGGTATACTGGTTTATTACAAGGGCCTGTATTTTCCATTTTGAAGTAACCTGAAAACTTGACTATATACTTCTTCCTGAGCTAAGAAAAAATGGAAGTCCTAGAATATTAATATGAATCTGCAAAATTATTTCAGAAGAAAACAATGAAATCGATGCAACTATTATTGTGCTCATGGAATAAGTCTCTGATAACAAATATATGTGTATTATATAAAATATATTCTAAAAAGCAAAAGATGGGGGAAAGGGCTATTTTTGGTCATCTCAAACTGGTGAAGGACATATAAGCTATATGTAGGTTTTACCATGATTTTTACCAGCTTGAAACCAGGAGGATATTATAATTGGCATGGCAGAATAAAAAATGTTAAGAAATTCTAACCCAAGAAATTTAAGGGGGAGCACCTGGGTGGCTCAGTCAGTTAAGCGTCTGCCTTGGACTCAAGTCATGATCCTCAGGCTCCTTGCTCAAGCGGGAGTCTGCTTCTCCCTCTCATTCTCCCTCTGTGCTTTCTCTCTCTTTTTCTCTCTCAAATAAATAAATAAATAATATCTTAAAAAGAAAGAAAGGAAAAGAAATTGAGGGGAAAATTAAATCTTAAAAATAAACTGTTCTCTTGAACGTGTGCACTCTCTCTCGCTCTCTTTCTCTCTCCCCCACCTTCTCTCACACCTTCCAGAACCTTCCTATTCCTGTCTGGTTCCTTCATCCACTCTTCAGTTATTTACTTTTGTTTGTTTGTTTGCTTATTTTTTTCACTCACCTGCTCATTCATTCTACACATGACTTCTAAGCAAGCTCTGACATCTATAGATGTCAAGCTCTATATGAGATCCTGGTAACAGAAGATGAGAAAAACACAATCTAAGTCTTCAAGAGATTAAATTTCATAAGGTGTGATACACCAGTCAATAGATGACTAAAACGTCCATTAGCAAATGTTACAATAAGGTTGTACAGAACTCTTATTGGAGGGATGGGAGTTGTCAGGCAACACTTTCTGGAGGAAGTGAGGTCAAAACCTGACGTTCTAGTCATATTAATAAGGGTAAAGAGTCTGCAAGACACTGGGAGGAAGGAAGAGCATCAGTGTTAGGAAAAAGTCCAAATATGTACTCCTGCAGCCTAGAATGCCAGGAGAAAAAGAAGCTATAAAGTTAACCAGACCCAGATCATAAAGGAACCTCAGTGCACCCCTAATGTATTGGGATTTTATCCTGGAGGATCACTCTGAAAGCAGAGTGTGGGGTAAATAAGATTGATTTGATACTGGAGTCTGTAAGAACAATTATACAATTGATAAAAATATGGAAGAACTAAAGCAGTGGCAGCAGGAGGTACGAGAGGAAACACACAGAATCAAGAGATTTAAGGAGACAGAATTGACAAGACTTAATTCAGTCTTCTTCCTGCTGTCAGTTTTCAGCACAAGATATTCTTTTCCCTTGACTTTCTTTTCCACTTATTTCTCTAAAACCTACCAGACTCTCTATTATCAAATATGACTCTTTTACACTTTCTCCAGTTAAATGGAGGAAATATGGTTCATAGATTTACCTGATAGCCAATTGACTACGGCACAACATTTAAAAGTACATTAAAACCCACTCAGCAGGAGTGTGAAAATCTCATAGGTTGGAATATATCACAGAAATCAAATGCTTTTGTGTAAGTAACACCGTTGTATGGCAGAAATGGGGGCATCATTCAAACACAGTCCAATGGAGCTCTATGATGCGACAACCCACACTTAGGTTCAGGTTGCTAGAACAGTGGGTAGGTATTATCATGACTTCTTTGGGCTTCTCTATTGAATGTCACTCTGGCTTCTTAGACCCCAGGAAGAAGTTTAATTAGAAAGACACAGAAAAAGAAGATTTGCTCTTTTAAATATTCTGGACAGTGGTGTGGTTCTGCATCAGGAAAAACAACAGGCTGAGGTAAACATGTAAATATCATCTCCAACAATATCATTTCTGTCCCTGTGTTTCCAGAATGAACATCTGATTACTATTAAACTTTATTCTCCTGGAAAAATAATCCTTCCAATCGTATAAGCATTCTTGAATTGTAGCCAAAGAAATACGTTTCAGTAGTTCCTTGCAATGTAGATTTCATTATGTATTAATGAATCAAGAAAATCAATGTTCTAATAGACCATTAGATGATTTTTTCATGCATGCATCCATCCTTCTAAACATGCAATCAAATAAAGTCAGATCCACATCATGGCTGCAGATTAAAAGCATCACAACTCATAACTTTATCCAGATAAAATTTTAAGTAACATCCAGGAAATGTTCACAGCAAAATGATACTGACGAGTCCCCCAAATCCCACACTTTTAGCACAGTCATGTTACTCTACTTTATCATCTTTTCTTTGTAGTAACTAAGTGATGACATTGAGCCCACATGATAAATTAACCAATGGACTTGGAAAACTATGTATAAAGAGCCAAGTAAAAGGGAAGTGTGTGTTCATAGCCCTTAGTTAATAATTGATGGCAGATACCAAAAATATTCTACTAGCAAAATGTTTCCAGGGAAGGGCGATAAAAGGATTGGCATCTATCGTTCAAGTGATTAAAAAAATTTCACTCTGGATTTTGAGACCCCATTTTCCCTATATTGAAAAATTAATGTGAAGACCACATTATGCAAATTTCAAATTACAGCATTTATTTGAAATGAGGCACGAGTCCTTCAAAAATCTCTTCTTAATATCCCACTCATTATAAAATTGAAAAAGGATGGCACTCAATAATCTGAATAAATGCCTTGTTCAACTCAGTTTTATTTTAAGCAGCAGTTCTGAATATGGGAAAATTGGCCTGAAATCAGGCCCCTGCTTTGCTGCTGTGCCCATCTCTTACCCTCTCCCTCTTGACCACTGTAGTACAACCTACTCACCTCCTTTTCAGACCCTCAAAGTAGTAAGCTCCTTCTGCATTAGGGTCTTCATCTTCACCCAGATGATTCTGATATAATCTCCAGGTGTGTGTCTTTTAATAAACATATCCCCAGTGATCCTAATGTGTGGCCCACTTTGAGAACCATTAATAGCATGTTGAGGGCAGAGACTTTGCCAGTTTTATTCACCTTTCTAGAAAGGCCTGGGACATTATAACATTCAAGAAATGTTTGTTAAATGAATAAATGAAAGTGATCAGGGAAAAGAAACAAAGGGAGAGAACTCAAAGAAAAAACTGGAACTACCCAACCAATTGATAAACTTCCCATGGCTTCTCTAGTTCTCATGAATAAACATGCATTTCTTCTAATGCAGTAATGGCAACTCTTAGCTCTTTGAGCTTACAAGAGCCTCTGGAGCACAAGAACCTTTTAATAAAGTAGCTCCTCTTTGTTATAAATCATTCATGGAGTAAGAGACTCTTACAGAACTAGCAGTGTTACTCAGTTTGATAAATCTCATAAAGATAAAGAGTTTAACAACAGACTCATAAAAAGTTTGTTCGTGATGAACTCCAAAGGCCTACAGCGACTAGTACACACTGCTCTAGGATCTTGAAGATGAAGAAATAAAGAAACTGAAGGTTTATTATCGTGTTCAAATAATTTGATGAGTTGAGACCCAATAACTCCTCTCAGAATGGAAGGTTGCTCTCTATATAGCCATGAGCTTCCTAGAACAATATCAATATAAAATGATGAAGGTCTCAGATGGAAAGAGAAACTTTAAAAGCATAATTGTATATTCTATTCCATTTGTGTCCCTCCAGAAAAGCAAGTGGTTGCCTCCAAGAAAGAGCCCTATAAAGAAGAAAAGGACTAATAATCATGTTGAGAGTTAAACCATCTCTTGAGTGTTTATCACCTGCCAGGGAACCTTACTAAGAATGTCCACATGTTATCTCATTTGATTCTCAAAATAACTCCCTGAGATAAATGCTACTATTCATCTTTGGGAGGTTAATTGGTCTGCTGAAAGCTTTATAGCAGTAAGTGGTAGAAGTGGCTCTCAACCCAAACCTGCTGACAACAGGACCACACTCTCTACCTCTCTGCTCTCTATACTACCCTCCGAGGCCTCTAGGGATGTGTGTACCTTATAGACTACAAACCAAATCCTTAATGCATGTCTCTTTCTTGTAGGGATTTTTCTTACATTCTTCTCTTCGTGGGCGTGGGCCTGCTTGATCATGGGGCTAATTCTTTAGGAATAGCTTCAGTGCACACGCAATCAAAATTTTTGGATAGGGTTGATAATAGGTACGCCTAGCACAAACTGCTTTCAGATCTCACGTAGATAAACTTGAAACTCCAAGTAACTCAAGTGTTTCGATGACATTTGTTTTGTGTTCTTTTTCCATGAACTTAAAATGCTCTCACAAGCACCAGCAGCTCCACTGAGCGTCTGTTATTGCAGGTACTTAACGAGAGATCTGTAGGTCTCATTTCTCATTTCATTTTCAAGATTGTTCTTTTAATTATTGCCACCTTCCAGACAAGGAAGCTGGGGCATTGAAGGGCTGTATAACTGGCTCGAGGTAAAAGAGCTCGTAAGTGGCAGAGCTAGAGTTCAAGTGTAGTTTTGTCCTCCCCTATACCAACTGCCTCCCAGGGAAGTAACTGGGGTATTTCTGCCCTGGACAATAGTGTATTCGATTCTTTTCTTGGGCTTAATTAGCAATTTAATAATCTTTTTTTCTTCCCGTAATGGGTTCTTACAAACGCTGCTCTTGACCCAAACAAGTAGAAAGTGTTAAAATGGATGTTTAAGTTTCTGAAGAAGAATAAAATAATGGTAAGAAGGGAGGGGGGAAACTTTCTATTTTAAGATACTGATTAAATAAGGAGATGCCGAGGTGCTTGCCCGGAAGATGATACTGTTCACGACCACTTGGCTCTGCCTGGAGATGCTTTTCAGAGAAAAGCCAGTACTGGAGTAAAACATTTTTCATCTGATCACAGCCAAGCGTTTTATTTTTTCAAGCAAAACCAAGTGCAAGTTGTGTTTGTTTTTGAAATTACGATCTCTACTTTACAAGTGAAATTCCACACACCAGAGTGTGAGTTTATTTTGATAAGACCACATTTCAGATTCCACATGCAACTATAAAATCAGGACATGTGGTGGGGGGTTTTCATAAAAGTCAAAATCTGGTAATTAGCACCAAAACTGTCTTTGAAATCTGAAAGTATTGGAGATAATAGAAATAAAAGCGCATGGAAATGCCAAGAATCTCTGTTTGTGCTAAATCCTACCCAAATACCACAAAGCACCAAGGTGATACACATTTTGAATCCATTATATCCTGCTTATTAAGGGGGGGAAAGTGGGGATATTTTTGCAACATTTTTTCTTTCCTTTTTTTAAAAGACTGATTTTATGTATTTGAGAGAGTGAGAACATGTGCATGCACAAGTGAGGGGTGGGAGGGGTAGACGGAGAGAGAGAGAGGGAGAAAGAATCTCAAGCAGACTCCCCACTGAGTTTGAAGTCCAACGCAGGTTTTGATCTCGTGACCCTGAGATCATAACCTGAGCAGAAATCACAAGTCAGATGCTCAACTGACTCAGTCACCCAGGAGCCCCAACATTTTTTTTCTAGAAAGATTGCTCCTGTTTTCAAACTTGAAGTGGAGATTTACCAACTGGGAAAATGCACTATAGACCTGAACATATATACTGACCTTTAGCCAGAAAAGGAAACATTGCATAAAATCTTTAAAAGTAGTTCCATTGCATTCAAATAGGTATCTTGATATGAAGACAAAGAAATGATCGAAATAGTGGTAGAGAATGGATTATATGAGAAAAAAACTGAAATGCAAAAGTTCGTAACCCTCTGACTGGTTTTCATTTTTGTCCCAACTGGTAGGGTGCATGTGTGTGTGCGCGCATACATTTTAATTCTGCCAGCTTTAACAGTAGTTGAAGAAATAAAATAAAATCTACCTTGGCAAGGTTCCAACCCAAATTGGTGACTGGATGCCTGACTCTGTTAATTTCAATAGCTGCATCACCTCCTATTCTCTGGTGCACCTCCAGCCTATGTTATTATTTAGTAGAGAAGTAGTGGGATTTCATGTTTCCAGAATTGGCAGCAGACTGCACCAGCAGTCTTAAACAGCAGCATACTGTATTTATTTGTATACTGCATTTCATCCAATGTATGTAATTCTATCTCCAAATTCAACATTTGTTGGCCATTAAATAGGGAATGATTCTGTTTAAGTCAACACAGCAGTCAAAACAGGAACAATGCTGTATTATAGCTTGGATGTGAACTAAAGAGTTGATACCAATTTTTTGGAAAACAACCAACGTCTTTTATTTCAAATAATACACTCTATTTTTACAGAAAGTAAATCAAACCTTTAGTTATGTAGGAAAAACATTTTACATATTCGAGGGGAGTAAACTTGTAATGAAATACCCCAAAATAATTTCTTAGAGGATAGTGTCATCTACAAGACTGAGATTAACAAAATAGTGACATTCCAATATATGTATGAGGAACCTCTAAATAACCACATTGCTTTTAAGTCCGTTAACATTAGTAAAACAATATCTTTGTATGTATGTGTGTATGCATGTATTTACTATGTATTAATAGGGAACTGACAGAATTTTGCTAGACAAAGAAAAAAGGTTTTAAATACTGTTAAATACCCAAAGGTTTTAAATTGTTAAAAGTTACTAAGATTTAGGATCGGGAAGGAGACAAACCATAAGAGACTCTTAATCTCACAAAACAAACTGAAGGTTACTGGGGGGTGGAGGGGTAGGGAAAGGGTGGCTGGGTTATGGACAGTGGGGAGGGTTTGTGCTATGGTGAGTGCTATGAAATGTATAAGCCTGATGATTCACAGACCTGTACCCCTGGGGCAAATAATACATTATATGTAATAAAAAAATATAAAAAAACCACACACACACAAAAGTTACCTAGATCTGAATATATAAAAATACATCTGATTGATCTGAGCTGAGCCTTTGTATAGCAAGATACAAATGTATTTCATTAATTAAAGGAGCCCAGATTATTTATGTTGAGAGTTCCAAATTATTCGTCCCACTCAAATTGCATCACTTTATCTTCGTGATATTGAGTTTGGACAAAATCACAGAGCCAGGCACTGGGCATGTGAAATCATACTACCATCTGGGACTGGAAGATTAGGAGAACGAAGTGTGGAGAGCCAAGGATCACCAGCCAAATGATGGTCCCACTGCCCAAAATCTCCTGTGATGTCTCCAAGTGGCCTCATATGTTTAATGTGTTCCTCTCTGGCTGAGTGTGTATAGCACTGGGTGAGCAAATAGTCTGTGGTAGGAAAAAAAAAAGCTCTCTTTTTAAACTTTTCTGCAGAGGAAAAGGACATAATCACTGACTATCTTGGAAACTTGGGCAAATCACTTTACCCTCTGGGTTGTTTCCTTCTCTAGAAAAATACGGAAGTGGGGTCAGATCATCTCCTTCGGTTCTAGGAGCATTTCTTCATCACTTATTAGATGAGGCCCTAGGGGTACAAAGATGAGTAAGACCTAGCCTGAACCTGAAGGAATTTACAGTCTAAAGGGGAAGTGATACATAAATGGATCACTTTTAGATAATACAGGTTTAAGGGAACCATATTCATAAGGCTCTATAGGAACCCAAGGTTTCTTTTATGAATCTTTGCTAATAATTTTTCTTGAATACTTTTTCCTCGATGAGGAGAGAATTGTGCGCTTACCACAGGCAGGAAGAGAGAATGTTAAAAAGGGTTGGGGGAAGGACATGGGACAAGAGCCATGGTTTTTGCTTCCAAGGAGAGACAAGGGAAAAAATGGGAAAGAGAAGCCAGGAAAGCTCACATTCAAATGACTTAATTATCTCTCAGCTGGCTTGTACAATACTGAAGTGATCTATCTGTCCAACCTGGCCTCTGAGCAGCCAAAGAAACGCTCTGTCTCCTCTCCGAATAAACACAGCTTATGCACTCAACAAATGAGCGGATGATTTTGGCAATCACGAACGTGGTCAAAAAACCAAAAAGATGTGCTTGACCCTGTTCCGGCCAAAATGCAATGGATGTTATTGATGATTTTCGTATGTTTAGCAAATCTTTCCCCTGCCAATCATTTCATTTTTAAAATTCACAAACCCTTGAGGTTGAAATGCTAGTGAAATGCAGCTTTTGATATTCCGTAATTTAAAACTGCTGCATCTGACTCCTTTTCTTTACAAAACTCTAAGTAACTGTGGACTACCTGCCTAGCTGTCCAGGCATATATTTTCACTCCTTTGTGTTACTCGAAACAGTGATGTACTCACTGATAATTTATACTGCCAAAATTTTGAAGGTAAAAATAATACTTTGAATAAGAAGATTGGAGGTGTTCCTGAAAATAGATTGGAATATAGCTTTTGTGATTTTCAGTACTCTTTTCTTGCTGCGTGTTGGGCTCAGTTCTTCCAAATGGGAAAATACATATTCGTGAGTTGAAGGGAGAAAAGCCTTTGCCAAGCAGATGTTGGTAAATTGCCCACTGAACCAAAGTTGTGATGTTGGGGACAACAAGATTGGTTTCTAGAGGATGTTTAGAAAGCAGAGAGTCTGGCTTTGCTATCAGTTCCCCCAGGAAGGGCTTGGATGATGGGCTATAGCACATTACAGCTAGTATCTTGCTTCCAAACATCTGGATTCTGAGTCTCATCCATTTACAAATGATTTACTCATTGTAGCTTGTTGTTTGTTGAGAGCTTGGCCAAGTGAGAAAACATCCAGCCACCTCTTCTCCAGGCATCTATTTCTTAGTTTGCTCTACCGCAGTCCTTCTAAAAAAAAATTCGGGGATCTCACCTTTAAAGTTCTATTTCTTGGGGCACCTGGGTGGCTCAGTCGGTTAAACACCTGCCTTCGGCTCAGGTCATGGTCCCAGGATCCTGGGATGGAGCCCACTTCGGGCTCCCAGCTCCGCGGAGAGCCTGTTTCTCCCTCTGCCTCTGCCTGCTGCTCTGTCTACTTGTGCTCTCTGTATCTCTCTGTCAAATAAATAAATAAAAATCCTCTAAATAAATAAATAAATAATAAATAAAGTTCTATTTCTTCTTAAAACAAATCTACTGTTTAAATTTCTTTCAAAGTTTTTTTTTTTCAAGTAAACCCTTGTCAAATCAAGGGTAAAAAGGAAATTGGACCAAAGAATGTTTTTGGCTCAGTTACTCTCAGACAGTTAAGAGCAAAATACATTTAGGGCTTGATTTATACAGAAACTTGATTTGTATTTCACATCATTTCACTGGTATAGAACAGTGGTTCAAGCCAGGCTTTTCCATAGGAATCATTGGGAAATTCTTCCGAATGAAAGTGCTCAAGCC
The DNA here is from genome assembly GCA_002007465.1 of Ailurus styani. Lineage (NCBI taxonomy): Eukaryota > Metazoa > Chordata > Mammalia > Carnivora > Ailuridae > Ailurus > Ailurus styani. The sequence continues at coordinate 3,515,230 of LNAC01000147.1, forward strand.
CTAGTCCAAACCTTTGGAGCAGGTGAGACAGAGGAATCGTTTTATATTTAATATTTAATATTAGGCATTGAACACATGGCGTAAGTTAGCCTGTGGCCCCATTCTGTGTGTATGACAAGGGAAGGAGAGGCAAAAGAATTTACAGGGAAATTATTAAAACAAGTGTCTGAATTTAGTAAAATTACTAGTCACAGTTCAGTATAAAAGATCAATAATATTTCTATATACTTGCCAAGAGGGTTAGAATATGAGATTTTTAAAAATTATAAATTAAAGAGCACCAGTACTAAAATGTCAAATACCAAATACCAATGAATAAGTATACTGAGATTTGAAAAAACACTTAAAGCATTATTTCTTTTTGCCTATTTTTATTTTTAAGATTTATTTATTTATTTTAGAGAGAGAGGTGGAGGGAGGGAGGGACAGAAGGAGAAGGAGAGAAGAATCTCAGGCAGACTCCCTGTTAAGTGGGGGTCCTGCCTGGGGCTCGATCTCATGACTCTGAGAGCATGACCTGAGCCAAAATCAAGAGGTGGACACTTAACTGACTGAGCCACCCAGCCGCCCCTCTTTTTGCCTATTGTAAAAATTCGTTCAATTTATTTAAACAAATGCAAAGACATTTCACTCATTTCTCTGACCCTCCCCCCACCACGTGCTTTCGGCAATCACTAATCTGTTCTCTGTATCTATAAACTTGGTGATACACACACACACATATCTACATATGTGTATATGTATATATTCCACATATAACAGAGATCATACTGTATTTGTCTTTCTCTGTCTGACTTATTTCACTTAGTGTAAGGCCTCCAGGGTCCACCACGGTGTCACAAATGGCAAGATTTCATTATGTTTTGTGGTTGATTATCTATATCTATTTCTATATCTATATCTATATCTACATATCAATTTCATCAGTGAACACTTAGGTTGTTTTCATATCTTGGCTATCATAAATAATGCTGCAATAAATATGAGGGTATGTGTATCATTTTGCGTTAGTGTCTTCATTTTCTTCAAATAAATACCTAGAAGAGGAATTGCTGCATCATACGGCAGTTCTTTCTTTAATTCTTTGAGGAACCTCCATTTCCACAGTGGTCGCACCAATTTACATTCACATCAACAGTGCACAAGGTCTCCCTTTCTCCACAGCCTGGCCAACAACTGTTATTTCTTGACTTTTTGAATAGCCATGCTAACAAGTGTGAAGTGATATCTCACTGTGGTTTTAATTTACCTCTCCTGATGATTAATGATTTGGAACATCTTTTCATTTGAGCATTGGCCATCTGTATGCCTTCTTTGGAAAAATGTCTATTTAGATCTTCTGCCCGTTTTTTAATGGGATTTGTTATTTTTTTTCCTACTGAGTTGTACACAATCTTTGTATATTTTGTATATGTTGTATATCTTATCAGATATACGACTGCAAATATTTTCTCTCATTTAGTAGTTTGCTTTTTCATTTTGTAGATGATTTTTTGTTGTGTAGAAGGTTTTTGTTTGGTTTAGTCCCACTTGCTTATTTTTACTTTTCTTGGTTTTGCTTTTGATGTCAGATTCAAAGAATTATCGCCAAGACCCATGTCAAGATTACCTATGTTTTCTTCTAAGAGTATTTTGGTTTCAAGTCTTATATTCAAGTCTTTAATCCATTTTGAGTTAACTTTTGTGAATGGTATAACATGGTGGTCCATTTTTATTCTTTTACATGTGGGCTGTCCAATTTTCTCAGTGTCATTTATTGAAATGACTATTCTTTTTCCATTGTATATTCTCATCTCCTTTGTTGTAAGTTAATTGATCATATATGTGTGAGTTTATCTCTCGAGTCTCTATTCTGTTTCATTGATCTGATTATTTTTATGCCAACACTATTATTTTTAATTACTATAGCTCTGTAATATAGTTTGAAATTAAGGAGCATGATTCTCCTCCTTTGTTCTTCTTTCTCAAGATTACTTTGACTACTTAGCGTCTCTTAACAGTTCCATATAAATTTTAGGATTTTTTTGTTCTGTGAAAATGCCATGTGAAAAATGCCATTGGAATTTTGATAAGGATTGCATTCAATCTGTATATTGCTTTGGGTAATATGGACATTTTTACAATATTAATTATTCCAATCCATGAACATGAAATGCCTTTCCCTTTATTTGTGTCTTCTTCAACTCCTCTCACTAATGTCTTGAGGTTTTCAATATACAAGGCTTTCACTTCCTTAGCTAAATTTATCTCTAGGTATTTTATTCTTTTTTCTTTTTCTTTTTTTTTTAAGATTTTATTTATTTATTTGACAGAGAGAGAGAGAGATCACTAGCAGGCAGAGAGGCAGAGAGAGAGAGAGGGTGAAGCAGGCTCCCCGCTGAGCAGGGAGCCCAATTCCAGACTGGATCCCAGGACCCTGAGATCATGACCTGAGCCAAAGGCAGAGGCTTAACCCACTGAGCCACCCAGGTGTCCAAGGTATTTTATTCTTTAAGATGCAATTGTAAGTAGAATTGTTTTCTTAATTTCTTTCTCTATAATTCATTTTTAAGATATAGAAATGCAATAAAATTTTTAGTATTGAGTTCACTTTACTGAGCTCATTTTTTAGTTCTAACAGTTTTTGATGGAAGCTAAATTATAATATTATGTCATCTGCAAATACTTCCTTTCTACTTTGGGTTACTACATTTCTTTTTCTTGCCTGATTTCACTGGCTAGGACTTCCAATACTATTTTGAATAAAAATGGTGAAAGTGGGCATCCTTGTCTTGTTCTTGATCTTAGAGAAAAAGCTTTTAACTATCACCATTAAGTGTGATGTTAGCTGTCACCTTGTCATATATGGCCTTTATTATTTTAACATATATTTCCTCTATACCCACTTAGTTAAGAGTTTTTATCATAAATTGGTGTTGAATTTTGTCAAGTGCTTTTTCTGCATCTATGAGATGATCATGAATGTTTTAAAAGATTTTATTTATTTATTTGAGAGAGAGTATGAGTGGGGGTGGGGGACAGAGGGAGAGGGAGAGAGAGAATCTCAAGCAGACACCCTGCTGAGAAAGGAGCGTAATGTGGGTCTAGATCCCAGGACCTTGAGATCATGACCTGAGCTGAAATCAGATGCTTAACCAACTGAGGCACCCAGGTGACCCAAGATGATCATGCTTTTTATTCTTCATTTTATTAATGTGGTGTATTACCTTAACTGATTTGCAGATGTTGAATGATTCTTGCATCTCTAGAATAAGTCTCATTTGATTTACTGTTAAATTCCATCTGCTAATATTTTTGTCGAGGATTTTTGTGTCTATGTTGGTCAGGGATATTGGCCTTTAACTTTCGACATTCTTGTCTGGTTTTGGTGTCAGGGTAATGCTGGCCTTATAAAATGAAATTGGAAGAGTTCCCTCCTTTCTTTTTTTCTTTTCTTTTCTTTTCTTTTTTTTTTTTGGAAGAATTTGAGAAGGATTGACATTAATTCTTCTTTGAATGTTTAGTAGAATTCACCAGTGTGAAGACTCCTGGTCCTGGATTTTTGTTCATTGGAAGGTTTTGATTACTGATTCAACCTCCTTACTAGTACTCAGTTTATTCAGATTTTCTATCCGTCATGATTCAGTCTTGGTAGGTTGTAGGTTCTTTGGAATGTATCCATTTATTCTAAGTTGTCAAATTTGTTAACATATGATTTTTCATAGTAGTTTCTTATAATCCTTTGTATTTCTGTGATATCAGTTGTGATATCTCCTCCTTCATTTCTGATTTTATTATGTGAGCCCTCCCCCTTTTTCTTTTGATGAGTCTAGCTAAAGATTTGTCGGTTTTGTTTATGTTTTCCAAGAATTAGCTCTTAGTTTCATTATTCTATTCCTTTGTCTTTTTACTATTTCATTTATTTCTGCTATAATCTTTGATACTTCCTTTCTTCTACTAACAGTGGGTTTCATTCATTTTTTTTCTAGTTCTTTAGAAGTAAAGTTAGACTGTTTATTTGAGACTTTTCTTCTTTCTTGAGTTAGACATCTACCACTACCTACCTCCCTCTAAGAACTGCTTTTCCTGAACCCCACAAATTTTGGTATACTACATTTCTATTTTCATTTGTCTCCAGGTATTTTTTTATTTATCTTTTGATTTCTTCCTTGATCCATTGATTTTTCAGTAGCATATTGTTTAATCTCAATATGTTTATGAATTTTCCAGTTTTCTTTGTGTAATTCGTTTCTAGTTTGATGCCATTTTGTTCAGAAAGGTGCTTGATATAAATTCAATCCTCTTAATGTATTAAGACTTGTTCAGGGGCTTATCATATAAATCTGTCTTGGAAATGTTCTATGTACCCTTTAGAAGAATGTGTATTCTGTTGTTTTTGAATAAAATGTTCTGTAAATATCTGTTAGGTCTATCTAGTTTAGTATGTTGAAGACCAATGTTTTCTTATTGATTTTTGCCTGAATGATCCATCCATTGATGTGTGTGGGGTATTAAAGTTCCCTAGGATTATTGTATTTCTGTCTATTTCTTTCTTTAGGTCTGTTAATATTTGCATTATATATTTAGGTGCCTCTATGTTGGGTGCATAAATATTTACATATGCTGTATCTTCTTAGGTTAGGTTGACCCCTTTATTATTAAGTAACACTCTTTCTTTTATTGTAGTTTTTGCTTTAAAGTCTATTTTGTCTGATGTAAATATAGTTACTTCAGCTTTTTTTGTTGCTATTTTTATTTGCATGAAATACCTGTTTCCATCCCTTCACTTTCAGCATGTATATGTCCTTCCATCTAAAATGAGTCTCTTGTAGGCAGCATGTAGATGGGTCTTGCTTTTTTAACTATGTAGTCACTCTATGTCTTTCAATTGGAGAATTTAGTCCATTCACATTTAAAATACTTACTAATAGGTATTTTGTTATTTGTTTTCTGGCTGTTTTTATAACTCTTCTCTGTTCCTTTCTTTTCTTTTCTTCTCTTGCTCCCTTCCTTTGTAGTTTGATAATTTTTTTCAATGGTATGCTTATAGTCCTTTATCTTTTGTGTATTTACTATGGATACCTGCCTTGTGGTTACCAAGGCATATAGTAACAGATACATCGCAGTCAATTTTAAATTGATAACAACTTAAATTTGAGTCCATTGTAAAACTCAACATTATTATTCTCTCTCCACCATGTTTTATTGTTTTGATGTTACATTTTATATCTTTTTGCCTTGTGTATCCCTTAACTAAGGTTGTAATCACAGTTATTTTTACTACTTTTGTCTTTTAATCTTCATCCTAGATGTATAAGTAATCAAACCAATCCTTTTACCACGTATGCACCTTCTCAGTGAGATTTATTCTTTCATATGTATTCTTGTTATTAAAGACTGCCTTTTCTTTTCAGCTAAAAAAAAAAAGTCTCTTTAATAATTCTGGTAAGGCCAGCTTAGTGGTGATGAACTCCTTTAGCTTCTGCTTGTTGGGAAAACTCTGTCTCCTTCTTTTCTGAATGATAACTTTGCTAGGTAGAACATTCTTGGTGTTTTTTCCCCCAGCACTTTGAATATATTGTGCCACTCCTCTGGCCTGCAAAGTTTCTGCTGAAAAATGTGCTGATAGTCTTATAGGGGTTCCCTTATACAAGCTGCTCTCTTTCTTGCTGCTTTTAACATTCTCTCCTTGTATTTAACTTTTGAAATTTTAATTATAATGTGCCTTGGACTGGGTCTTTGGGTTCCTCTTACTTGGAGCTCTCTGGGCTTCCTGGATCTGGATGTCTGTTTCTTCCCCAGGTTAAGGAATAGTTCAGCCATTATTTCTTCAAATAAGATTTCTGGCCCTTTCTCTTGTATATCACAAAGACAGCACCTGCCCTCCAAGGTTTCTGGAAAAGATTACAGTTGGCGCCAAGATGTACATTTAATTAGGATCCTGCCCCTCAGGCTGCATTCACAATGATTAGCTAACAGGCCTCCTTCACTGAAAGACTGGGCTCTGGGTCTATTTCTTCTTATTGTACTCTGTGGGTGGTAGCTGTTTAAAACTCTTTCTCCAATGGTTACAGTCCTATGGGACACACAAGCATAAGATTTACTGACCCAGAAACCAGGGAATGTAGAAGTGTCCCCTGGCAGCAATTGCAAAATTTGGGGTGCCAGACAAGGGTATGAGCTCCTTTCTGGGTGACACTGATTATTACAGTCCCTTGAGACCAGGAATGCAAATTCTCCTGGTCTCCAGAACCAGGTGATCAAGAAGCATCCCCTAGGTGGTAGCCACAAAAATTAGGGCACCACGGGGTTTAAAAGATCCCTTTTGGAGGATATTGGTGCTCTGGAGTACAGGAGAAAAAGAGCTCAAAAATGGCATCTGCAGTGTCTGTTCCCCAGAAGAGTGTTCCAGCAGGCTCCTATATGTGTATATTACATCAGGGGCCTGTCCCTCAAGACCACACTTAAAATAAGCAGGCGAGTCCCCTTCACTGTAAGTTTAGACCTGATGAGCTGCCCCTGAGCTGGGCCCTGGGTCAGGTTCATCCAAACACACATTAAAAGTGGTTTCTCAGATCACAACAGTCTTCTGGGTCTTGGGACATGATCCCCATTCGTTTTCAAAGTTAGATGTTTTGGTGACTCATCTCTATGTATGAAAGTGTGGGCTGCCCAGTGTGGGATTCAAACACTTTTCTCCTCAGGAAGAAGCTCCGGGTTTCGAGTTCCAGTCTGACTGTGGGACACTGTGCCCAGGGTGGACTCTATGGTGACATTATGTCCTCTTGTACCCACTTTGATGTGTTATTTTTTTCTCATTTGCTCAATGTGTAGTCGTCTCAGGTTTTTTAAGCAGAAAGTTTTTCCATATGTAGCTAGAGGTTCATTGTGTTCATGGGAGGAGGTGAGTTCAGGATCTTTCTATGTCACCATCTTGAACTGGAACAGCCTATAAAGCATTATTGAGACTAATTAAAGAAATTTAGTGAAGGAGAAGAAAACATCATATTCAGAGACTGAACTCAATATTGGGAAAATGTCAAATCACTCCAGTTTGATAAATATATAATCCCAAAGAATCCCAATAGATTTGTTTCTTTTTGGAACTCGACAAGCTATTTCTAAAATATATAAGAAAATGCAAAGGACCAAGAATAACTAAGATGTTTCAGAAAAGGAATAAAAAGATGGGAAGACTTTCTCTAACAAATATCAACTTACTATAATGCTATAATACTTAAGATATATGTATGTGGGTGTGTATCCTTTATCAGCCCATGAAACAGAACAGATATCCAAGGGCCAGACACTTGATTCATGATGAAATGCCACTGCAGAGTCATGGAGGAAAGAGAGTCGCTGTTGATTTTTTCCCCCACAATAAATGATACTAGATAATGTTGTATTCATATGGAGAAGAAGAAATTGAATATACTTAAAGCTTAACTCCAAGAGGATTAGATCTAAATGTGAAAAAAACAAAACAATAAGGTTTTACAGAATAGCATAAAAGAGTATTTTTATGATTTCAAGGTCAGGAACTTTTTAAAAAATTATAACTATAAAAATTTATAAGCGTGATAACATTGAAGTTAAAAAGTCTGTTCATCTAAAGCATCACTGAAAGAATGGAAAGGCAAGCTAAGGAGTGGAAAAAGGTATATGCAACATAAAGCTTTCACAAGCAACTTGTTTGACAAATTAAGGTTTTCTTTAAATCATTTTTAAGAAAAAGGCATTTCTGTTTAAAGACAAATAGGAGACTAGAAATCCATAGGGCTGACCAAAATATGTGAAGGTGCTGAACTTCACTGGTAATCATTGAAATGAAAATAAAGCACCACGAGATACCATGATATATTCATCAGGAAAGCTAACAGTGAAAAAAACAACAAAACAAAACAAAACAAAACCAAAAAAACAACCTGACCATAAAAAGTGTAGAAGAAAACCTGCAGCCACAGGCGTTTTTATACATTACAGGTGGAAGTATAAATTGCTACAACTACAACTGCTTTGGAAAAGAGTTTGACATTATCTGCTAAAGTTGAATATATGCAAACTTTATGAACCAGTGGTTCTACCCCAAGTAGTTATATAAAGAAACATGTGCACATGTGAACCAAGAGGAATTTACAGAAACGTTCGTGTTGGGATTATTCGTAATAGCTACCTGCCCATCAGCAATATAATGGTGCTATATTGGTGCTATGTTCATGCAGTGGAATACTGCCCAGCCCAGAACATTACCTACAGCTATACGCAACAGCATGGGTGAATCTCATAAAAATGATAGTGAGCAGGAGAAGCCAGACACATAAGATCACATTATTGTATTTCTATAGGGTTTAAAAACAAACAAAACTAAATTATAGTGTGTAGAGATGCATATTGTGGCATTAAAAAAGGTAAAGAAAAGTAAAGGAGCAATTAATCATGAAAATCAGGATAGGGGATGCATCCAGCAGGGGAAGGGGTGCGATGTGACTGGAAGAGCCCCGAAGGACCTTCTGGGATGTTCTCAGTGCCATAGCTGACCTGGCTAGTGGCTACTTGGCTGTTCACTCTATAATACCATATCAAATTGTACATGCTATATTCTGTACATTTCCGTGTACCTGTCATATTTCACAATTTTTTTAAGACCTCCTGCAAAAATTGGTGCTCTTGGCCACTAACAACTCCATCACTTATTAAACTCCATAAACAAAAGAGAATGTATTATTGTTAATAAACGCTTGTGGGTTTTTTTTAAAGATTTATTTTTTTATTTTAGAGAGAGAGAATGTGTGGAGCGGAGAGGCATCGAGGGAGAAAGAGAGACAACCTTAAGCAGATTCCCCACTGAGCACCGAGCTGGACACAGGAACGCAAGACTCCATCTCAGGACCCTGAGATCAGGACCTGAGATCCTGCCCTGAGCCCAAACCAAGAGTCAGCAACTTATCCAACAGCACCACCCAGACACCCCAGTTAATAAACACTTGTAAAGAGGCTGATAACCAATAGAGAGAAATGTAAATAAAATTATGCTTATAAAATATCAGACTTCCTTGGTATTCTTCCTCCTAATCCAGTCATTTTTTTTCTCAGCCTCCTCCACATCTCCTTAAATTTTTTTGAGCCTCAGATTTTACCTTCGTACAATATGAACTCACTACCTTCCACCTCCAATCTTCTCCCTCTTCCTATACAACCTCCTGCATTGGACTTGTTCATTAATAAACTTATGGAGTCTTATACTTGAAGTATATCTTCAGAGTGCTTTGCTAGACTATTGAAGAAATAAAGACACATAATACACACTTCCCTTCACCTAGCAATGTACTGTGGGTACCCAACAAACACTAAGTGAACTAATTCATTCATTATTGCATCCTCAAAGTATTTACAATCTAATGGGTCTATTAGCTCATAGTTCAGAGCATAGCTCCAGTACTTGGGCAAGAATTCCCAAGATTTGATTAAACAAATCTCATGTAGGTAGAATGAAGTAGACTAAGTCAGTTTAGGACCAAATATGACCCCTATGATCTGAACTTTGGATTGATCTAGATCATTGATTCTGTCAATGGAACCAAAAAATCCTGAGGCCCTCCCTCCATCCCTGCTCGACTATCCAAGATCAAAGAAGTGACTCTCTACTTTTATATGATCTTAATATTCAACTCAGCCAACAGATATTTATTAACAGGCTCTGGAGCCAGTCCGCCTACATGTGAATCCCAACACCACGGTTCAGCAGCCAATGATCTCGGTAAACCATCCCCCTCTGTGCCTCATGGCTGATCATGAGCAGCAGCATCGGAGACAACACAAGGACTGAACAGGCTCCCATGTGCCAAGTTCCTACACCCACACCTGACACGGAATCATTGATGGAGAGATGTGAGCTATCATCAGTCATCCAGCAAATATATATTGAGCACCCTCTACTTGATAGGCACGAGGAAAACATTAATGAACAAAACAAACATGATTGCTACCATCATGAAGTTTCCGGTACAAAAGAACAAGGCAAATAAACAAGCAAAATACATTCCTGAATGAATTACTAGTTTGGGTTTTTGTTTTTGTTTTAGTTGGGGAGCTGTTTCATTTCTCTAGACATCATATGACCGCCTTCCTCTTCTACCTCCTCTGGGAGTATCTGAACTGGCAACTAGAGGGGACCTCCCCCAAAGGTATTTAGGCCCCCATTCTGGAGCTCAGAGTTAGAGATGACTCTGAAAAGCAGGTAGATATCTTCCAAGTTCTGTTTGGAAGCTAAGCTAATGCTACCCTGTCCTGCCTTTTCTATCCCATGTATTTTTCTTCTATTTTTGTGAACAATAAATACATGGAAGACAGAAGAGAAAGATGGAAAGATGTTTCTGAGAGAAACAGGGAGAATGACAGAAAGAAAGAGAAAGAAGCGGTCCAGAATTGAGCCAGAATATCCATGGCATAGATTTTTTTTTAATTCTAAAACTGAATTTTAATTACTTTAACATATAGACCTCATTTATCCTTTAAAGGAAATCAAATGAAACTATAACGTCTCTACAGATGCACTAGTGAAATAAAAATGTTACTGTTTTTAAGACAATACTCCAGCAGTAAAGAAGAAGAAGAAGAAGAAGAAGAAGAAGAAGAAGAAGAAGAAGAAGAAGAAGAAGAAGAAGAAGAAGAAGAAGAAAGACGACGAAGAAGCAATATAAATGTGAAAACCAGGAGTGGGCTTTGATTATCTTGGGTCTCCAAGATTCTTTCTTCACCGAGAGTATTACAGAAAGAAAAGGAACATTCTCTCACACTAGTCATTTATTATTTATTTTTATGCTTTAATTATTTGTGGAAATTCCTGACAGTTTCTTATTCAGCTGGTACTACTGACAGTCAAGTTTGCACATGAAGGAGAAGGAGGACAAAATACCGGCTCGAGAGGAGAAAACTTAGCCAGCCACCGAGTGGTTATGAAGTGCATGGCTGCAAATTTAGAAATCACTTGATTTAAGAAGGATGATAGCAAAGAAGAAAGAAACAATGATGCTAATAACACAATTTGACCTCTTTTCTAAATGTTGTGAGAGTGTCTTCTCTCACACTTCAACTCAGGACTGTTCTCTCACTCTGCTCCAAGGGCCAAGTCCTGGCTGGCCGACTGTGACAACAGGGGACACTTGGGCCTCCTTGGAGAGAGACAGTATGTGGTTCTAGAGCAAGGGCATGGCCGTGGGATAATAATGATTGAGGAAAATGAATCTAGTAGCATGAGGAATTATTGGAGTCCATTCATTCATTCATTCATTCACATATTCCTTCATTCATTCACAAATATGTAGAGTGCCAAGGATTCAACTAAGGATCAGATTAGGAGACTATTTGAGTAATTTGGTTTTCAAGAGTGAACAACTGAACCAGAAGAATGGCTCTACCAACTTCCTCATTCCTATAAATGTATTCGTCTGTATCAGAAAGAGTGTGTGTGTGTTTGTTTGCTTTGATGCTCATTTTAGTTTTGGCTTATTAAAGTGGTTTCTATCTTTGCTGTTGTCTCTCTGTGCTTTTGTTTACTTGTTTCTTTATTTGTTTTCAGGTATGATTGATGATGTTCACCTATCCGTGCACAGGGATATTCTTTCAACTTAAAGATCAATAGAACTCATTTGAGTCTTTGGTTGTTCAAGGTAGGATCTGTTTTGAAGACCTCATCAAGGATTTTATGCTTTTTTTGTTTTTTCTAGCACCCAAATGATATCTACGATTCCTGGAGGCCTATTCTGTTCCTGACTGTTCTAGCCAGTAGGTACTTTAAAGCCAGGATCATTACTCCTTATAACAGAGTAAAAAAGGGATTATCGTTGTTCCCGTTTGACAGATTTAAAAATTGAGGCTCAGTGAGATTAACAATCACTCCCTCACTAGTTAACCGAGGTACAGGCTCTTAACATGTCGGGCTCAAAAGAACAGGTTCTTCAGAGTTTTCCCTATTTTGTTCTTCCTTTCATAAAAACTTGACCTTAAGCACAATCGCAATTACAATTCCTCTAAATTTATCCCAAAATGGGAAACTGCTCTTGGTTTTGCCTTCTTTCATAGCAGCTCCTGAGAGGGTTTATTCCAGCAGCTTCTGACAATGCAATGAGCACACGAGACAGGCATTATCTGCTCCCTGTGCGCACGCCCCAGGACCCCGAGTTTCCTCATTGCCTTGCATATCACACTCTTTTCTTTGAAGGGAATCCCATTTTCCCACCTGCATCCATCATTCATCTGTCATCCCATTCAACTGGTGAGGTTTTTAACTAGATGATTTTTTTTTTCTTGCTTTCTTGGCTAACCTTGTCTCTCAAGGTCTTTGCTCTGACTACAGTTTTAAAGCTCAGCTCATTTTCTTGCCCCCAGCTCACCCCCTTGGGAGTAGCAATTAACACAGGCACCTGTTTTGTTGGGTTTTGCTTTTTACATATTAAAGGGCAGAGGCAACCTGCTTGGGTTGGTCTGAGCTTCCTTTTGATCTTACACGGAAGCCACACAACAATATCCATCTGCACAACCTGAGCAATTTAGGAATGGTGCATGGAGGAAGCGTGGAGGTGCTATTGCTTGGGTTTGAAGAGGGACTCATACAGTAAGAGCGTGACCCCTTCTCAGACACCTCTAGGAGCAGCAGATGTACTGTGCTGGGATCTCACCTCCCTCTTCTGATGCAGGGGATGAAAGTGCCTCTGAAGAGGAACAAAGACCTGTGCTATCACAAAGCCTCGCATTTTCCCATTGTATTTGAACTGAGTATATTGCTCTTTCAGTTTTGCTAAGATTACACAAAAATGTAATTACCACAACACTATTCACCTGGGAACTTAAGAAATGAATGCTAATGCAGCTGCATTGGGGAAGGAAAGCTTCCAAATGAGGCAGACACTTTCCCCCCGAATCCAGAATTCCACCTCTGTCAGCTGTGACCAAGCCGGGCAGCATAGGGAAGGGCTGTGCTGTTTGCTCTGTTCTAGAACCCCACAGTTGCTCCATACAGATGCACGTGTGGGCTTACTTTAGAGTGTGGGTTTCGTGAACTCGGTGTTCTCCTTTCTACTTTTTCCCTATTCAGTCTCCCAGAAACCTTGTGAATACCCATGTTTTTTCTGCAAATACAATTTGGTTTGGGACTAAGTTTCTTTTAAAATAGAAGTTGAATCAATGTGAGTTTGTGTCCCAAAAGAGAACTTAAAATTTTGATTAATATGTCCTGCTTCCTATTGACACCCCATGCCTCAAGCATTTTCTAAATGCTTCAGGCATACAAGAGATATAGTGTTTTTGTTTGTTTGTTTGTTTGACTTTTAGTGAATAAGTACAACTAGAGTATGCATAATTCTAGTTAATTAACAGCTGACTTTACCTCAGTACCTGCATGTACACATGGGAGTTATGTGTCTTAGAACAAAATCAAAACCTTTATGTGGTTTGTTCTAAAAACAAAACAAAGCAAAAACAAAACTTGTACTTGAGATTGGCAAGAGCAACAATGGGAATAGGGAATGAAGGGAAAAAGAAAATAAAATGGGAATATTTTAACAAATATTAGAGATGATGTCTAGAAAGCAAAGACTATAGAACCAGGCACATAAGTTCTAGTTTAGAAGAGAGAAAGGGTATTGCCATCACCTCTGCCTTCATCATTCATTATGTATCCAAGTTTCAAGGCACATGAAGATACAATATGTCACTGCATTTGAGGCTAATAACAACACTGCATAGCTAGGTAGGGGAGGTGGTGATAGTGTTATAGGTAGTGTGGGTTGGGGTCAACAAAACCTTTTCAAGCGCCAACCATGTACCAGGCACCATGCTAGGTGCTGGAGACACAGTGTTGAGAGGAAAAATGCTCAGTTCTGGGTTGTAAAAGCAGTTTGAAAAATACATGCCCCCAATGTCACTCAAGCCATAGCAATCAAACCATAGCAAGGAGTCTTTTCTAAAAAGTCATTAAGACATTAAGTGACAAAAATGCAGGGACCTAGAGAGAAGAGATGAGCAGTACAATGTGGGAAGCCAGGAAGAATGTAGACCATCTGTCAGTGACCTAGAAGACAGACATCCAAGCTCCTACCTGAGAGTGGGCAACTGAGAACAAGCCAACATATATAAAATCCTCCAAGTTTCCATTGACCTTTCAAATGGGGCATGAACACACGTATCCATAGGCTTATGAGAGAGAGAAGACATCTCTTTTTCTATGGAACAAAGAAGCATCCAGGCCCTGGAGGGTTGTTTGCAGCTTCCAGAGTTGCTGCTGAAACCGCCCAAGTGCTCATTGTTCTTTAGTGAGCTAAACCAGTCCCATTGGACCAACTCCTCGTCCAGGGCCTGGAAATGGGAAGGAAAAGGAGCCAGAAAGACCAACAAAATCTTTCCCTTCTCTTGAAGATTGCCAGAAGTTTTAGAGAAATTGTTAGATCCTTCTTACAAGATGGCCACGCCCACCAAGAGACTGGGATTTTACTCTCTGGAGGGAGTAGGGAGTCTGTCAGAGAGCAGCAGATGGTGGCCATACTGAAAAGAGAGAAATTAAATGCCCATATAAATGCTGGACTCTAAATGAAGCCCTCTTCCTCTGCTGGGTTGTTATATCTTTTGCATCTAGACCTTTACTCTCTAAATAGGAAAGAGGTTACTTCTCTGGAGGTTCTAAGAAACTCCCCTCTGATCCCATAGAAAGACAAAAAGATATTAAAGCTGTGAATTCTTCAAGCAGTGTCTCACTTGCATTATCTGGCAATAAAGCTCAAAGTCAGATAGCTCTCCTCATGTCCTCAGGGCTTCTGGACAGCTCATTAATGTTCCATTCTTAATCATGATCAGACAATCAAGAATAACCAGATAGCTGAAAGAAATGTCTAATTTGGAGGCTAGCAGACCAAAACAAACAAAAGGAAAAGTAAACAAACAAGAAAGCTACTTGGAGAAAACAGAAACTCTGCAGGGAGAAAATGCCAAGAATAACAATAACAACTATTATTAATACTCTTTGAGAGATAAGAGAATATATTTTATCCTTGAAACAAGAAGTGGATGCTTTAAGAAAGGACTGGGGGGCGGGGGTGGGGGGGAAACTGTTAGAATTTAACAATATCATAGAAAAACAAAACAAAACAAAAAACTCAGAAGAGAGCTAAAAGAAAATGTTGGAGTAATTGTCACAAAAGTAAATTGAAAACTTCAAAGAGATTGAAAACAGTAGACCAAAGCTATGAATATTATTTTAAGAGGTCTAGCGTTCAAACAATTGGCTTTCAGAATGAAATACAAAGAAAACTGGGGAGAAATAGTATCAAAGAGAAAACGCAAGAAAATTTTTCCACAACTGAAAACCATATACTTCTGGAGTGAAACCATATACTTCCATACTCCCTATGGAGGGCCCAACAAAATAAGATGAAAATAGATCCATACCAAGGCAAAACACTGTAAAATCGCAGAACTTTGGGAACAAAGAGAAGGTTCTCCAAACTTATCAAAAGAAAAATCAGGACACATGTAAAGGACTAGTAATCTGGCTGGCATACTGGAAGTAAGAAAACAGTAGAGCAATACATTCGAAAGTCTGAAGTAAAGTGATTTCTAACCTAAAATTCTATGCCTAGCCAACTATTCAGTCAAGTCTCAGAATAAAGGCATTTTTAGACATGCAATATGAAAAAAAAATGTACCCCTCTTGCAAAGAGTGAAAACTCTCATCAAAATCTGGGAAGAAAAAGAAGTCAGAAGCAGAGAGAGAATCCAAAACTGGATAGAAAGAAAGAATATCTGTAGTGAAGGAGAAGCCACAGAAATGACTCATTCACGCTGCCATAGTGTAATTCAAGAGACAGGATTTGGACGCTGTCACCACACCTTTATCATCCTGCTATCTTTTTAGTCTTACTAAAATATTGAATGATGTGCTCTTTTGAACAAGGGAGTAAAACCAAGAAGGCAAAAGGCCTAAGTCCAAGAAACAGACAAAGAAACTCAGAAGGAAAGTAAAGAGAGTTCCAAGTATCAAAGAAAAATAGAAAAGAAGAAATTCAAAATATTATCTGGGTAGTTCAGATGAAAGAATCTCTCAAAGAAGGATTTCTATAAAAGAAAAAATGTAACTGTAAGTGTCCTAACATTAAAGGAAATGATGCTTAGAGGCTAATAAAAAGTAGGGGGAAAATAATTGCAAATGGAGAAATTAACCTTAGTAACAAAAAAAAGATTAGAAAGGAAACATAATCATGTCACCATGCTCATTTGTGAATAATATTTGCATAGAGATAATAATGAATAATAAACAATGGATAATGATGTAATCAAAATTATAGTATTACTATATGGGGAGGAGGAGGTTGCAGGGCGGCTAGTCTGAGAAAATTAAGTCTAGGATTCCGTAGAAAATATGTGAAACAAAGATAGCAATAGACGCACGTTATTTAGAAATACAAGGGTGTGTAAATGCCAACAGAAGCCGCCGAAAGAGACAAAACCAGCTGCAGGTCGGAAGGGTGGTAATAAGGCACAATGGGTGGGGAACCCCTGTACTTTATTGGGAACCTTGAAGTATTAGTTTTTTAAAACATGTGTATACATTATGTGGATGAAAATGTTTTAAGTCATTAAATGTCTGGCTTAATCACCATTGTATCTCCAGCACCCAGTACAGTGACTGGCAGGAAGCAGGTCTTTCCTAAGTATTTGCCGAAAATGAAAACGAAGACAAGTCCTGGTCCTGTTCTAGAGGAGCCTTCATCAGAAGACATGAATGCCATGGAGAAAAATTCACAGAACGAGGCACCGTTGTAGCCACCTCCTCTCAGAACCATCAGGGCGGCTGAGGAGAGCTGAACCACTTCCTTACCCGCCTCGAGTTTCTGAGGCTCTAGAAGCAGCTGTTTCAGTAGAGGGGAGAAGTCGTCACAGCCCTGGCGGGGGTAGGAATGCGTGTCACCATAACGTGGACCAGCACTACGTGTCCTGCCTGTCATCACACTATTAAAAACCGCAGGGTGTGAAGAAACACCCTATATTTCTCTAGGGCAGTAGGATATATAGGGAGGAATATAGATTTGAAGCAAGACAGAACTGCATCACCATGGGAAAATCATTTAACCTCTCTTTGCTCATTTTCTCAACTTCGGAATGAGAATAAGAGCCCCTGCCTGGCAGGGGGTTCTACAAGATAAAAATCTGTGAAAACACTTTGGTGTAGAGCAAGAATTCAGGGTTGGGAAGCTGTTATCACTCTGGTTAGACTGGAATGAAACCTCCCCGACATTGAGAGTTTTGTCTGTTTTGTTCCTCAGGACCTAGAACGGAGCCTGGCACATAGTTGCAGGGCAGTGGATATTGGCTCCATGAATGGATGAACTTTCGTTTCAAAAGGAACAGCATTTACGTGAGGACCGGCCTCTTCAGTGGACACAACTCAGCGGCCACCATTTAATACAAACATCCTAGGTAGACACCGTTTAGGGGGAATCAATTTTCCTCCAAGAATCACACTGGTTATCTGCAGAGAGACGCCTTGTCCTATCGTAGAGCAACTCACTTTGATCATTCCAACTTTGAGGGCCTCTGACGTGCAGTGTGTTAGGGGCTGCGGCAAAACGAAGAGCTGGGCACGCCGCCATCTCAGTCATGTGTCTTGGTGTTCTGTTTTCCAGGTCTGTTCCATTTGCCCTCCAACGCGGTCTCCACGATCTTTAGTGACGATCCTCTCTTACTAGTGAGATTTTTCTTATCCTCAATATGTTTTCTTTTTCTTAGCATCAGTGTTGAGATACACATCGACTTATACAATTATGCAAGCCAAGCCTGTTGTCGCTCCAACAGGCCCCGTGTCCCTGTGTCTCCTCCTCCTGTGGCAGGTGTCTGTGCCAGGAACGCTTCCTTTTTGACGAGGAAACCATTCAAGACGTTGAGGCACCTTTAAAAGAGTGGAAAGCATTTTTCTCTGGAACAATTGCTTTATTACTCTACCCACAAAATCAGATTATAATAAAGAAAAGACAAAAGCAGCTTAGCGACTCTTCTAACTCTTTTTTGATCCCCCTCTGTATTCCTTCCTTTTAAATGTAGCCTTTCTGCTGTCCGTGACCATCTGGAGAACATAAACAACCATTTCAGAACCCAGATGCCCAGCCACTGAGAATTCCCTAATTGAGTTATGCTGCAGTCAGCTGCGCAGAGCCACACCCACAGCCTTGGCACGCTCCACGGGCCTGCTGTAGAGACTCCCGACGATTCTGAGGTTTCCAACTGGGAGGTGTGCTGCTTCAGGAAGTATCTGTTCTGCCCTCCCTCCAATTTCCCATTTGCTGGCATTTTTCATTGATCTTGGAAAACACATGGCCAGCATCTGTCTGTGAATAACTATTTGTCATTGTGTAAAACATCTACGAGACGTTCTGCTTATAGAGATTTCTGCAAAACAAAACACAGACTATGCCTTTTTGGTGGAATCATTTTTCTGAGCCAAGTTGTGAAGCAACTACCGTGATATTAGGGTGGAGATAGATATCTTGATCTCGCCCAGAGTAGAAATGTCCTTTATAAATAATTATAAGTAATTGGAAATAATTATTTCTAGCTTTTCGTTGTTGTTGTTCACAGAGAGGATTCTGAAGCACTGCCTCATTAAATTCTCACTCGAACCCTCAGATCTGGGCATTATTGTTCCATTTTACTGTTGAAGAAACTGAGGTCTAGGCGGGTTAAAAGAATGAGTTTATAATTAAGATATTCTAAATCCAAATACATAATTCACTATTTTTATTTCATTTTCTTAAAAGATTTTATTTATTTACTTGACAGAGAGAGAAAGAGAGCATGAGCACAAGCACGGGGAGGGGCAGGCAGAGGGAGGGGGAGAAGCAGGCTCCCTGCTGAGCGGGACTTCATCCCAGGACCCTGGGATCATGACCTGAGCCGGAGGTAAGCGCTTAACGGATTGAGCCACCCAGTGCCCCTAATTCACTATTATTAAATTAAAGCCACATACTTTCAGTCATTTGTTTCCTTTTTATTCATACGTCTGTTCATTCAACAAACATATTCCATAGAATAATGTTAACAGAATCAAATTTCACAGTGAGGCTTTCTGATGGTTGTAATCACAATAAGTGAATTCTCAGAGTATTTTATGTATGACCAATTTTGAGGGCAAAGATGAAGAGAAATAATAGCAATTACATCATTTAATGATAATTTAGAAATAGCTTACAAATATTCTTTCTTTCAGTGCATTCAATAAACATTGTTAAGTGCTTAACAGGTATTCGATGCTGGGTCTAGAAGCCCATATGAGAAAAAGAATCATCTGGCCCTTGTCTATGAGGACTTGTGGAGTTGAATTGTGATAATAACAAATATAGATTGGGTCTTCATCCACTGTTGCTGGCACATAGCTCCTAAAGCCCTAGTCATTTCCTATATAAGAACCATAAGGGCATCTTTCGTTATAATATTTGGTCTTTTGGCATCAGTTCCTGAAATAGCTGCAGAGCCAGCAAGGTGAAAGGAGCATCTTGTTACTCACACCGCACCCCCTTCGAACACACCTGAGTTTATGTTAACAAGACGACTTTTGCAAATCTCCTAAGGATGGGGGCTTCTTTGCCAGGGGAACCAACCATGATTAGAAGACTGGGATTCTCAGTCCCACCCCAACCCCCCAAGCCCTCCCACTGCCTCTCCTCCCAGCCTTCCCAACTCAGAGGGAGGGAAGAGGAGCTGGAGATCCAATCAATTGCCAACGAGCAATGATTTAATTAGCCATAACTATGTAATGGAGCCTCCATAAAAACCAAAAAGGAAGGAATTTGGAGAGCTTATGGGTTGGTGAACATGTGGAGGTTCTAGGAAAGTAGTGTGCCTAGAGAGCGCATGGAAGCTTGTGCCTCTCCCCGTATTTCTTGTCCCTTACATCTCTTTCATCTGCTATTCCTGAAGTATATCCCTTTATAATAAACTCCTAATCTAGTAAGTAAATTTATTTTAAGATTTATTTATTGAGAGAGAGGAAGGGAGGAGGAAGAAAGAGAGCAGGGGGAGGTGGACAAGAGGAGAGAGAGAATCCTGAAGCAGACTCCTGCCAAGCACAAAGCCCAATGTGGGGCTCGATCCCAAGACACTGAGCCCATGCCCTGAAATCAAGAGCTGGTCTCTTAACCGACTGAACCACCCAGGCACCCCTAGTAAGGAAATTTTTTTCCTGAGTTATTTGAGTTGCTCTGGCAAATTATTTGTATCTGAGGTGATAGTGTGTTGGTCAGACGCACAGGTGACAACTTGCAGTTGGCATCTGAAATGTGGGGAAGTGTTAGATACCCTGAATATTTAAACATTTAAGAGTTTATTTGGACAAAAATCTATCACAACTGGGCAGTGCCAAACCAGAAGTGGTTAGAAGCTCTCACCAACAGAAGCTAGAGGGAAGACTCACACAGAGAAGGTGTGGAAGAAAAGAAAGGAAATTATTTGATTAGCTATAGTTTAAAGCTTAGTTGGCTGCTGGTGATTGGTGGTCCTTAGGTTTCAATTTCATAACCCTGATGCATTTACCAGCTTAGATGTCGATTTGCTTACAGGCCACGACAGCAGTAGGCCTCTTAATTCAATTAATTTAATGGGGAGATGGGACAGTCTTGTTGGACTGAGTCCTTACCTATGGGATCTGACTGCTATCGGCAGGGAGACAGTATCAGGTCTGAGCTAAGTGGTAGGACACCCTGTCAGTGTCTGCTGAGAATCACATGGTGGTGTTGGAAAACATACTGGACCAGAATAAGAGACAGACAGGCAAGAAAACAAGGACAAATGCCCTGTAAATCCTCCAACAAAGTGTCAGGGGCCAGAAGTAGAAGCAACCACATGCCCATGCAATAGGGAAAGCTTTACAGACAAGGTAAGACCCAAACGGCTTCTTAATGGGTGGTTAAAAGTTCTGCACGTTAGAAAAGTTGAAGGATTTTCAAGGATAGAAAAGAGTATGTACAAAGGTGCAGAGACACAGAGAAACCTGGTGTTGGAGGCAGGGTGAGAAGTCTGGCGGAGCAGAGGTGCTGGGGGCTCTGGCAGATTAGGTTGGATGAATCAACTGGAGGTTATATTCTATGCCTTGAAGTCTGGACAACCCTAGGCAAAACAGAGAGCCACACAAAGGTTAAAACAAAGAGGTGCCACAATCAGATGCATTGTTCCAGAGCTACAACCCAATGGGAGAAGGAGGCAAAGAAAAGATAGAAATGAGGAAGTAGGGGGAAATAGTGAAACTACATTGATGGAAGATACAGCTTTGGCAATTGTCATGGAATAAGTAAAGAAAGAAAGTGCTAGTCATTTTCCCTGGTTACTTACTGTGCTCTATAAAGTCAATGTGAACACAAAATTGGCAAATTCCAAGATGTTGCTCCTAGGGGAAACACATGGTTAGTTTCCTTCAAGCCTCTTGTCATAACATTTTTGTCAACCAATCAACACATAACCTTGTTTTATGTGTGTTTCTGGTAGAGATACCTTATTTAATATATCCTGATGATTTATTAACGTTGAGCAGCCAACAGCACTATGCCTTATGACTGAATGAAGCTTATCTAACACACGGATTTTGTCTGCGAGGCACATCACAGCCTTCTTGTGCTAGAAATACTAGATAGAACTTCAGCACTCAGCACTGTGCTTGGGGCCATTATAAACACAGAAATTGCCAACAGAAAGCACAAAAATACAAAAAACATGGCACTAAATAGACTGTGGAAAGGACACTTGCATAGGGTACAAGAACTGAAATGGGAAGACAGAGCATTGCCTTCTTTCGCCTCAGCTGGAAACATAGGCAGGCATGCAGATGACTCACATTTTTTGCCACTCCACTGTGTCTGTGATTAACCCTGAGAGCACCACAAGTATTTGGGGGTTATAAATAAATTTTAGCAACAAAGTGACTTTGCAAATATGAAATCAGTGAATAATCAACTGTAATTTAAGTCACTCAAGAGGCTAAGAAAGGCAGAAGTGTAAGCAGAGAACCCTGGAGGACAGGGAGGGGGACCAGGTGATGAATGCCCAGGAACAGGTCAAAAGGGGGAAATGTCAGAGTTTTAGAGACCAGGTAGGGGAAGAAACTTAAGAAGTAGGATGTGTTCAACAATGCACAGGGCTACCAAAAACAAAAACAAAAACAAAACAATGTACAGGGCTACAAACTACACTATAAGGCCAGAAAATGGGATTTAAATGTGTCTCTTCTACCATGGTGAACTTAGTGGGGGTGGTTTCAGTTGAAAGGACAGCAGCCAAGGTAATGGGATCCCTGCTTGGTGCTGGTTATAGAAAGAGTGGTAAGACGCCTATATTCTTGGGAGGGTTTCTGACTCTGGAGACACTAGGCATGCATAAAGAGTCATTCACTCACTCAACAAATATTTATCGAACATCGCTATGTGCCAGGCATTATTAAAGCACTGGGAACAGAATAATATGCAAAGTAGACAAAACCCTTGCCTACATGGAGCCCCATTCCAGTGTGGAAGATATTCAACAGAGAAACAAATACATAATCTACTGTCAAATACTGTAAGTGCTATAAAGACAAAGAGAGCAATATAAAGGGAGAGATAGTAATGGAGCTTGCTATTTTAGCAAAAATGATGAGGGATGAGGGCGCCTGGGTGGCTCAGTGGGTTAAAGCCTCTGCCTTTGGCTCAGGTCATGATCTCAGGGTCCTGGGATAGAGGCCCGCATCGGGCTCTCTGCTCGGCAGGGAGCCTGCCTCCTCCTCTCCCTGCCTGCCTCTCTGCCTACTTGTGATCTCTGTCTCTGTCAAATAAATAAATAAATAATCTTTTAAAAAAATGATGAGGGATGAAAGCTGGGCAGAAACCTGAGGGCAGTGTGGGAACGAATCATGTGCAGACCCTGAGGAGGAGCACCCCAGGTAAAGGGCACTGTGAGCGGGAAAGCCCTCCCTCCTGCAGGGAGTTGCTCCATGTGCTCCATTAACAGCCAGGACCCTGGGGTGGCTAGAAAAGGTGAGCAGAGAAGAAGGTGGTAGAATTGATAGTCAGATAGATAGGCTATAACTTCAGTAACTTAGCTCTGGTGGCTGTAACAACATAGACTGGGCGGCTTAAACAGCAGACATTTATTTCCCACAGTTCTGGAGGATGGAAATTCAAGATCAAGGTGCTGGCAAATTAAGTTCCTTGTGACGGCCACTTCTGGCTTGTAGACAACCAGTTCTCTCTGTGTCCTCACACGGACTTTCCTCTTTGCATGCAAGTAGAGAGAAAAAGATCTCTATCTCTCTCTCACTCTCTCTCTCCCTCCGTCCCTCTTTATAAGGGCATTAATCTTTTATGGACTCACCCTCATGACTTCATCTAAACACAATTACCTCCCGAAGATTCTTCCTCTAAATACCATCACACTGAAGTTAGGGTTTCAGCCTATGAATTTGGGAGCAAAGCAGGGACAGAGGCATTTCATCTATAACATGTAGCAATGCGAAGAGAGGCAAGTGCTACAGAATCTAGGTAATAGAGGAATCACAGAGAGCTGACACAGTTGGGAAGATTTCGGAGAGTAAGTCAGGCTTGAGCCAAGTTTTCTAAGAAGGAACTAAGCTATGTGCATAGGAGTGAAAGGGCAAACAACTGGAGGGGAGGAAGGGAGGGAAAAGCAAAAGTGAAAACATGCATAAAGCCAATCAGCTGGCATGGAACATCAGTGCAGGGTGATTGGGCAGGAAACTTTGGGGTGAAAAAGTCTGAATATGGAAGACCGTGAAAGCTGGTCTAACAGGCATCTGGAGTTTTCAGAATTGTCCCATATTGGATAACAAGGTGCTTTGGAAGGTTGAAGATGGCAGGGGCATGTGTCCAGGGTGAGTGGAAGAGAAGATACTCAAGAGGCAGGGAGACCAACTAAGAGATTATTACAGTAACCCAGTGACAAGCTGCTAAGGTCTATAACTAATGTCCTGCCCCTGGAGTGGAAAGATAACTTCTTCCGTTATGAAAGGACCATGGCCAAGTTGAAAGATTTGCCAACAGAGATAGTTGACTGAAAGGACAGTGGCATCACTGACATAAAGCTGGAAAACCACTGGAAAGAATCAGCTTAAGGAATGGGTGAGGGCGGCAGATATTGTAATATGAGAAAATTCTAGAACATCGAGATGGAGATTCCTGTTGCAGGTAAAGGGGTGGGATGGAAGTTCAGGAGATAGTTAGAGATCATAAGATAGTGTGAACATCTGGTCTGATTCACTTGAAATAAATTGCACCCCAAGCATAGTAACTGAAAATCTACGATAAATGACTGCAACGGGAATCAGAAGAAATCCCGCCTGGTGCTTACTGTGACCGAGGAAAAGCAGGGGGAAAGTCCTGAACTTCGGAAAGTGACGGCATTTGGTAGAAGTAGAAAGAAACAGAAAACCAAAGGAACAATCACAAAGTAGTCTAGACATTTCACAACATTTAGGCTAAGCCTATTTTAGAAAAGAACCACGCGGATAGGAATTCCCAGTGAAAATGGAAGCTTACAAGTATAGAAGTACACCTCGGTCCACAGGGAACACATCCCATTCACCACCTGGCTGCTTGGGTCCCACGAGGACAGCGTTAGGAGAGGTCACTCTGGGAATAGAGGAGGCTTCGCAGCTCCCAGGAACAGGTGAAAGGGGTGAATTCTTCCTAAGAAGGGAGTCTCTACATAGCATCAGAAGCACCGCAAGCTGCCTGCCCCGCCTCCACCCATGAATGCAGAGCGAATTCTACATAGCTCTTACACAGCTTTATTTAGGACTGGAGGGGAGCCAACTGTCTATTGTTCAAGTTCACATTTTAGCTGATGATGGAAATTCACACATTCTGTACAAGGCCATCCTGAGGAGCAGTCCTCAGTGTGGGACTTTGGCAAAAATACTACATTCTAGGACAAACATGCTTTCCAGAGAGGCAAAGATTTTTAAAAACAAACAAACAAATCAGCCAGCCAGAAAATGGATCTTTGTTTTAAGTGTTTACCACAGGGAAGATGTCTGCTGAAAAGTTTGAGAGTAGTGATAAGCATCATTTCTCCCATTAATTATTCTGTTATATTAGAGAAAACCCACCACACTGTCCTGTGATTATAGGAGGGGTCCCACCTTGCTCTCCATAAGCTGTGACTTCTTTAAAACCTCAGAATCTTGAATAGAAAAAGAAACCTCCACTATCAAAGTGTATTAAAACATCTTGAAGTCCAACATGAATTTGGGAAGGAGAAAGTAATAGCTACACGACCTTTGACAGGTGCTTCACCTCACACCTGTGTGAAATAAGGGGTAGTTAGGTTACCTCCAGGGGTACAGCAAAGGTAAAATAAAAGGGTGTACACTGTGACCTCCATTGGGAAACCATCCCTCGCCATCCCGTCTGCAGTAGATGGCTACCCGCTCTATAAATCATTCCGGTTCAAATCTTTACCGAGCATTTATTACAATTTATTACTATTACTATTTATTATCTTTGCTGAATTATCTGTTTAATATCTGCATCATCTGAGCAGAAATTCCATGAGAGCAATGACTGTGTCTTTTCAATGCTCTACCCCTAGTGCCTACAACAGTGCCTGGCACAGAGTAAGTGTTCAATAGATATCCATTGGATAAATGGAAATGGGTGGCTCACATGGAAAATATATGGTTATATTCATAAAAACAGATCTAACCTTCCAAATGGGATCATTGCATAACTGGAAGACATGGAGGAGGATCCAGGAGCTGTGACCCTTGCCACCAACATTGAATTTACTGTCTTACATTTGTCTTTGTATATGGTTTGAGTTGCTGGAGCAACTCCTCCTCTATTTATATTAAAAGAGTACGCACCCAGTATGATTTGGATCCATAATATATTTTGTATTAGAAATCAGAAGCTTATAAGAAAAACACTTGGAGGAATCTCAAAAACTGTGATTTCCACAAAAATGAAATAAGAAAAGGGAGCCAGAACATTCCAGTTGACTTCAGGGCTGGTGTCTGATTTCATTAAGCATGACCTGATTTCTCTGAGTTCCTAGAAAAGTGCTATTGTCATAGTACTTCTAATATCTTTTAGTTCTAAGAAAACCTCCATTGAATTCTACCATAGATTTTTTTAAAGTAAATCTTTGAGATGACAGCTCAAAGGGTATCGAATTCAAAATACTCTCATCTTTTCCCAAACTCTGCATTGTGTGGAGGGGTGGGCGCAGCAAAACCTTTGACTCCCAATTCAGTATATAAAATTTCCCAACACTTCATTCTGTGAGGATATTTTTACTAAAACTCATTAGCTTTTTAAATATTATACTTGTTCTAATTTTCATGCAACATACTGAACTATAAGACAGTTCAAATAAGATTTAAAATAGGACTCCATTTTCTTTGCACATAACTACTCTTAATTGCATAGAACAAATTTTACTGCTTTTGCCCAATTAAGACAAAAGGTAGAAAGGATAATTAAAAATAAATCAAAACAATCAAACATTACATTTGTAAATTCCCTTTACATGGTGTTTGGGGTTCAGTTTTGTTTTGTTCTTGTTTTTAATTCAGGGCTGGAGGAATAGTGAATTTAAAGGAATATTCTCTGGTTGAGAAATGTTACACAGGTTCCTCCAGAGAAGAAAGACTGGTTTGCCTCAGAGAATGAGCCCTGCACACTGGGAGGAGAGGAAATCTGCTTTTCCTTCTCTTTTCGGCTCAATTTGTAAGTAGCTGGGGTTGTTTCCTCACCTATAAAAGGAGTTATGTAGACAATCACAAAATGCCCTATACTTTCTAAATGCGATGAATCTACACATAAGGATTTTTAGTTAGCCTCAGTTGGAACTATAATTTGATCTGTAACAAATTCTTCTATGAGATTATTACTTTGGGTCATTTCAATATTGAGAAATATAGTTGGAAGCATATCAGCCATTAAGACTCTGGAGTATTACCAGAGTTAAGGTTGTTTCCTTTAAACAAAGTTAAGTCTGCTTTCCTATTAAAGAATAACGAGGGACTGGGAGATCTGATAATTCACTTACTAATTAACCACTACCAATAATTTTATATGCTGGTTTGAGTCTTTACATTTCTACTTAACTAAAATTACTCTCCGATGTCAACAAAACTCCTTCATAATATTTTCTAGTGATGATTTAAAGTCTTTATGGACTTTCCCTTTCCCAACTCTGAGTATTTAGAATAATTCTCCTTTTTAAATCTTATAAACAATACAACAAAGAACATCTTTCCCACAAATTTTTATTTTGCATGTCCATGTATTTCCATGTAACGACAAGTGTGAGGGGCAGTTACAAAGTGTTATTAAAAAAATCTATTTTCACTATTACTTTTTGGAATGAATATCATTAATAATATATTAGAAATGGAAAAAGGACAGTATGAATTACAAATAGATTTTGTTAGTGTAGTAATTATTCAGAAGAGGACCCATCACGTGTAAGACATATTGGTATCTCAGCCTTGTGCTTCACTCAGATGACTGAAGAAGAGAACCCAGCCCGTCTCCTTGTCTGTTTTATTCTCTCTGGATTTTTCGAGATGACAAAATAAATCTTGGATCAAAACATAATATTTTTGAAAGAATTGTTTTCTGAGCAGAGTCAATGACACACACACACCCACAAATATATTGGATAAATATATTGGATTCTACAGCTATGTGAAAATAGTTTTTGAATATGAATATATATGCATATATATATATACATATATATATATATATATCTCCACTGAATAAACGCCCTGAGTAAATTAAATTAGTTAGGCTCTAAGCAAATATTACAGAGACTCTAGTGTACTTTTTATAAGTGGTTAAATATGTATGTCCCTCCTTCATAGTTAATATTCTGAAAGGATCTGATGATGTTTATTCACAAAACAATTGCACAAAGTAATAAATACATGTTAAGAAAGAACTTTTACACAATTCCTAATTGCTGATAAAAATATATTAGAAATCTCCTTGAAGAAGTATATAATAAGCAAGACACCCAAAAGACCCAGAGATTACCTACATATAGCTTATATTTTCCATTGGATGGATGAGCCTTTCAGGATCAGCCTTTTGCTTGGCCATATATCTGAATACTACTGTGTGACAGTCAATAACATCAGTAATCATTTCAAAAAATAAAATGTCAGAACTCATATTTTATCATCTGTTTCTGAACCCTAACCATTTCTACTGAAATTGCAATTCACTTTTTTACACCAAAGGTCTTTTTCCCCCTGATAATAAAAGGAGTAAACACATATTTAAAAATTTGTAAATTGTAGAAATGCATAAAGAAGAATGGGTCACCGACAATAACACTGCACCACGATATCTTTACAAACATTGTTTCATAATTACTTCTTGTCTTTTTTCTCCAGATTTCTTCTTTTGCTATTTACATGGCAGCATCTTCTGATTTCTTTCCTATCTATTCTTCTTTTAATATTTATAATCACACTGCACATACAACCTTGTGTGCTGCATGTTACTTAACGTTACTGATTATTAAAAGCATTTTCATGTCATTAAAGCACTCTTCATTTTTAATTACTACATAAATATTCCATTGTGCAACTGTACCATAATTTACTTCCTCCAATTCAGGATATTTAAGGAGATTTTATTTTTCGCTGCATAAGTAATGCTGCAATAAACAATCTTGCTTCCAATTTTTTCTTTTGCAATTCTTATTATTTCCTAGTGATAGATTCCTATAAGTGGAATTAATGGTCATAAGGTATAAATGTTTTAAGGCTTCTCAAACAAGTTGTGGTAGTTACTAATTTACATGATTAAATTTTAATGAAAATATTGATTATAAAATCTATACTAAAGATAAAAGATAGTAAACGTTAACAGATGTCATCTAGTAGTTTGTGCATTAAGGAATCCCTAGATATCAAATGTACAGAAAATTTCAAATATTCATCTAGTTTGCATCCCAATAAAATACCTTATGAGTGACAGCTTTCATCTTAAGGGATCTCATATCCGCGGACAGTCCAGGTTGACATAATATGTCCAATACATAAGTTGGTTGCTTAGAGTCCCTTGAGAGATTAGAAAAAAAAAAAAGAGCAAAGTCTTGACATTTCTCATCATTAAACTGTTGTATTTCTCTGAAGGCATGCTTATCATTTTGGAGAGCTACATTAAACACATTCAATAGTAAGTCAATTGTTTCAAGATCTTTAAAAAAAAAAACAACTTCCGGTGTTCTTGTATTTCTCCTCAAGCAGCATGGAGCTGAGCACAGAGGACAGAACAAGAGTGCACTTCTATGGAGAAGTTGGGGAGGGAGGGGCTAAGTTAAGCAGTGATGCTTAGGTATTGGAGTCATCTGGATGTTGATTCAAGTCCAAACATGATTTTATACAAACACATGCATCTTAATTCCTTTAAGAAAACAAAGTGATGCTCAATCCTAAAATTTTATTCTATGAAGAAATACCTTTTTTGACCTAAGTGTGACCTATTTTAGAGTGACTCTATGTTCTCATGTGCAAAAAATATTTAGCTCCTAATTATAAAATTTCATGCCTTTTTCTTCAGTAATCATCAGCATTGTGTGTTACTTAAGTGGATGGGAGTCAAATTAAATCACCTGGGTTCAAATCTCAACTTCACCGTTTATGATGTGGGTGGCACAAAGTGAGTCGCTTACTGCTCTCTGCCTCAGTTTTGTCATCTTTTAAGCAGATATAATAATGGCACCTACCTCTTAGATTACTGTGAGAATTAAATGAGTTAATAAGTATATGGTGCTTAGACCACTTTGTTTATCTGCCACATGGCATTCAGTGTTAGCAATCATCATCAGTGCCATCAGACGTTACAGAGCACAGGGTCCTAGGGACACAATACATGTGACATACACAGTACCTGAAAGGACAATGGTTAAGGTATATAATAATATGGTATGGCATGTATTAAGTGTTAAATGAATATTACAGGTAAAAGAAATCACAGGACTGCCATGGAGGAAGCAATTATTAATGTAGAGTGTTTAATGAGTGGTCTCACAGAAAAGGTGGGACCTAAGAGTGCTGTGAAGAAGAGGGAAGACTTGGCAGAAGAGTGGAGGAGTCTTCCACACAAATGATATGTTGAGAAGCTGTTGATATATTCTGGGAACAGTTCTGGGAACAGTCAAGCTATCATAAAAATGGTTCTTCTAGAAAGGAACCAGGAAGTGGAGGGTCTTAAGTAGTAACCCCCTCAGAAATCTGATTGCCTGTAAGAACCTGGAAACTACTGAAGATTCTGAGAAGGAAAAATGAGGGCAAAATGAGAGATTACTCTCTGCCTAATTTCCAAGATGATTTATATTGGGAAATATTGAGATAAAAAATTAAAAAGAAAACCTGGTCATGAGGCTATTAAAATATTCCTCTCCAAAATTCTAGGGTATTTCATACTAATAGAGATTCATACTCTCCCTCCCCAATAATTCTTTTCTCTCTGTGAACTGTAACAGAAATAACCTTGCCTGGCCTAGTCAGTTGAGTTTGGTTTTAAATTTTATTGTCTGTGTTGAGAATAGAGTTCCTGAAGAGTGCTTGACTCTTCATCTAAATCTACAGCCCTTATTCTACCAAGAGAGAATAAGAACTTAAGGGTCTTGATATATGTATTTTGAGAATTCACATATCTAACAGTATCTTATTTGTGGTTCAGTGGCTACCGACAAAAAAACACTGAGTCTAGAGTTATAGGAGTTCTTTCTAGGCTTGTCAAAATTAGGGGCGTTTTAGATAAATAGAGTCTACTATTTGGTTAGCAGATGACCCACAATACTAAGATCTTAGAGGTTGATTTTGATTTTTCAGATGTCCTTGGGAAATTTGAAAAATATCTCATGATATTAAAACACATCCAAAGGAGAGAGAGTTCCAGGAGACTAGGGAGCATTTGTTTTTGCAGATCTGAAGGAAACAATTAACAATCAATCATCTTTTTCTAAAGATTTATGTACTTATTTTAGAGAAAGAGAGAGCACGAGCAAGAGGGCCGAGGGAGAGGGAGAGAGAATCTAAAGCTGACTCCGCTCTCCGCCTCTGGGACTCAACCTCATGACCCCAAGGTCAGGACCTGAGCCGAAACCAAGAGTTAGCCACTTAACCGACCGCACCACCCTGGCGTCCCCACGATCATCTCTTTCTATTACAGAGGACTTGGTAGGTGGATGTGACTTTTTATGACAAGTCTGAAAATAAACACTGGCCAATATACCTAAACAGAAAAAAGAAATTAGGGCACCTGGGTGGCTCAGTGGGTTAAAGCCTCTGCTTTCGGCTCAGGTCATGATCTCAGCGTCCTGGGATCGAGGCCCGCATCGGGCTCTCTGCTCAGCAGGGAGCCTGCTTCCTCCTCTCCCTGTCTCTCTGCCTGCCTCTCTGCCTACTTGTAATCTCTCTCTGTGTCAAATAAATAAATAAAATCTTTAAAAAAAAGAAAGAAAGAAATTAAGATAATTCTGGACATGAGAATATTCATTAAAATATATACAATATGCTCTGCTTGTTTTCATGGGGTTGTGTAATGGAATTACCTTTTTGTGAGTAACATGGTGATATTTTTTCCCTGAAACGTCTATCATCTGAAAAGTATTAAAGAGATCAGCACAAAGGAGGTAGGGGGACTATTTTCAAGGTCTCCCTAGAGACCCTCCCAAGACACTCTTTTCAGGGTGTCTATTTTCAAGCCCAAAAGAAGCCTGTGGGTACAATCCATTCTGTAAATGAATTAAAAGGTTATTTTTAAATCCTTCTGTTATTGTGATTGTGGGATATTATGAGACTTAGCTGTTGAATTACCGTGTGACCCTGGCAAGCCACTGAACCTCAGTTTCCTAACCTATAAATGAAGGTTAAAAACAGCAGGAGTGTGGATGAGGGCACATTCCCTCAAATGCTTATAAGGCTTTTTGCAAAATATAAAATGTTGGTAATCACTTCCCTAGCAAGAACTCACTTGCTATAAAATGACATGGCTTGCTCAGTTCTTGGGAAAGCACTCCGGCCAAGTGGCATTCTCTTCCCTGAATGCATTGTGTGTTGAACAGCATTCTCCCTTCAACGAGCAGAGTCTGAAACCAAACACAAAGGTTCAATTACTGTGACATTTCTCTTCTAGGGTGAGCCCGTATTGGCTCCGATAAAAGGAGTCCCAATTAAGCGGCAATCCTCTGAGGATATGTTTATGTTTTGCTAATATGGAAGAGTCTGTGAGGGGCTGTGGATGCTAGCCATTGCCTAAGTCTGAGGGGACTTCGTCTCTTAGATCATTCTCCTTATTTTCCATTTCCTTTTCTCCCCATCTAGCATTTTTCGTCATTCGGCGAAGCCCCCCTCAACTCTATGAACTAACACCAAGCCCCAGAGTTTCCTCTTGATGGAAGCCCTGATAGTCCAACCTCGCTCTACATTTTCAGTCTGCCAGTTGCTAACATATTACATGACCAGCTGAACCACAGAGCTAGAATAAACAGAATGCACTTTAGCATACAGGGATATTTTGCAAGAGATATATTCTCAAGTCTTGGAAACTTAACTGTGTGTTACCATATTGTCTTCCTTATGCTCCTTCTGTTTCTTAATTTCACACATCACTCCATTCTTTGAAGAAATTTTCCCCCAATGTGTTAAGAAACTGAGTCATGTCCTAAATTCTGTGGAAAAAAAAAAAAAAACAGGAGGGGGGGAGGAGGTTTGTGTCTGCAAAGAGCAATCTTGTTTTCTCTCGATAAGTTAGTCGACCTGGTCATTTCACATTTGAGTTCATGCACATAAAAGTGCTTTGAAAATTCCAGAGCCGCACAAATAATGTGTGATTCCAGGATTCCTTTTCAGTTGGTGGGCTAGAAATGGGTCACACGCCAGGCCTTTTGTACTCACCAGTCTCGTTTTAGGTGAAGTGGTTTCTCTGAAGTTCTCCAGCTGAAGGCATTTCAGCTTTAATAGGTCACTTTTTGCTTTGAGTGGTACGGAGGTCCTCGTTTGCAGAGAGATGACCCTCACAAGCCTTGTTCAAACCACAGGAGCTGGGGATGATCCACTAATCGGTGGATCACAAAATCAAAGGATCTCTCTATGAATCTTAACATACATTTTCTTATTCTAAATCAGTGGCTTTACTAGTCATATGGCAGGCCAGCCTTTCAGACTAATAATCTCTCTCACAGGAATGGCTTGGTTTTTTTTTAAAGAATGAAGTCTCTCTGATCTCAGAAATAGAGGACTGAGCTATAACTAAAAACTGTTGTTGAAGCCGGTGATTTTTTTTCACCTTCATAATTCTGCGTTTCTCAGCTACATTCAGTGCTGTCCTGACATATGTTAATCAATGCATTTGTTACCACACAGCTTGACTATTGCATTTCTCTGGTAGTTGGCTTATCATCGGCTATAATTATTTCAACTCCAATTAATTCTGAACTTCTTTGCAAGGTTATTTACTTGCTTTAAGCAATAAGACAACATGACACCTCTTTGATTTCTAAGCATCTGGTCAACTACAAATTGAATTCAGTGCCCTCTTCTTTGCTTGAGCAGTCTATTTCAGTGACCCTTCTCATTAGATCCCTGGAATTAGTGGTCATTGGCTAGCCTGCTTGAAAAACGAATGCCAGTGAAAGAAGTCCTCTCAACATGAGGGTGTTGAGGCCTGCAGAAGCAACACTTGAAATAACACCAGATCCCATGAGGGGAACAAATGAAACCTGCTATGTTGGTGTGGTCATCCAGGAGGACGAGAACAGAACAGGCGGTCTTGGTGCTGGACCCCGCTGAGGGAAAGAAGAGAGACCTGTTACGTTCCGGGTATTATTTTAGGTGGCCTATTACCATTTAGATCCTTTGCTCGTCACCACAAGTTTTAAGAAGGAAGAATGATTAGCCTTCCGTAACAGACGGACAAAGGGAGCCTCAAAAAAGTTAAGGAGGGTCTGGCACAAGGCCACACAACTAGCAGGTGGCAGGACCCAGAATGGAATTTGGGCTTTCTAACCACAATACCACTACAGAAAGGGCTGGAAGTAGCAAGCCAAATTTTAGAACTTCTGTGTATGGTGAAGTGGGAATAGCGCACCCAAGAGGTAGGAAATGCAAGGAATCGGAATCAAGAAGAAATGAGCCCTAAAACACAAGTCCTAAAGCAAGAGTGTTAATTGATAGGCAGAATGATATATGTAGATGGATCGAGATGGGCCCAGAGTCTTTTTCTGTAAAGAACCAGATTGTAAATATTTTCAGCTTTGCACCCCTTACAGTCTCCGTCTTAACTGCTCAACTCTGTTTTTGCAGTGCAAAAGCAGCCATGAACAATATGTAAACAAATGGGCATGGCAATGTTACAAGAAAGCTTTATTTACAAAAACAGGATGTGGCTTTGGGGCTCTCATTGCAGACCTCCTAGTCCACAGATTAATGTCTCCAAACGCAGGCTTGTACCATCCCCCTGGGGGTTGTTTGGAAATGGAGGATTGATTATCACAGTTGTAGTTGCTCAGAAAGAGCTACTGGCATTTAGTAGATTCTGGCCAGGGACCCTGAGGATCCTGCTCAGATCCTGGGCCAGGCTCATCTAAGCTAGAATTTTCCCCACCCTAATGACAATAGCATCTCCCTCAAGAACCACTAGATTGGCAGATGTGACAACATGTGCATTCAAAGTCAAAACCCTTATTTTCATTCCACCTCACAAGGATCAGCGATAGGACATGGAAGACATAAGACCTTCCGGAAAGAAGAGGGCCTTTGGAATGAAACCAGTCTGCTCTGTGTACAGTTTTCCTGCCTGGTACCTGTGTGTTTTAAACAAGTTCTCTGATGTGTGTGGTACTTGGCTCCTGTCAATAAATAGGGAATAGTCATAACTCCCTCATCAAGTTGCTATAAAGATTTAAAGAAAAAACACATGTGAAAGGACTCACATAGGGTATGGATTGGGTAGGCTCACACTATCCAATAGAAACATAATGTGAGCCACATATATAATTTTAAAAGGTCTAGTGGCTACATTAAAAAAAGAAGGAAAAAGAAATAGGTAACAGTAATTTTAATAATACAGTGTATTTAACCCAATATATCAAAAATGTTACCATTTCAACATACCATCAATATCAAAAATTATTCATGAGATATTCTGTATTCTTTTTTCTATTTAAGTTTTCAAAATCTAGTATGTACTTTGCAATTAGAGCATTTCTCAATTTGGAAAAGCCATGTTTTAGGTGCTCGCTAGAACACGTGGCTGGTGGCCACTGTCTTGGTTAGCTCATGTGGAAGGTCTGAGTTCAGGTTACATCCTCCCCTTTCCTTCCATTTCCAACAGGACACGGACTCCTAGTCAATGTGGAAAGTCTTTTTTGTCACCTACCCCTTTCTCTAACCTACGGATGGAAAGTAGCCCCCAGTGTTATAGAATGGGATCTCCCAAAGCTTTCCAGATCTTAGTGATGAAGCGCTTCCCAGACCAGAGGGCCCAAATTTAACTGAATGCAAAATTAAAAGAGCTGTACTTGCTTACCATTAAAATTCCCTGATATCCAAGAAACAAATATCACCAGAAGGCCTGTATTTGGTGGTCCTCTTCAGCAACCTCTATCTCGGACCATTTTCTCAATAGCAATGTAATAAATTCTGATCACCCAGGAGTATCTTGTAACTTCAATATTCCGACTCCAAATAAAGACAGACTTCCAAGAAGTCTAGCGGAAGGGTAGTCACAGAGTCACACAATGGGTTGGAAATGATTCGACAAAGCCTGTCGGTGGCCCATCGAGGTTTACGATTAATCTAGGTTTCATCATCAGCATGCTATAAAGGTTCAGCTCTTCTATTTTTCCTTATGAAATAAATGAATTCCTTCCCTGTTAGCGTTTTGAATATCACCCGTCCAAAAAGGATAGGGAAAGAACATCCGTGTGTATGGGTGCGTGTACATTCTTAATGTCTGTATGTTGCACAGGTTCCCCTGTTATGCTCCTGTGCCCCATGCTTCCTTTGGCATAGATGGTTCAAAGCGAAAAGATGGAAACCCAGAAGTTCTCCCCCTCTTCCTTGCTCTAATGATTTGGAGCTGAATTCACCGAGAAGGAATAGGAATACATTTCTAGCTTGGAGTGTTACGGAGGTGCCTACAGCTCGCAGGGACTTTGATGAAAGCAGATGCTCTCGCCCTAGCGGCGCTAGTCTGCAGCTTCCAAGCCGACTGATTGAAGCCGGCCCCGCTTGGAGAGACGCAGGTCTTTTTGGGATCAGCAGTTCAGCAAAAATGCTGTTTTGTTTGATTCACTTTTCTACCCTAGTAAAATCCTTCCTCCACCTCTTCCACTCCCTCCACCCCCCAGCCCTGAAGACTTTCCTTTTCATCTTTGTGTCTGTTTGTTTGTTTTGAGCAAAAGGCAGGATGAGAAAGGATACTATTTGCTTAGTTAAAAGGACTTTTGTTCAAAAACTTGCTCCTCCTCATATAACGGTGGTTGTACCACTTGAAGCAATTGGGTCAGACTCTATCAATGTCCCCAGCCCTTGCCCTGAAACTGTCTTTGTCACACACACGTACAAGCACACAGACACCCCCACCAACTATTGGTTGGGAGATCTAAGAAACGAACATATTTCTAAACAATGTACTTTGGGACAGTTCCCGGAAATATTGATCTGGCAAAAGGCAGGAGAGGCTAATGAATTTCAATCCATATGGTCTGCTAATTAGGGTCTTGTGAAGGCTGGAACACCTATCGATTAACCTGTTTAATATCTTAAAACCAGTGCCTCGACACGGATAATGCCTGCCCCACTGCTCTCCAGAAGAACAATGTCATTGTTTGTTTTGCACATGCCAGGAGGAAGTCTCTGCTGATTCCCTA
This sequence comes from Ailurus styani, assembly GCA_002007465.1. NCBI lineage: Eukaryota > Metazoa > Chordata > Mammalia > Carnivora > Ailuridae > Ailurus > Ailurus styani. Next base: position 3,552,130 of record LNAC01000147.1, read on the forward strand.
GATGACAAAGGTGCAGCCAGGGCTTTCTCTCTCCCTCTTTGGCAACAAGAAAGCTGCCCCTCCAGATGATAGGGTCCTTCCCCCTTCCTGCAGGTAACTGTCAGTCAGGCGGGGTGTGAGGTATGATAATTCCATCTGTGCCATTGGGATTGTCAGCTGCATTGTTCTGCTCAGTGTGCTGTGGATTGTGAAAAACAACCAGGACGGATGATTTTAAGTAATTGCTCTGACAGAGACTGATTACTACAGTAACAACAGTCAGTTATAGTTAAGGAGTAGCCTTGGCATATGGTCTACATTTGATGTGGGAAGGAGAGTGGGGGAGAGGAAGGAAAAAGCTTTATAATTTTACAGATTGCTTTATGTTTTGTAATGACTGAGTTTTCTTTTCCTTTACTTGATTTGGAAAATATCACCAACAGAAGCCTGAAAAAAAAATCTAAATATTGTTACAGATAAAGGAATTGAAAGAACATATTTAGCTGCTATTAAGATAAACCATAAAACGATTAGGATTTGTAAGACCAATAATTATTCACTGCCACAGCATTTATTGTTCTGTGTATTGGGGTTTGTTTGCAACTTTGTGCGTTCAGTGATCACCCTTTGTGAAATCTTGGCCATTCACTGATTGCATAAAACCATTGCATTCATTTTGAAAGATGAATCATTAACATCAGTGGCTAACCTCCAAACTACTCTGATATTTCATTCATAAAAAATACGTGAACAAAACGTATTATTTGATTTACATATCTTTTACAAAATACTGTATATCTAATACTTAATATAATAAAATAGACTTATCTGTTTTTGCTTAATAAGAGAATAGTAAAAATAATCACAAACATATTTCACATCCACATGAAAAAATATACATTTGCCCTAAACAAACTTGAAAAGCGAGATTTACTTTACCTTTGTAGCTACACATAGAGAAACAAAGAAATTAATAGGTTTCAGTCTAGCTGGGTTTTTAATTTTTATGCCATTCTTATTTTAAATTTTTTATAATACCCAAGAAGTGGCACATGAGATTATATGCAGAGCAATGAACTAGAAAGCTCCTTCAAAAATAATAGAAATGATAGTGATTTTTTAAAATAAATGGTAATATGCTCAATAAAATAATTCAATACCAGATAAATAAGAAAGTCTTTGGAATAAAAATTAGGGTAATAATTTAACACTGTGAAAAGTAAGTATGATAAAGTACATCTGAAGGACATTAATTACTTATACGTGTGTGAGCTATTGTTGGGCACATAATGGCTGATCCATTTGCCAGCAGAGTCACGCTGCTCCCAGTATTTTAACTCATTACTTTGTAAATCTCTTCTGTGATACCTTGAGGAAAAAAAAGGTGCTATTTTAAACCCACTCCTATTTAATATTAATTAGTGTTAAACCAAATAATTTTCACACCAATTATTACTTAAACAAAGGAAAGTGCTGGACTAACTAATATTTTCTAATATGTTGGGGACTAGCTTGTGTTTGAGAATTTCCAATAGGGTTGTGAATATCACCTTCATTTCCAAAGGAGAAAATGAGAGGCTGTGATTGGATGGCTCATACAGTCAGGCTTTCCAAGCTATTTCCATGTATGAAGAAGTCTGTGAGTCTCAGGAAGTTTAGAAAAATAGAGGGTCTTTTCTTTTTTCTTTTTTTTTTTTTTTTTTTCCCTTCAGTGATTTGGGTCATGACCTGCCTATGAAAAAATGCAAGTCACATTGCAAGTTGACCTTCCAGCTATTGCAAACCATCCATACTAAATAAAATTCTCTGCTGGGAAACTGGTTACTGCTCAAGAACACTATAGCAATTGGTTCTAAATAGCGCAGTTACTTAGGATTTTTTGCTTGCTAAAAANGGTTACTGCTCAAGAACACTATAGCAATTGGTTCTAAATAGCGCAGTTACTTAGGATTTTTTCTTGCTNCAGACCTGTACCCCTTGGGCAAATAATAAAAATAAAATTTAAAAAAAAAAAAAAAAGAAAAAAAAAAGAAAANACTTAGGATTTTTTCTTGCTAAAAATCATTCTTCTCAAATATGCTTGTCACCCTCTAAACATCCATGCTTCAAAGAGCTGACTGCTTACCCATTTAGTTGAATAAGCAAATTGGTCATAATAAATTCAAATTAAATTTCTTCCTTCAAGATTTTTGGAAAATCTTTTTGGAACAATATAGTGCAAAGATTTTTTAATGGAAATTCTCTTAATGAGTTATGAACTAAATGAACATGTTTATACTAAGGATAATATTTTATAAACTGAACCTAAAACCTGATTATTTTGCCCTAGACATTAAAGTTCATAGTCTGTTTTTCAAATGTTGTAAAAAAATTAACATTTTGAAAAGTATTTCTAATGTTTTCTCAGATTTCACTCTTTACTTTCTATTAAAGTCCAGTCTTTTCCTATAATTTTTTCCTAAACTAAACTTCCCATGTTTGGATAAAAGCAGGGAATTAAAAATGAATTTGAGGAAGCAGGTAACACCTTTGGTAAACTGAATTTTGATAAATTGTATTTTAATCTCTTTGAGGACCTTAAATACATATACAGATCCACAGAATGTAGTTAAGAATTTAAATCATTCTATATTCTTTAATTCTTCTAACTCAGCCTTTTTTTTTTTTCAATCATCTGTGACATTGTAATTCATGCCAAAACCTAGAGGCTTTAAACAATAGCAATGTATTATTTCTAGTGATTTTGTGGGTCCAGAATTTGGGCAGGACTCAGCCCTTCTGTTCTACCTGCCATTAACTGAGGTCACTCACTCAGCTGGCTTTTAGCTGCCACTGGGCTGAGTTGAAACATCCACGAAGGCTTCACTCACACAGGTCTGGCATTTCATTGCTCATTTACTTGCCCCCCCACCCGTGTGTAATATTTCCTCATTCAGTAGTCTTGCTCAACTTTCTTTATATCGTGGTGGTTGAATTCCCCAGAAAGATGTCTGTCCTCTTAAAGGTTAGACCCAGACCTGCCACAGCATCACTTTTGTTACATTCTGTTTTGCAACACAAGTCTAAATTTAGGCCATCCCTGATTCAAGAGGAGGAGAAATAGAGTCTATCCAAATAAGAAATGCGGCCTACATATATAGGGAAGGGACAAATTAATGGAAGACAACTTTAGAAATCATCTCCACACCTCCTAAGAAACCACTTATTAATTTGATCAAGATGAGAAAATATTTCACCCATACAAAATAAAATTGATTTCCTTAATTTCATTAGTTACCTATCATAGAGAATGATGGACTAAAAAAAATATTTGCTTTGTATAGTAAATTTTGATCCCTTTATACATATCTGTCTATATTTCTTAATTTTTTTTATTTTCAACTTTACAAGATGTTTCATGTTGCAAAACACATTCTTCTCTAAGACTCTTCATTCTGTGGGTTGATAAGACCAGAGTGCATTTGTTTTCTAAAAACATATTTGACCTCATCCTGTTCTCATTATTTCTCAAAAATAAAAAGATTTAAAAGTTATTTTTCTAGCATTAGGTCTAGTCAGTGGAATCTCAGAACATATTATACAGGTTAGGTTCAAATAATTTCTAAATACATTAATAAACAAATGATTTGTTTACAGGTTCTCCTCTGAAACAATTTTTGTTGCTTCTTCAAATGAATGAAGCCATAGAAGAGAGTACTTGTTTGACACTAGACTGATTTGCTTTTAAATCTTCCTTTGATCAGTTATAAGGTTAATGGTTTTTATTCATTTTTAGAATGAAGATGTGCTCACCTACTATGCATGGATGTAGGGAGGATTAAAAGATGGCATCTGTGAAATTCTTAGCTCAGTCAGTGAACATAACCCTCATTGAGTGGTAGCTTTTAATATTAAACTCTTTCAAGTCAAGAGTTTTGAAAAAATAACCTATTTTTAATTGGTTTGCTTGTCAAATATGTGGATGTAAAAAAGATGATTATTTCAACTTTCCTAAACCTCAAGAAAATAGGAGCTTTGATAAACTTTATTTTTCATTGGAATGGATATGTTCATGATCACAAGTCTCCCCAAAGTGGGTATTATTGGAGTGTCTGGGTGGCTCATTTGGTTAAGCATCTGACTCTTGTTTTTGGCTTAGATCATGAACTCACCCCCCCCCCATCACCCCTAGCTGTGCTTCATGCTCAATGGGGAGTTTGCCTGAAGATTCTCCCGCCTCTGCACCTCCCACTGCTCGTGCTCACACATGCATGAGATCTCTCTCTCTCTCTCTCTTTCTCTGTCTCTCTCAAATAAATAAATCTTTAAAAAAATAAAAAATAAAAATAAAAAGGTATTATAGTCAAATATATTTGGGGAATGTTATATGCTCCTGCTTGTCTCTTAGAGAATAATAATATATATGAAAGGATATAGAATATTTCATGTAAAAATGAAAAATATCCTTAAGTTTTTAAATTTACCATTACCACAACCTTTTGTAAAATCTAAATACATAATAGTTTAACCAAATCATGAGATTAAAAATCAATAACTCACCGTACAGGGAGATATTACTTCAGAGATATTGCAGGTTCAGCTCCAGACCACGACAATAAAGTAAATATTGCAATAATGTGAGTCAAATGAATTTTTTGGTTTCCTAGTGCATATAAAAGTTATGTGTACACTATACTATTGTCTATTAAGTGTGCAATAGCATTATGTCTAAAAAATACACATACCTTAATTATAAAACACTTTATTGCTAAAATATGCTAACCATCATCTAAGCTTTCAGCAAGTCATAACCTTTTTGCTGGTGGAGGGTCTTTCTTCGAGGTTGATGGCTGCTGAAGTTTTGGGGAGCTGTGGCAATTTCTCAAAATAAAACAACAGTGAAGTTTGCCACATACATTGTTTCCTTCACAAGCCATTTCTCTGTAGTATGTGATGCTATTTGATAGAATTTTACCCACAGTAGAACTTCTTTCAAAATTGGAGTCAGTCCTCTTAATCCCTGCCATTGTTTTATCAACTAAGTTTGTATACTATTCTAAATCCTTTGTTATCATTTCAATGAGCCTCATAATATCTTTACCAGGAGTAGATTCTATCTCAAGAAACCACTTGCTTTGTTTATCCATAAGAAGCAATTCTTCATCCATTAAATTTGTGTCATAAGATAGAGGCAATTCATGGCCATCTTCAGGCTCCACTTCTGATTCAAGTTCTCTTGTGATTTGCTATGTCTGCGGATACTTCCTACATGGAAGTCTTGAAACCCTCAAAGTCATCCATGAAGGCTACAGTCAACTTCTTCCAAATTCCTGTCCATATTGCTATTTCGACCTCTTCCTATAAATCAGGAATGCTCTTAATGACATCTAGAATGATGAATCCTTTCCAGAATGTTTTCATTTACTTTGTCCAGCTCCATCAGAAGAATCACTATATATAGTAAGGCAGTGATAACCTTACAAAATCTATTTCTTAAATAATAAGACTTGAAATTCAAAATTACTCCCGGATCCACATGCTGCAGAATGGATGCTATGTAAGTAAGCATGAAAACAGCATTAACCTTGTTATGTATCTCCGTCGGAGTTCTTGGGCCACCAGGTACATTGTCATTGAGCAATCGTATTGTGAAAGGAATCTTTTGTTCTGAGCAGTAGGTCTGAACAATGGGCTTAAAATATTCAGTAAACCATGTTGAAAATAGATGTGCTGTCATCCAGGCTTTGTTGTTCCATTTATAGAGCATAGGCAGAGTAGATTTAGCATAATTCTTAAGGGTTTTTAGCCGTAGGATTTTTTGGAATGGTCAATGATCTTGGCTTCAAGTTCAAGTCACTAGCTGCGTTAGACCCTAACAAGAGAGTCAGCCCACATTTCGAAGCCAGGTATTAACTTCTCTTTAGCTGTGAAAGTCCTAGATGACATCTTTTTCCAATATATGACTGTTTAATCTACATTGAAAAGCTGTTGTTTAGTGTAGTCATCTTCATTAATGGTCTTCGCTAGATCTTCTGGAGAACTTGCTGCAGCTTCTATATCAGCACTTGCTGCTTACCTTGTACTTTTCTGTTGTGGAGATGGCTTCTTCCCTTAAATCCTTGTGAACCAACCTCTGTTAGCTTCACACTTTCCTTCTGCAGCTTCCTCACCTCTGACAGCCTTCATAGAATTGAAGAGAGTTAGGCTTTGGCTTAAGGGAATGTTGTGGCTGGTTTGATCCTCTATCTAGACCACTCTAATTTTCTCCATATCAGCAAAGAGTCTGTTGCTCTTTCTTATCATTTGTGTGTTCACTGAGTAGCACTTTTAGTTTCCTTCAGGAACTTTTCCTTTGCATTCCCAAGTTGGCTAACTGTTTGGTGTAAGAGGCCTAGATTTCATCCTATCTCAGCTTTCTACATGTCTTCCTCAGTAAGCTTAATCTTTTCCAACTTTTGACTTAAAGTGAAAGATACAAAACTCTTTCTTTCACATGAATACTTAGGGGACATTGTATGGATCCTAACTGGCCTTATTTCAATATTGTACCTTAGGGAATAGGGAGGCCCACAGAGAGGAAGGAAAAGGCATAAGCCAGGAAAATGGCCAGTCCGTGGAGCAGTCAGGACACACACATTAATTAAGTTCACCGTCTTATATGGGCACAGTTCATGGTGCCCCCAAAACAATAGCAATAGCAACATCAAAGAGCACTGATCACAGATCACATTAACAAATACAATAATAATGAAAAGATTTGAAATATTGTGAGAATTACCAAAATGTGGCACAGAGACAGGAAGTGAGCAAATGCTATTGGAAAAATGGCGCCCATAGACTTGCTCTCACAGGGTTTCCACAAACCTTCAATGTGTAAAAAAATGCATTTCATGTGAAGTCCAGTAAAGTGAAGTGCAATAAAGTGAGGTAGGCCTGGATGGTCTCTGCACTTTGGGGTCTGTTTTGTTTTTGCTTTTTTTCTCTACAAAAGTGGCCATAATGGTTCAATTTGGAGATACCCAATAAACTTGAGCTTATACTAAATAACCAATGAAATCTATATATTTTAAGAGGTTCATAAGAACTCAGGGTCATTGCTAAGAACATCAATTCTTGTATCCTTCTAACAAACTTTAATACACTGTGTAGAATTTTATGTCCTTAGACTAATAGGTCCCAGACTACTATGCTTTAATAGTTGAGGTGTATCTATCTATCTATCTATCTATCTATCTATCTATCTATCTATCTATATCTATCTATATCTATCTATATATATATATATATATATATATATATATATATATATATATATATATCTGACCATAAAACAGAAGATATAGGTTGACATAGAGATATAGAGATATAGAGATAGATGGGCATTTATCTCTTATGGTCAGCTCAGTCCTCGTGGTATGTCTGTTTTATAAGCTCCCTCCTCAATTGCTCCCTGGAATTACTGAAATTTAAGGGAAGAGACAAGATTTACAGGAGAATCAAATGATCAATTTTGTTAAATCAGTAACTTCAATTTTATCCTCAAAATACTTCTATAAACTCTGCCCAGGGCATAGTTGTCTAACCCATAGAAGAAAATCCTGATGTTTTATGACAGTTGTTTTCTTTAATTGTATATTCTCTTTCCCACCACTCATTTATTAATTTGTAACTGCAAAGGCACAAATGCCTTTATATTCTGACATATATCACAATATGTATCACAGAGGAGCTGCCATAGAATCAGACAGAGAGATGGATAACTGTAGCTGGTGGATGGTAGGTAAATAGAAGGAAGAGAGAGGGGCAGAGAAAGGAAGGAAAGCAAGGATGAAAGGGAGAAAGAGAAAGGAGGGAAGAGAAAGGACAAATGTACATGTTCATAACTGTTCTAAAGGATCGTGTACAAGTCTACATAAAATTAACCAAAAGTCCTTTTAAGTTAAGAACCAAATAAAAAATCCTGTGATGAAAACTAATACGCGTAAATAAGAATGAAAGATACACACATTAATTAGTTATTTGTTTGTTTGCTTCTCTCATTAGAAATAAAGTCTTTGCTAGTGAGGTCAATGTCGTCACATAACGCCTGGCACAAAGGAAGTTACTCTTCCTAAGTTTGTTCAATGGACAACTTTATTAGGCATATATTATAAAATGTATGGTTTCATCTGAAAAAGGTTTGTCAAGCAATCCAAAAAAAAAAAATTTGACATAGTTCTTACGTAAAGAACAAACTTCACATATGTCTGATGCTTAAGGATCCCATGAAACTCTGGTATCTTGAATTCCCGGTCCATGCTTTTGTGGATGGAGCAGCGCCAGAAAGGGGAAGTCCTTTAGGAGTGAGTCTCAAACATTGCGACATTTTGCTCCCTAGAGCAAACAAACTTTTCTTTCAGTATGACAGAAGACATCAGTTCTAAGGAAATATTTGGGTGAAACATTTCATCCAAGGAATCAATTTAGCCGTGTAGAAATAACTACCCGCAAATGCATGCATCAATTTATTCTTTTTGGAGACGTTTGTCTAACACAGGTTAAGTCAGACTAAGTCAATGAGGGAGCATGTAAATTTGAATGACAAACAGAATACATGTCTCATTTTGTTGAGATTTTTCCAGAAGAATAACATTTAGAAAAACAACAACCTGCACTCTCCACTTCTACGCAAAGACTCTAGCTACCTCACAAACTTCATGCATTAATTCTGCTGGATTTCTTGTGAGGTGAAGCAAGATCAAAACAGCATAAAAGGGAAGCAGTGGGAGTAACATGGTTTTTTTCAACCTTAGATTTCCTTAAAAAAAATGGTTTTTTTTTCATTTTCCAGAGATGAATGTGTTGTCTTCCTTAGAGAATGGGATGCTTAATACTACTTTTGAAAAAATACTAAATACTAAAATACTAAATACTATAATTTAGCTAAAATAGGGAAGCAAAGGGGAAATGATTGAAAACTTCTGCATGGTAAAAGAGGGAAGAGGAAAAGAAAAATCACAGGCAGGATACTAGTTACAAGTTAAGTCCTCTTAACTGATTTATTTTACCGTTTTTTGTTCAAGTAACCTATTTAAAAACGCATCCATGCATAGATTGCCCCTATTATTAATAGTAAATGTACATTTCAACCTGTCAAGTTTTTCTAGCCCCACTTCTGCAAGGATTTTTTTTTTTTTTGGTTTTCTTTTNGTTTTTTTTTTTTTTGGTTTTCTTTTTTTTTTTTTTTTTAGGAAAAAAATTTAAAAAGCAAAGGCATTTCCTAGGGCACATGCTGCCAGACACCCAGCATTTATCTTATCTCAGTTGATGACTTTCCTTTTATCCTGAAATGATTTGACAATGACTCTATGATTTCCTGTACAAATTACCCTTTGAAAGTGGCAGTGGCGCTTGGCAGCGATCTTCACTTAATTACTGAGTGGATTATTAGCATAAGGCTCCCCCCCCCTTCATTTCTTTATATCTTCTAGATTGCGTTGACAGTTCCCTTTCATTGCCTGCTTTAACTCACTGAATACTAAACATTATGCAGATTGCAGCTGAGAAGTACCCAGGCTACTCCAAACCCCTAGTCTGCACCAAAACCTTTTTGATGGAGAGTAATTTACAGGTCAGAAATCAATAGTGTGTCTGGGAAGTGCATTTGTGGGTTTTCTTAATTTAGATTGGGGTGGGGTAGCGCAAAGCACTAATGTTCAAAAGTGAATATTGCTCTGTGATCTTTCTGAAAAACAATTAGTTTTGTTCCTTCCTTTAATATCCTTGTCTTTAAATAGACTGAGATCTTGAGATTCTATTTCTCTTATACTCATTACCGCTACGGAACTTGGGAGCGGATTAAGGAGACCCTGTTTTGAGAAATGGTAAGTTTCACCCCTTATCAGCTTCTGAAGTCAGCAGTCCGATAAGCTGACCTCCTCAGCAAGTGTGAAGTGTTATTTATTGTTTGCCAGGCAAGACAAATGCAAATGATAAATTGCAAAGATCTCTCTGGCACTCTCAGAAGGAACCTTCTCTTCTGTCTTGGCTCCCATCTTTTGGCACAAATTTGCACATATGTCGGGCATTCTCCATCCAGATCTTTATCCTTTTTTTTTTTTTTCCCTCCCTGAACTGCATTCTAAAGCATCTTCCACATTTCCCAGGGTACAGTAGGGACACGGACCCCTTCCCATTTCGGCCTTATGGTATAGCTTAGTGCGTGTTTTTGTTTTTGTTTTTGTTTCTCTCCCTGTCTCTCCTTGGGAGGAGAATACAATACATGAGTGATTTCGGGACTCGGTGGAAGTGACACCAAAGCAATAGGAGTCAGCGCGGGTGGGGGGAACAGCTGGGTGCTGACTATGTCATCTCCATTCCAGGACTATCAACCACCAGCTTTATTCTTCTACTGTTACATCTGCTATGAAATTTGGGTCTTCCAGGTGGCAGCCCAACATGCTGTCCAGTGCTATGAGGCCATTTAAATGCTTTGAGCTAATGCTGCATATCCATTTTCTAAACAAGTTAGCAGATACCATATGCAGCAATTAAAGTTTTATTGAGTGGTGCCTGCTTACCATACTGAATTTGGATTGGCTACCATCTGTCTCAAAGCCTGTGGTACCATCCCTGTTGCTTGAGAGAGCATTTGTAAGGATAGGAGATTTTTCTCAACTTCTGAAGAAGCTGCTTGCATTATTTTTTTACAGGCAAGCCCACAAAAGTAGAATTGGCACAAATGAAAAGTACCAGACAATTAGAAGTTAGGATGAAATACATGTTTTTGAGTGGTATGGGCCACTACACCAAGAACACAGAATCTTGTAACTTCCACCCCAGCAATTTTTAATGGATAGGTCTTGCTGAATATGCTATTTTTCAGAGATAGGTTCTATGGGCAACTCAATGAACCAAAATTAGGCCTAGGCAAAGGACATGGGAATTGTTTTGCCTCTGTAAGAGCAAATGCAATTGTTCTCATTTTCTAGGAAAATATTACCTGGAACCACAGGGAAAAATTAATATATAAATTTACATTTTACTCATTCTACTGGTAAATCTCTATGGACACAAAGCTGTTTAAGATCAATCAGAGCTGAACAAAGAGTTTTGAAGGAAGCATTTATTAAAATTTAAGTAACACCTAAATACTTGAGCTATGATGGTTTACTAATATATTGTTAATGTTTGATGTTTTCTCAGACATATTTATCTTTATACCTTTGACCTTCATGAATACTCAGAGGGAAAAACATCTGATAGTGCAATTCAAAACCTCTTCAAAGTTTTAAAACAACGGCCTGAGTATTAGTGTGGACTAGAGAATAAGGACTAGAGACCAAATCTGATGACAAACTCTAGGTTGCATAGATCTTGGTTATATTGCTTAGTCTTTCTGAGGACCCTATTCCATAGGAAAAAAAATTGATGTTATCAAACCCTTGCTGTTGATTGTGTCCCTTTTAAACCTAATGAGAATTTCTGAGCTAAGGCTTTGAATCTTGAAAATAGCTGGTAAGTGAGAAGAGAAATAGCTTTTTTTTTTCCTAGCTTCATTGCATCATATGGTGATGCTGTTCATTAGGGCTTCCTCACTATTCAGGTCCTGGTGAGCAATGTCAAATTTCATGAGTGACAAGTTCATAGCGACACGGTCATAAGCCTCATCTACTTAGAGGAAATGCGATGTGCTTGAACAAAAACACTGAGTATGATTCAGGAGATCTGCATGTTAGCCTCAGAATTGCTATTTGCCAGTGAGGAAAATCACCAGGCCCTCTGAGTCTTTCTTCCTGTTCTGTAATATGGCGCTCAAAATCCACGTCCACTTCTCTTCGGATCACTGTGAGATTTCAAAAAGTCTAGAAGATTTCTGTAAATAATCATTGAAATCTGAATCGAAAAACAATTTGCAAATTGTAATGTCACAAATCCTACACAAACCTCCAACTGAAGGCCAAAGGTCATGTCTTTCACACAGCCTTTTAAATAACACAGATCCTCCATTTCTCCTCTGAATCCAAATAGTAATGTATTTGTACCTGTCGAAAGACAGTCTTCCCTCTCTCTGATAACCTAAGAGAGAAGATCCATGACAACCATATAAACTTTTGGTATTTCATTTGTGTGGTCCATAAAACTAAAGCATCGGCATTACATGGGAGCTTTTTAGGAACTCAGAATTTCAGGTCTCTCCCAGACCTACCAAATGAGACTGTGTGTTTCACAAGACCACCAAGTGAGTATGTAGAAATATTAAAGTTTGAGACACACTGCTCTGTACTGTGACTCTAGTTTTCTCAGGAAATTCCTCATTTTTTTTTCTATTTAAGATACTTACTATGAAAGAGCTTGTGGGACTTTGAAGATTGCTAGTACAACCGCATTATTCCAAGAATAAGAGAAAGAATATCCAAACTGGGATTCATATAAATTGGGATTTGCATAAGATTAAATGTCTGGTTTGCTTATGCTTTTGTTGTTTGTTTATCAATTATTGAGTCTTAGTGTGAATCAGACACTGTTGCAGGCATGGAGAATTCTTTCTGGAGTAAGCACAGGGTGGCTAGTATCAGAGGTCTTCTAGGCTAGAGGGCGCAGATGAAAGTTTGCTCACTCCTTTGAGATACCGCTTGAGTCACCCCACAGAAGTCTGATTCAGCCTGGTCTTACATTTGTCTTACATTTTTTCCAGACTCAAATACTTATTTATCTTCACTGCTGTAACATTGGAAAATCTCTGCTTAATGAATTTGGTGAAATCAAATGTCATTCTTTGGCTACTTGTATACATGAGAAAAATGGCTCATTGGTCCGCATTGCACCATAACATTGGCAAATACACCTTATCTGTGCTTCTCATCCATTCTCTAACCAGTGCCCACCCTAACTTAGATTATTATTATCATACAACAATTATAATAGTTAACATATATGGGGATGTCCCCCTGTGCCAGGCATGGTTCTAAGCATGTCCCATGTATTATCTTACTTAATCCTCACAGCCATCCTAAGAGGCAACATCATCTCCTTTTTACAGATGAGCTAATGGAGGCACTGAAAAATCAAGTAAGGGAGTAATAGAGATGCTTTCGAACTCTTGGCAGGCAGACTTTAAAGACTATCATTGTATATAAAGCCTTAAAGTAATGATTGTACTAGAATGATTTCCAATAGGATAGATTGTCTCTAATTATGTTTATTTCTATTCTTTCCTTAAAGTGGCAGATTTGCCACCAATGACAATGGAAGTTCTAGACACATTAGTCCCAAATAACTCTTCCAAAAGAATTAAACAAAGTAATGAAGATCTTAAGCTTAATTAAAGTACTCTCATTTTACTGACTGAAAGGTCAGTAGAAGGTCAGTAGAAGCCAAGAGGAACTACGGTTTCAATTATTTATTGACTACATAGTGTTCTTCTCCATGAACAGTAATTCTCTAAATTTTATAACCATAAATATCTTGTAGTCATTTTGTCTATAACACAACATTGAACGAATGCCCATGTTGCTCCCTTGCATTTGCACTCTAATGGTTTCCTAGAGTATGTGCTTCTTACCTTCTCTGTTACAGATTCTCATCATTGAGTCATTTGCTTCTAAGTAGCCTGAAAATGTATTTAGATCTCAATAGCCGATTAGAATTTTATGTAAAGTCTTGGTCACTCAAGTCAAAAGGGTGACCCTAACATCAGTCTAAGAGTTTCTTGCACCCATCTCCTTGCTCATTACTACCTCACTTTTATACTTGGACTTGACTATTGCATGGACAGAAGCCAAGTCTACAGAAGAGTAAACAATCTGACTACAGTAAGTTATGGATTAAAGTACCTCTTCCATGTGTTTTCACTCTGGAGCAATTTTCTGGTCACTCAGTTTATGCTCCAGTTTCTAACCTGCTTATGTTCTTTGTCTCCATTTCTCCATTTCTCTGATTGTTAGTATCCCCAGAGAAGGCAAGTTCAGAAACTGTGTTAAATAACTGTGTATTGGTGTTCTAGCAAAGTTCTATAATGCTGAAAATATTGATGGAAAATAAAATCTGGGGATTATTTACACCTTCAGTTTTCCTATTCTTCATGATCTGAGGCAATCAGTGCTGTATGCTCTATTGTCAAGGTCTTCTCAACATTAGAATACACAAAGGATATATTTAGCACACATTTTTTTTTTGAAAGAGACACATTTCTAGAACCTCACTGTAACACTGCTGGCTCTTGAAAAATTCCTCTGCAAGTCTGGACTATTTCCAAGAAGATTATGCAATTAATTAAACACCAAAGATCTCCTTATAAGGAAGTTTTACCAAAAATGGTCTCATGGTACATGCCCCAAGGTCATGTTGCGTATAGAGGCCCGAGGCAATTTCTTTCAATGAGCTCAAGATATCAGTCTATAACTCGTAGTCATTTCCACGCCTTGGCCTCTGCTTATAGAACTTGTCATTGATTGCAGTTTTGCCCTTGGCTCTACAAACGGCTTTGCTCAAACCTTTTGTTGCTAGCTTGATTTGCAGCTGCACAGATCTCTCAACAGTCCATAGGTGTGTTGCATTGCTTCAGAATCTTCTTTGGAGAGTTTTGTTAGCACTATATGCAATATCATATTCCTTCAACAATAATTTATTAAACATATGCTCTAAGAAATACCAAAATACTCATGACCAAAATCAACAAGGACCTTGTTGAAGATTTTGTATATCATCAGAGCTCCTTAGGGTAGAATAAGAGATTCTTCAGAACCTGTTTTCTGTTTTGATTCCAATTTCTTCCTTCTGCCAACTCTCCCCTTCAATCAATCTGAGTTACTTAGTCCCTGTAAGTAATAATAAAAACAAGTCAGACCTGAGCCTGGCAGGATATATTAATGGTTCCTGCACACTAACCAGCAAGTTTGGGAAATAATCTATGCTTGTGTCTCCTCGATTGTGAATATGGTGTGGTGAGATTTGTGAACTGGTAAGCATGTGCCCTTACCTGACTCCTTTTGGATGAGATCGGGCGAACATTGGCATGGGTTCCAATCACTGAACTCAGTGTTTCCATCAGCATCTCTAAAGAATGGAATACTAAGAGGAACTTCAGAAAGTAGACTTGGGCATCCTTGGCTTATAGCCTCAGTCCCTCTAGCTTGACCTTAATTTTCTACTAAGAATCTCTTAAATTTCCTCATATAAATCCTTTCTATGAATTCAGATTGTACCTAATAATAGAAAACACGCCTTTCCCAGAATACTTATTACTGCAGCCATGATTAGGCATCAGTTTGATCTGTGCAATCACAATTTGTGCTCTTGGATATGGCATTCTATACATTTCAAATCCCACACTTCTGTACCACTCCTTACAATTTCTTGGTTTGTTTCCTCTAACCCCCACCTGCACACTACAGGTCAGTCTCCAACCTAAGCCTTTCCCACTCTGTTTTCAATGTCCAACTTACCAGTGAGTGAGGTCATGACAATTAAGGTAAAAAGGAACATATGTGTACATCAAAATCAACAAGTCTACTATCAAATATCTGCTCTCCCACTCCTGCTCTATCTTGATAAATAGAAAATGTTCACTCACTTCAAATTAGGAGTTTTTTCACCTTTATGAATTATATTTAAGTCTTACCAATTATTTTCTGAGAAACAGAAGCAGAATACCAAGCTCAAAAGAGGAAAACAGAAATAAATCTAAGTCTCTGTTAAATACATATTACTTTCAGACAATATAATTTTAGACAATATAATTATATGAATTTTATCCAAGTCCTATCTCTACTCCCAAGTATCTCTTGAGTTTGAAATGGTCACTATCTATCTCACCACAGCTACAATTAGCATATCAGGTATATATAAAATCTCTCTTCTGGAATTTTGTAAACATCATCTAATTTGCCTCCCTGATTTTGTTCTCTTAGAATTCACATGCATCCTTTACCCAGATGGCCATCACGAATCTCTCTAAATCACTATTATAATCATGACTCTCATCCTTCTAGATCATCTCCTTTGTGAAATGACCCCTGATCCCATCTGCTCCTATTGTCTTCTCCTTCTTTACATAAACTTAAAATATGTTTTATATGTCCCTATGTATCTATGTATAAAGCAAAGGAAGTTACACAAATACCGAGTTGTCAGATTTCCTTACCAGTGGCATCTTTAATCAAAGAATACATGGTTAGAGGTTTGGCAATAGGACAGGCCTTTCACGGCCAATATTTAAGACCTGCTGCACCACAAGCTGTCTATTTTCATCAAAATTATGTCTTCCTCAGACAGTCATCTGCTCAGGTTCCAAGATGTTCTACCTGGGACGTACGAGCTGCTTGGAAGAGAAGAAATTTGGAGTTTCTCCAGGTGGGCACAAAAAAACAGAACTTCATTTGTTATTGATAACCCAAAACTTACATGTCTTCCACAGAGAATATTCAGTTTTCCTCTGCTTTCTTTTTTTGAGCTTGGGATTCTGCTTCAGTTTCTCAAACAATAATCATCAGCCACCAATGGTATTAATTACTGCAGTAATTGAGCACCTTCATATTTACCAGGTGCTGTATAAGCTCTGTACTTGTCATCGCATCCCCCCTGTGAGATAAGAAATATTAGCCCTAATTTTGGGGTGAGGAACCTGATAGTGAACTCACCTAAATGGTGAACTCACCTAGATAGTGAATAGAAATAATGAATGATGAATGGTGGATAATCTAACTCCAAAGCCTTTGCTCTTAACCACACCATCATGATACTTCCCTGATTCAACAATTAATTGACCGATGGTATTATTATTATTAATTATTATTATTAATATCTCCAGGTGAATGTCTCTTGTCACCTTTGTGTTGTTGGCAGAGACCCAGTGACAAGAATTCTCAAATTCTTGTCAATTATATCACATTGACTTGTCATGTTAAACAGGGCTCATATAAGACACTCAAGATACGTCTACAAGAGCCAGTATTATTTGAAGCTTCACAGACATTTGAACCATCTTATTATTTTGGTTCATACATATTTCAGGTTTCATTATTAACTTTCTTAAACTATTGTAATACCATTATCTACCCCTAAACAATTCCCTATAATTCCTTACTGACATGAAATATGCAGCCAGGGTTCAAACTTCCCCCAAGTTTGCCTTTGATGTATTATTTTCACAGTTGCTTTGTTCAAACTGGAATTCAAACAAGGTCCATAATTTTCACTTAATTGATGTATTCCTAAGTCCATTTTACTCTCTATGCCTTTTCTTTTTTTTTTTTTCCATTTATTTTTTTTTTAAGAATCTTAGTCTTGTCTTATAGGGTTGCTTCGTTCTAGAATGTATTGATTCCTTCCCTGTAGTGTCATTTAGTGTATTCCTCTATCCTTTGAATTCTCTGTAAACTGGTAGATGAATCTAGGCACTTGATGTGATTCAGTCAGATTTTTGTTTTAGGAGGTAGTAATATTTTACTTCCAAATTTCATAGGAGGGAGGATATTTTGTTGCAGTTATTTTCTCATTAATACCTTAACTCGTCCCTTTTTTTGTCTCGTGCAAGCTTCTTCCAGGGTCTTGAGTCCTTGTGACCCAACCCCAGGTGTTTCTGTTAGAGTTCTTGCTTTCTGGTGCTGCGAGATGCTTCATGTTCATCTTACAACTTTCAGTGTTCAGCTTGGAATCGGCCATTTGTCCAAGGAGCCCATTTTGAAGTGGGAAGCCATATGTTAAGGCCACAACCTGGGGGCTCCAGATATTCATGTTTCTAGATTGGAAATTGTTTCCAGGTGTTTTTAAAAGACAGAAAATTTTTAAGTTTTGTTATTCAAATTTTTTAAGCTGCTTACTTGATTTATCTGTTATAGACGTAGTAGTTTCAGAATAACAATAACCATAAGATTGTTAAAAACTATGTAAGATTTTTTTCCTAGCTTTTTACTTACTATATCCTTAGGATATATACCACTAGGGATAAAGAGAGATAGTCAAGCTACTGAATTTTAAAGTTACCTGAAGCAGTGTCTTAGGTCTTCATCAAGCCATTAACTCAACAAACAGTTCAGTTCATTTGTTTAATCTTGCTTTTAAATTTTAAAGACTCCCTTTTATTTTCATTTTAATTTAACTGTGTCATATAATCATATAAAATATAGTTCCAAAATTAGATCAACCAAACAAGGTAAATTCAGAGAAGAGCCTGTCCTTTCTCTCATGTTTCCTTTCCCCCCTTAGAGGTAACAATTGGGTCGATTTTAAGGTTTATTTTTACAACCTTAAATTTAAGAAAATTCATATATGTTTATAAATACTCAGAGATAAATAGAAGAATGCTATATGTACTTTTTTCAATCTTGTTTTTTCACTTACCAGATCCCAAATATCATGTCATAAAAGTTTATAGACATATCCTTCATCTTTTAATAGATGCACAACATTCCACTGTGTGGATGTGCATGGTTTCTTCAACTGGCCCCAGTTACAATAAACATTTAAGATATTTCCATTGCTATTGGAAATAGCATAACAAATCGTTCTATGTGTATATCTTTTATATTTTTCTATTGTATCTTTAGAATATATTTCTAGAAGTGGGCTATCTGGGTCAGATGATAAATACATATAGGAATTTGCCAGATATTATCAAATTCCCATGAATAATATATGAAAGTACCTTTTCCCTTCAGCCTTACCAGTTATGCTGTCAACTTTTGGATTTGTTTCCTAATTGGCATTTCTTTACTATTAGTAAGGTTGAACATCTTTTCATATATTCAAGAATTAGTTGTACTTCTTTTCTGGCCCATTTCTCTAAGAAGTTTGGGTTTTTTCCTCTTTATTTTTTTAGAAGCTCTTATTTTACTAGGAATATTAACCTTTTGATGGTGAAGTGAGTCCAATTTTTTTTTCAGTTCATCATTTGTCTTTTTACATTACTTATGTTTTATTTTTTATGCCATGCAGAAGTTTTTGCTTCTTTCTTTGATCAATTAATTGTATTTTGCATAATAATATATATAAATATTTTCCTTTATTGGCTTTGGATTTTGAGTCCTACGTAGGAAAGTTTACCCCATTGCCAGTTTGTAGATGAAATCCTCATGTTTCCTTTTAGAGTTTATATGAGTTAATTACTTACAATTACTCCTCTTAATCCATACTAATTCAGCGTAATAGGTAGTATGAGAATTAGATCCAATCTTACTGTTCTGTATGGCTATCTAGTTATCTTCACTCACTTAATAAAATTCCATTCTTTCATGACTAATTTGAGATAGTGCTTTATTGTATACTAAGTTGAACCTATTTCTGATTTTATAACATGTTATATTAATTTATCTGTCTATATTCATGAGACAACATATATTGCTTTAATTAGAGAGGCTTTAAAATATATATTTAATCTGGTAGGGTTGGTTCCCCCTCATTGCTCCTATTTTTCAGGGTTTTCCTGGATGCTCTTCCTTTTTATGCTCTTCCAAATAAATTTTATAATCAAATTGTCTAGGTCCATAACAAAACATGATGGTGTTTTTATAGAGACTGCACTGAATTTATAAATTAACTTAGAACTGACATTTTTACTGATGATGGGCCTTTCAAACCAAAACCATGGTTGAGCCTGTCCATTATTTCAAATCTACTCTGTGCTTTGTAATTTTCCCTCACATACGTCTTGAACATTTTTTGTTAAGTATTTTATTTTGTAATTATCAGATTAGATAGCTATGGATATAGATATAGGTCTGTAAAATGTTAAGGAACTTAATGTCATTTTCACCTGCAGTACATTTTCGTGTGCTGCCATGCCCTTTTGCCCATGGTATTACACTCCTTTTGATATTGCTGACTCTTTCAGAGAGCATATTAACCAAGCACAAAAGCAATCCTGGTAGAAAGTGAATTACTCAACCACACAATCACAAACATTAAAGTTCCTAAATTTCGGCAATATCTGATTCTTAAGTGAAGTGTCAGGATGTATATTTATAATTTGACGAGACAAACAAGAACTAAGTGTGTTTCGTTTTCATTGTCCTTTTTTTATTTACTCAAATTATAATCCACTGTGTTATTAGAAACCCTAAATATACTAAGGAACTGTGTCTCTGTATACTGAATGTTTAAAAAAAAAAGAAAGAAAGAAATTGGGATTTTCATAACCTTAAGATAGCACAAATTTGCAACTTTGATCAAATTAACCATGACTATACTGTTATTTCACCAAATAAATAAGTTTCAACTGGGGAACTTGAGAATTCCCTCTTAATGGTTTTCTCACTGCAGACTAAATCCCACAACTCCTCTCCTGATATTTAGTGACTGCAAATAATTTGCAGGGGAGGGGGGTTTGCTTCCTGGAAACAATCCAGTGCAAACAACCTAGAGAGTTATAATTCTTCATTAAAAACAGGCTGATTTAAGCTTAATTACCCTTTGGCTGATCTTCTTGGCTCCAAGCTTATTCATTAGTACCCACAAATATAATACAAAAATATATAACATTTTCTTCATTGTAAAGATTTATTCCAAAACTATTTTTTTCATTAAAGTATGGTGACACCGCAGTGTGGTAGATTGCATTGTTGTTTCCAGTTCTTTACCATCCTAACATCAACACTCTTGTCATGGCTGCATTGTGAGTGGAGTGAACTTTCTTAGCCCTTGACTTTGGCCTTTCCATTTTGCTTCCTTTAGTCAGTGGTCTGTGCCAAGAAATGACAAACCGTCATTTCTGAACCTAGAACTCAAAAAGCCTCATGTTCTTCTTTGTGCCCTCTTGTAGCTCCGCCATTGCCACGAGAAATATATACCCTAATTCAAATAGTGACACCTAATTATACTGTTGATCACAAGTTCCAATGTGTGTGAGATTTCCCCCACACCACCAAGCAATTCAACACCAGCTGTGTATCCTACAATTTGACTCAATTCTGGCCCCTCATTCAATTAATTTGCTAGAGCAGCTCATAGAATCCAGAGAAACATTTTACTTATTAGATCACTGTTTATTATTTTTTTTAAAAAATGTAACTCAGAAATAGCCAGATGGAAGAAATACATAGGGCAAGGTATGTGGGAAAGGTATGTGCAGAATTTCCACACCCTCTCCAGGCATTCCACTCTCCATGCATCTCCATGTGTTCACCAACATGCAAGCTCTCCAAATACCATTGTTTTGGGGTTTTATGGAGGATTCATTACATGGGCATAATTGATTAAAGCATTGGCGACTGATTCCACCTCCAGCCCCTCTCCTCTCCCAGAAGGTTCCGGGGGCTGGGACTGAAAGTTTCAATCTTCTAATTGACAGTTGGGTCTCCTGACAATCAGTCTCCAACCTTAGATATGGTCCAAAAGTTACCTCATTTACATAATAAAAATAACCTTTATGGCTTTCATCACTTAGGGAATTTCAAGGCTTTTAGAAGTTCTGTGCCAGAAGAAAAGATGAAGACCAAATGCATATTTCTTTTTTTTTTTTTTTTTAATTTTATTTTTATT